>JAPYMA010000102.1:0-88716 GCA_035041965.1 Anisakis pegreffii | reverse complement strand
ACGGGTTGGGAACACCCATGCGAATGGAATATGCATTTTTAAGATGCCCATTGGCTACATACAATCAATCATGTTCACATTAGTCCGACTGCTATCGAATCACACCACGAGGGAGAATGTCTACGAGTCACTTCTACAGCGACTCGGCTCTTCAGGATGAGCGGTCCAGGCGAACTTTCCAGACCTACTGCCACACCCATAAGACAGTTCATACCCTACGATATTGAAACTCAAATTTTAACCTAACATGCCAGTGTACCCATTATCCACGCTTCATGCTTTCCCACCCACCACTTCTGAACAATTCTCGTATCACACTTGTGCCTTCAAAAAATGACACAGCTCGTAAACCTATCTCTCAGCCTGGAGGTCACCAAGGTTTCTGCAGCTCGCAACACATACAGAAGTCTAATCTCCATTCCCGCTCTAAGCCTGAGTTCCACCCAAACTCAAAGGTGACCGAACTATAGTCGCTCAAATTGTGTACGTTTGTTGAACCAGTGTCAAAGAAAGAGTCCTTGTGAACTCAATCAAGCTTTACCTTTTCGGACGCTTACTATTTAGCTTCATGATTCAGTAAGTAGCTATTCTTTGAATCAGTAACCCTTAATTGAATCATATTAATTTGGAACTAGTCATATCAACTGCATCAAACTATCAAACTAATATCCGCATCAAACTTATATCAGAATCTGTATCCTATGCCATTCCAGCAAAAGCTTGAAACTGGTTGCTGTGTAATAAGCTTAACATAAAATAAGCTCAAGAAGTAGAGTCCAGCGTATGAGTGTAGAATACAGTCCACGATGGGTGAAATAGGGGAGGGACGACACGATTTGAAAAAATTAATTTCATTCTGATTGGGTGGGATAGGATGCTTCACAGTTTCATCAAGTCCAAGTCCCTACCTCTGGCTCAGGAGATAAGCGGGTAATGATATATATGTATATAGATATAAATGCAAATGGACTTTCTAAGACGAATTCACTCAAAATCGATCCATTACATTCCAAAATATATCGCACTTGGATAATGGCAATAACGGTGATGCTGATGACAACATCGACATACTCCACATACTCTACTGTTAATTTGAAAATTCTCGACTATAACAGTCACGAAGATAATAATAATATTAGTAATAGCGACGATAACGACATCAATAACAGTATTGATGATAATATTAATAATAACACAAGTAATAATAATAAGAATAATAATCTTATTGATTTGGTGCGTAAGTTCGTTCGCTTTTATTCAAATTCAATTATTCCGGCGAAAGTTCACGCTTCCGGATGAGTGTCATATACCGATCGATATCGTATTTTCTGTTCTTTGTAACTATGTTAGACAGTCTACTGCAGTTTTGTTTTCTTTGGATTTTCAACGTGACGATTGACCGATTAGCGTTTGTAGTTTAAAAATGAAGTTCTAGACAGCTTAATAAGAATAATAACCATGGAAATGATTCGTTTAAAAATTTCCAAACCGTCACCGTCATTCGTTAGTCATATATTGTCCTAGTAGCAGTGCGACTAAATTGGTATAACCGATCAGAAGCTTGAGAAAAAATAGCTAATGATGGTGATGCTAGCTAGCAACGAGTAATACAGGTGGAACTAATTGGAAGATACCTTGCAAACGTCTTCGATCGCTCAATTAATAATCTAAGTTTTGATCTGCTTTCTGCACTGACATGAGGGTGAAAAGAGCATTGATGAATGAGTAAATGTACTCCTTTATTGAAGATCGTCTGGAACAACGAGGCACTGATTCGCGTACTTGCACAATGAGTTATCACTGTAATTGCTGATCAAACAAATAATTGGCTGAGTATATAATTGAAGCAAAATTAAGTGAATGACTAATAAAGTTTCACAGATAGCTAACTGAAGTTCATCAATTGCACTTCTTGTTTTCATCGACGAAAATTTTTTAAAGCCGCATTTATCATTAAAACGATATCATTTATCGCTCGTTATTGTAACTCATCATGAATCACACATGAAATTGTTAGTGTTGTCTCTCGAAGAAAATATGTAAACAACTTGGCTTAACGAAAATCAACAAATAAAATAATTATGAAATAAAACAACGAAACTTAATAAATAAATCGATAAAGAGATAAAAAGTTACGCAAATCTCCAAATAATCTAAATCAGTAACATCACAATCAAACAAACTGCTCACGACATATATAGCAGAGTATCATCAACGCTCAACTATGAAAAAAAGACACTGAATCATAAGTGAATTAAATCTCGATCAAAGAACAATGGGAATAACTCAACAACGATCACAATACTCATTTCATAAACAATTCAGCTTCAAACGACCACAAAATACTATATATACATAAAATAACAGCAGAAGTCTGATTATTACTCACCAATAGATAACATACTAATCATACGAACAAAAACCCATTAAATAATCATTAGTATTGCACATAGTATTTCAAAATGATCACTACAACAAATAAATCAACAGAATGCTAAATAAATAACTAATTCGATCAAGTAATCACGAAGAACCACCAAAAACGTGCGCGGAAATTGACGTTTCAAAGAGTGATCGCAGTAGTTGCGATTCACCACTTAATTGAATTGCGTTTTCAATAAGTTGATGACTGCTGAATGATTTTATTGATTCCATTAAACGCAACACCTTTGAACAGAGACGTAATTGCGCCGAACGTCTGCAATTGCAAAATGAGTGAATTGAATTTTTACTTGTCGCCATATAATTCTGATTGTACATTACAATTCAAATTTGACACTATTCAAAAGCGACTAGTATATCTGACTGTAATATTAAATCAGAACAGAACCTCAGAATGAGTGTTTTTAGCAGAGACGACTGTGATTTAGTGAAGGTGAACGAATTTTGTAGAGTTCTCAACTGATGAATGTGATTATTGATAATACGAGCACGACGCTTCAACATGATCGTATTGTTGCGCATGCATACACTCGAACATGATGACAGGGCTAAACGCCAGCGAAGTTCGGTACCACATCTCGATATTATAAACGATATCAAACCGGGTACGCTCATCGGCCAATCTCTCGGCATAGCACTGGACGCTGATTCCCTTAACACATTCTTTCGAATATTAAGAATAACAACAATAAATATCAAAAAATGCCACACCTAACAACTCAACCTATAACGTAAATTTTCCAAAAGCACTTCTTTTCGGACTTGTACGAAATGAGCACTTGTGGGATAACAACTTCAATATATTGTATATCACAAACGAACAAGTTCAATAAATAAGACAGAAATCGTTTACGCACCTTTTTGATAGAAAGAACAATACAGATGGCAAACGATCCATTTTAAATTGCCATGGAAGATCATTCTTTGAAACGTCCAATCTGTATTGAAAAGTAACCGATAATACATAAAAATAAACATCAATAACAGCAACTGTAACAACTATTCTTCTTATCGTCATTGTACATAAATTAATTACTTGAAACTGTATGATATGCAATAACGAACATGACGAAGTTAATCATTGATTCGAATGGCTTGAAATAATAAGCGACTGTGTGGAATATGTAAAAAACTGACGAACTCGGCCCATGCCACGCACCATTTATTAGCAACACAACCATATCTTGAGAAGAGTTCTGAATGATATGTGGGAAATAACGATCGAGGACGAACAAAAAGTTGGAATAAAAATGACAATATCGGTAACAACAATAAGAAATTCCGTTAACGTTTAAATCAATTTAAAGGATGCTGCAGAAACATTACGATTAAAAAAGATTAAAAGCTTTATTCAAATTATTAGTGGATGAGTGACAATGTAGTCCTCCATAAGGATTTAATTTCACTCGCTGTCTGATTGCAATAATAAAATTACCGAACCGTTCGAAAAATAATTCAACAAATGAATAGAATTACCAGCAAACAATGAAAATGATTTAATGAACTTCCAAATAACGAACAAACCTTATTAAGAAGACCACTCATGAACGTATTTGCAGATGTTGTGTTAATTTTATTAATATTTTTCTTATTACTTGTCAGTTGTTCATTCGAAGTTGCCTTCAATTGTTTCGCAAGTTTTTCTTCACTGATTTGATGCCGTGATAGTAGACCATTATGGTATGATGCAACGAATTTTTTCAGTGTATCTCTGCAATACTGCTCATTAATTTCACTTGACAATCTACAGTTTTTTTGGTGACCATCGACAAGCAAAATTTTGAGCGTCAGTTGATTTCGATTGGTGACCACCGGCAGATCCGACCCGGTGGCTATTGAAATCAGCAATCATCAACCGATCAGTCAGCTTCAACTAATTGATTATTAACTATCATCACACTACAAAAATGATAATGATTTTATTAATGATCAAATTTCATTTCACTGAACTTCTTTTACCCATCTTGCACTTCCTCTAGAACAGCACTCTTCTCCGCAAAAATAGAACATTTAGATATTCTTTCAATCACTCACCTTGTCAACGTCTCTTGCATAACAAAAATCTGCTCATTTATTCCATCAACGATAATAACGTTACTTTCTTCGTCTGCAGACGACTTCAAACTCGGCGAGTTTATAGCCAATTTTTCAATCAAAAATCCATAATGTTGTGTATCAATGGCCATAAAACTGAAATTAGTTGAACTACTAAAGTGCTTACGAAGACTATCATGAATGCACTTGAATCATGAATGAAATGCACAATGCAAGCGAAAACGCACCAACCGTAATGAGTTATTATACGAACAAGACAGGTGCGCTACTGACAATGAATCATGTTGCTGTTGTCGTCGTTGCTGACCATCACTAATACTTTCATGAATCGATTTATCATCAGCGTTCTCATCACTGTCAGCTCGTCTAGGCGCATTATTGGAATCAGTATGAGATCTTTCGTTGTTTTTCTTAAGATGAGACGAATCACCGTCAGTAGATTCAAAATAAAGGTCACTCGTGCTTATTCGATCCATCGCACCACCGCCACGATAATTATTGCAACGCTGTTGCATCTTCTGTGATGTCATTCGTCTACGCTCTCCGTAAACACTTTCCATTTCAGTCAATAAACAACACATTTCAACGACAATCGACTGATTATTGCTTGGTCGTTCTGAATGAACTAACAATTGCAACCGTAATCAATCAAACAAATGATCTGTTAATATCAGATAACAGCAATCAAACATACACGAGATTACTACATCTACTTGTTCGTTCACTTCACAACGATCATTTTCATTTCAAGTGACTTCAATGAAAGAAATGAAGAGTGTTTTTTGGCTGCCTTGAGATCATTGGTACAGAATTAAATCAAACAACGAACTGACCACTGCTGAGTGTAGAGGAATCGAGTAGATTACCACATATTGGTGATGATTTCAAATTAAATAAAACACTTTTCTTTGTGCATTCATCACGATACGTTGAATGCACGTTCTGGGCAGGCGAATTCGACCAAAGCGTTCTGATACAGCGCCCACAATAATCCACCAACTCATTGTATTTGTTATGACAGCAAGCGATTACCTGTTCTTGTTCTTAATATAATACTCCGTATGCTTATAATTCTTGATATGATACTATTACAATATGTAATAATATCACACTTATAATACACTAATGAGTAATAATACTTCATCAAAATGAAACTAATAAAGGAAAATACCTATTCGAAAAATATCCATAGTTAGGCAAATAAGTCAATGGATAAGAAAATAAACCTGAACGAGTGATGTTTTGAAAGTTTTAATTACTTTGCACGCAATATGATCCATTTCAAGGAGTTTTATTCGTTTCTGTCGATATTTCTCACGAATTTTAAGTGTTTGTTGAATCTGATTCGTATACGCTTCACTACAATCCAAATATTCCATTGCTGTCTAGAACAATCATCTATTATAATCATCTGCCAAAGAGCTTCCACCCAATTATTCAGCAAAACTCGGAATGCGATAAAACTCATCAAGTAACCTGTTCCACGATCGAAACTTCGGATTTGTGCGCATAAAGTGGTTGCCTTGCTGTGAACAATATCAGCGTCGGAGCTGATTGTAACTTTGTCAACAACTGTTCTGATTTCAACATTCGATTACCCTCTATGAATAATAATAATATTAACAATAATAATAATAACACAATGGCAATAATGAACATTAAACACTGTTTTCAAATAACATACTCATAGTAATCATGAAGATGAAAACGATTATTGGTAACGATAATAAACAAACAACCTGGCACAAGCCAATGCAGCGAAGTTGAATGCGTAAGGGAGTAATCTCGAATCCAATAGGTGATCTCCAAACTTGAATAGTTTCGTGCAAGCGGAAAATGCATCGGTGCTTCACCTTGTTGAAACAGTTGAATGTGTCCTTCATGAGTGAATTTCAACCAGTGCGCTAACCGCCACTCGGTCACTATCGCAAAACGAACGCCACCAAGTAATTCTTCTCAAATGCTCATAGTTATAGAATATTTATACAATTATACGATTTTGGTCGCCAAAATTATCGCGAGCGTGTGCTTCAATCCGACATATTATACTTATATGATTCAGTTACTACTACTGCAGCAAAGCAACCATCGGGAAATATGTTTTTGCAAGATTCAAGCCGCAGTTGAAGCCTCCTGAGGCTAAAGGTTATTGTCGAAACCGGAACGTGACAAAACATAATTCGGCAAAGATTATTTGTGCTTTCCTTCGAAACTTATTACAGTATTGAGCAAGACCGCACGATTACCAATGGATTATGTTTACTGACTGAGGTTCACCTTTTTTTCAAAGCAATACCACAAGGCGATGTATTTATAATTGCAAAACAGATATGTTTTGCAAAAAATATAATATGAACACCGACAAACGAACCATATTGTGCTGCAATCAACGACGCCACAAAATATTCTCTATAACGCCACGACTGCTTTAGAATACTCTGTAAATTTCTGCTTGCATCAAAACATATATATATATATATATATATATATATATATATATATATATGCAATTTTTTTTTGAAATCGATGGGGTGATTTTGTTATTCAAAATGCTAAAATGATAAGCAGAAAGTGATCGTTTTCGTTTGAAGTATTAATGCACCAAAATATTACATTCACACATTTCAGGTGACTGACGATCGCATGTAAAACGACATGTTGCGTACTTGATATAATCGTGTATATGGCTAATAGAAAGAGTTCCAAACCAAATATAAATTCTTCGTAAATATGCATGCAGAATGCTTAGCAGCTGCGAACTAATTACCCGAGGTTGCTGAATTAACTACTTTTTTTGCACAAGCGAATGAAAAATAGTTCGAGGGATACGAAAACAACTCACGCTGACTGGAAAATAGGCTATCACAGCGCCATCGTATTGCCCATAGAAATCGATAAATTCAACGTGGTTAATTATTCGTAGCATTGGTTTCCGAACATATAAAATCCATCTATGAATAATTATTATAATCAATCAATGAAACACTCGAATAATCGATTAAACATTTAATTAATCTCTCAATTATTCAACCAACTGACTCACATAATGCATACATCCAAAAAGACAAGAATATACTAATCAAGAATAGTGATAAATATATACATTCGTATTCAAATATACCTTCGAATATAATCGTCAACCAATTCGCCGTTATAAATCAGTGCAACATCACGCACACTCTTTAGATTAGTACTAACATAGGCCACTATAATTGGGAATGCACCCACTTTGTATGAATTTCGACACTGTCCATGCGTCGTGAAGCAATTTACGGCTGCGAACGAGATCTGCAAAGCGATATAGAAGATAATCTAATAAAAACGAAGTCATCCAAAAAGTCAAAATAAAATAAAAAATTTGAATGAAAATTATCAACAAAAAACACCGATAAATCTTTCCTTTAAGTTCTCATCCAACTCATAAAGTCAATCAATGAATGAATTAATCACTTACATCATCACAACCATCAAAACTTTTCGCTACATTTTGAAAAGCGTTTCGTGCTAATTTTGAATCTAAACTCCACGTCGCATAATAGAACGCAATCACCAGCTCAGAACTGCGCAATAAAAGCGATGAATGTGCACCGTTCCCGTCATAATAATCTTTCAACGATTGCGATTCGTCTTCATCAGTTGTTGATGGATAAGATGATGAGAAGAATGGTATCGGCGGTGCAGCACGCCGTCGCGCAAGTCGACCATCAGATGGATCAATCAGCAAACTAAACAACGAATGCAATCATGCCAACTACAATACAAGAAATTTTCATGCCCGATCAATTAAGATCGCATGTGCTGCAAGAGCAAAATCCGCTGCGGCTGTCCATCCTTAATAGGACAGATTGAAAGGAAAAGAAGATGAAAAAGATTGTCACCGCCAAACATTAAATGAATCAAATGCCCCTTCCCTCCTCCGCAAAAAAACAAGCACTAACACTGTCGAGAGATAGTATAACAAAAGTGTGTAGCATACGAAAAAAGCACAACAGTGACGCATTGTGATAGTTTCACGAATATTACGTACTGCTCGACTGACAGATTCTCGTAATCTTGCTGAAACATTATCTGTTATGAGCAATCATTTCAAATGAACGATAACATCACTAGATCTTATCATATCATGTCACCTTATACTAATGTGCATAAGATGAAAAAATTGACGGATGCGTCGTTTAGATTATTGAAGTGACAATTGCTGAGTGTTCATTTCACTCACAATTTACTAATCGTATACTTTCAACCCGTTAACTCGACTGAACGAGTCGTGTGATTCCAAAACACTACCACATAAACACTAGAGCATACGAGCGGTGGCTGTTGCGTTCGATTCTCAGTGCTGCTTGAGCAAAGTTTTATTTGATAGCGAATATCGCATCAACCGATATTATTTCGGGTGGGCGACGGTTAGCTCCGTGAGCAGTTCAATAACACACTGTTATTCAGTGGTTATGCTGACGCACTTGTTTGTCAGGGTGGAACTGCTCACGGAGTTGATTGTCGTGCACCCGTTAGTAATAATGTCAAGCCTAAGTTATCAGCAGTCTATGAGCTCATTTCCTTCCATCTCATATTCCATGCTCAAATGATTCAACAAAAATACATATGCGAAAAAAAATAAAATAACCAAAAAATAACAATAAAATATATCGTTAAAACGAAAATAATCGCAGCAACAGCGACAACAATAATAATAATAATGATAAAAGTAATGATAATAATAACACTAACAAACTTGAGACGGTGCCTTTGGCTTTTCACGAATGTCTAATTTGATTTGAATTGCCTCAACTTGTCGTTCCAAACCTTCAAGCGTTTCAGATACGGCTTTTTGTGCAAACTCTTCAGCAAATGCTGAAAGGAAAATCAACCATATGTCCGCATTACAGAAAGATTATAATGTCAGAATGGAGTAAATGAATAAGCAAATGAGAAAACAAATAAATTAGCATACAAAAGAATACTACATGAAAAAATGGATGGGTAAATAGATCTTTTAGAAAATTGAATACTAACCAATAATTTGACTCAGTTCTTGCTCACTCAAAAAAACATTCCCAGCTATCTTCTTGTTGTTATGCTCACCACCATCCATCAGAGCCAAAATCAACAATATTCACCGTCGGTCAATGTTCTAAATCGTCGCCAACAATTCATCACAGTCCCACATCAAAAAGAATATTCACAGGAAATGAACCTCAACAAAGAAAAATTAACCTTTTCATTATCGATTCAATAAACGAATGGTGAATGTATTACAAATGAAAACTAGTGTTAAAAATTACTGGATATATCAAGATGAGAACACTTCTGATAATATAGAAAAAGATTATCTGATATGACGACCACAACTAATAACTATCATCATCACGACATACGTAGCCATGTCAGTGATAACTTCACAGTTATTAATTTGAGGTAAATACAGGCGTATGATGATAAACATATTACATCCTAAACATAACATTACTCAAGTTCACATCGATGTGATTGTTGATGTTATTATAATTAGTATCAGTATTATCACCGTTGTTGTTAAGTTGAAGGTACATCACTGAACAACGTGATCATCTGCATATGAAACAGATTTAGCCCGTCAATTCATTTATGCAAATCAAAATCATTGTCATTTAGTGTAGAATGCATAACGGAAGTTCACTGATCAAACAATTTTATGCGGATTCAAAAAAAATTACGATTACTGTACTGATCAAAACAACAAATTAATAATCATAAAAAATACAAAATTACAAAAAAAATTACAACTATAAAACGTATTCAAATGAAATAAGACGGCTGAAATAGTTATGTTTCCAATTAACTGAGAAATACCGAGTTAATAAACTGAAAATAATAACAATAATAAAGACCACAATCAATATGAGTTGCATATTTTACAGAAAAATAACCCATAAAAGTTCCACACAGAATGGCAAAGTACAAATTGAAATGAAAGAAAGAATTGAATTCAGTGCGATACAACTTTTATTAGAAGAGGACATTACGCAAATCAAGTACAATACAATATCATATCATAAATTCATTTCAATATTATTTTAGTTCAAAACCAACAAATTAATCAACTCACTAAGCAATCAATGCGACAGTACTCAATATGAAAACATCCCGTAATTGCCCAATAGTACTCAAACTACATGAGCATGGCTCAGTTCGATTCTATTCCAATATAGCGCATTATGAAATATATATGAGAAATGTATATTTCTCATATAATATTTAGTATTTCATACACATTTAGTATTTAGCTACGTTTAATTATGCAAAGTATTCATGGCAACTAATTAATTACTCGCTTGTGTTCGGTCGCCCTGCTCGCCTAGCCAGCGGGGTGACGGCGTAAATTGAGGCTAAAACAGTGCGAACGGAAACGTGAGCATTGTGACCAGCAACGTTACACACGTTTGATAGCCTGTTTGCCAATCCAAGTAATATATGAGAAATGAAATAAATCCGTCGAAGAAACAAGCAAATTTTTGTTGTCATCTAACCGATTCGAGTCAAACCCATGTCAAATAACCTTTCATTCACTTTTAACATGATCGCTCGCTGTAAGAGCATCACTGGCTACATGCTCAGTGCCCTTCTCAACACTACATTGTGAATCATAAACATCATCCTCATCAACACGATTCTCATCATCTTCACTACAGCTTTCACCCTCATCGCTATCCCATTTACGGCGAGCTAACTGCGTTTCCAAATCTTCCACACTCAATAACTGCAAAAATTATTTCTGATCATGGAAACAATCGCGATAATAATAATAATAATAATAATAATAATCATGCAGAATGAAAACAACAAGTTTATGATCAGGGGTGGATGTTGCTAAAATCAGAAACTTTTACTTCTCATTGCAGCTTAATGTTTAATGCATTCCTAATGCATTAAACGACGGTGCTCTACATTTACGCTGAAATCATCCCTCTCTATTTTCTTCATTATAAACCAAAAATTAAGCTGTCGATCATCGCATATTATAATGTGGTAAGTAACAAATACGAGTGAATGGTTGGGTTATACAACTCATCGATACAGTTTCATGAACAGAGTATTGAAATAGCGAGCGCTTCATATTTCATCAACTCAAACGAAATAATTCATCACTTATCTGTACAGACAACTAGATGGTAACAGTTTGTTTCGTTTACTGATACGAACGAACAGATGAAATAAACGAAAACAACAAGCAACGATGACGAACCTGAGGAATGAGAAATTCGTCATGTTGTTCAAGTGGTAATATCACATGCATTTTATCATTCTCGAAAAATTCAACAGCAATTGGTGCATTCAGATTATGCATCTGAAAAACAAGAACAGAAGAAAAAATAAATCTTCCTTGCAGCTGCGTTTTTATTTGACGCTTATTTGCTTGCAGCGTTTTTTTTTCGCTTTATTTTATTCAACTTACAATTTATATCCATCAATGGACATTTGCTTGTATCATTTATCCATTCCTTTCAAACAAATAATACGCTTGAAACGAAGGCTAAACGTATCGTCTCTTCGAAAATATGGCATCTATGCACAACAATATCATTTGTGAATAAGAAATCAACAATCGATTATTTAGATGAACTTCAATCAGATTAACTGACTGACTTACCTTTATATATGCTTTAATCTTTGAGTAAGTGAACTGCGTTAGAGCAATCATTGAAAAAAATCCGTCGTACCTTAATCAGACAAATAAATAAGTTGTTATTCGGAGTGGATCATCAAACAATGCGGGTTGTTAAAATGCAATTAGCATTTCGTTCGTGTGCATTCAGTAACATATGGATGAGGCACGTGTTTCATTTAACAATCATAGTAGTGATTGGTATGAAGAAATTAAATTTTGATCTTAACAGCCTAAGCTACTCAACTGCGCCCTGAAAATATCAGCACTTACGCTGCAAAAGGATCGAAGGCTGGCATCTGAAAAAGTAAGCATTAGGAATTTGAGTGCAATTTTCAACCTGAAGTTAATGTCAAGTGCATTTTAAGCTAAAGTTTCATTCGTCTGTTGCATCTAAGGCTGCGCTGAAGTCATGCAAAAGTTTTGAGTTGACAATGCTTCGACACATTATCTTCGATGAGTATATGTGTTCATACACCATTATCAAGAAGAAATATTACAAACAAAAGGAACGGTTTGACGATCGAATACCTCTGTGTTGCAACAACTGCGCTTTGAACGGCCGGTACGGTCATTCTTTCATAACCCCAACGTGTCAATTGTTCCGCATAATTGGCTGGGTATAAATCAGTTCCATTTACTGCAAAAACAACAACAACCAAATCATTTCTTGAACACATACACATCGGAGTAATAGAATTATATCCAGCTAGATTCATATATACAAATGCATATAATTCTACCATCTACATTATTGTTACAACTATAAATAGCCACACATTTTCTTTCGATAGTCATCAACATGAAAAATTTGTTAAGTCGGTTAGTGGCCACCTATATAAAAACCGTAATGTTTTTACGCATACCTCCATACACAACACCAATGGCCGATTGTAGGAGATGCGGCTTGACCAGCTGAAAGTATGCGTGTTTGCTGTTGGAAATTCTGAGTTGAAGCAGTGTAAAAGTATAATAGCAACGACATAAGTAGCGATAATGATTTACATTTGAGATAAGGTTCACAGCTGAATGTATCTCTTAATCAAGTAAACGGTTGTGTGCTACCATTTGAGATAGCGATTAAACGAGTACGAGTGAACTTAAACCGAAAGGTGAACGATTGCAAATGCGGTCTCTCGTTATTCTCACATTTGTAAAGATGAGCGATAAAACAAGAAAACACCTCTGGATCATCGTAATAAATCCCAAATGTGATCGCATTCGATGGAGTCAACGCAGAAACCTCTTTGAAAACGCTCGCTGCGTGTTTGTACGCACCAACATGACGCTTATAAAAGATAACAATTGACTGATTTAAAATCGGTGGTTTGTTGCTTACGGTGACCTGTGATTGATCATTGCATTATTAGTGTAGGGTTAAAATGATATGAAATAAATGTCAAATCAGTTGATAAAATTAACGGATAGAAAACGTCGAAAATAACCAAATTGGCATTTAGATAGTGACTCTACGGCTGAGATTACCGCAGTTTTAGGATAAACCATAGAGTCGGGGGCATGCAAGTGAGTAATTTTATCGTTTGGCATCACAAAATAGCCACATATGCAATGTGCACAAGTTATGAAAAGCAAACAGACTGCAGTAAAATAGAAAAACTCACTTCAACGTTGTCGAAAAATCCAGATTTTTTGAGTTTATAAACGAGTAGAATAAGCGCGCAAAATAGTGATACGAGTAAGAAGAGAATATCGAGCATACTGCTATTCTATCAACTGATCGATCAATTCCAGGAAAGAACCTTCACCTAAACTCAACCACAAATCGTCACAACAATAAGTAATAACTTCACTAAAGTTCAAATCAGATAATAAACGTCTAAAGTGATTTAGCTGTCGATCTTCATCCTCTCTTTTACAAAATAAGAATTTGGCTGTCGATCACCGACATATTACATTTGAAATATCTGACTGAACCAACACATATGGATAATGAATAAAACACTGTGATCAATCAGTCGATCAACCAACAGTTTCAGCTTTAATTACATCAACTGAGTCCACAAATTTCGCAACAATCCGGCAAATGGCTTACCGTCTTCGCGTTTCGTCAACTGCTGCTTTTTAAAGGCGTGCTCGACCGCAGTTTAAAACCAGTTTAACATGTGATGAGTGATTCGTCCGCTCACTGAATGCATCACCATTCCATTATTACTACAACAATAACAACAACAACAGCAAAAACCCACCAGAACCAATTGTAATAATTAATAATAACAACCTATGATAATAACAGAGACATAAATATATATCATGATAATGCCAATAATAACAGTAATAGTGATATTGGTATTAATAGTAAAAATAATGAAACTTTAATAACAAAATTAATAAATAACAAACGATAAGTATAAAAATTAAACTAATCCACAGAAAATCATTCATTTTAACCTTAAAAAACTGAACGAAATGAAATTCAAAGGAAGAGATAGTACACACTGCATTTTGAAACAGTTTGTTGATGGGATCATTCATTTATGTGACGAATTAAAACACGATAACAATGATTTCGAAAGGGTTTATCTGACACATATTAGTAATAATAACAATCATAATTATTTGGTTAAAATAACGCATAACTAAATACTAAAGAGAGATATAAAGATGCCAATACTCATCAACGAAAACAGCACATCAAAAAGAGACGACTCCGTGAAGATTAATTCAAAAAAATTCAACGTTAATCAAAATCATTTTGAAACGACCGGTAAGCATATAATACATGGAAAAAATTAATAAACTGAATTCAAACGAATTCAAATATTTTTTAATTGATGAAGAAATATGTCTTTGCAAAGTTCAATTAAAGGCAGAAACCTGCGAAAAATCCAGTTCAGAAAAATCAAGCAATAACTTCAATTGGTACAATAAGTATTATAAGAACAATAATAATTATTATAATTCCAATAATAGCAGTAACAATAATAATGATAATAATAATAGTAATAATAACAATAACGATAATAATAATTAATGACCACAATAAAACAATAATTAAAACATCAAAAACTACCCATTATTTCACAAGTGATCCACAAAAATCAATCGAACAATTCATATACAAGCACAATTATAATGAAGTTACAAAATCCAACGAATAAATGAATATTTCGAAATCAGAACGGAATTTCAAATCATTTTAGTAAGTATATACAATAAATCATAACTGATTTGCACAAAGCATATGAATACGTAGCCAGATAGTACGCAAGCTAATGTAAGGAGATGTATAGTGCAAAAGACAAATAATATGTCATAAACGTTCAACAGTAATGTCAACGACAATGATTAAAATTACTAAAATAATAGCAATGATAATAATGATAACAACGATGGTTTCTTAGGCACACAACGATTTCATCTTATAAAAAGGTCAAGATCTGTTTTACGATCACTCAGTAGAGAGTACTCATATTCAAATCAAACGAATGCATAATCAACAAACGATTGTAAAAAACTGCAACAGTTGTAATTAATCAAAAAAATAAACATTAAATAATATTCTATTCAGAGATCAATGAGATGATCGATATCAAGAAAAAAAGATTCTCTTTAATAACGTTTTAAAATATTCAATTCGGTTTGTTTGTTTAGTTGTTTATTTATTCGTTTGTTTAAAAATAAAAAAATCATCTCGAAATTATTCAACTCAACGAGCTTTTGTTTCAGAAGTTATATGAGCGAGTTCTATCAATAACCTTTCGTGAAAATCATTTTTAGAGGATTTTTTGATCGACTGGACCCCTGAAATTGTTCAGTGCACAAAAACTTATGTTTACGTGCCGAGTCATTCCATGTTTTGGTTTCGAACTGATTTTTAAAAAATTCCTTGGGCATCGTTTTCTAGATCATCATTAGTATACCTAAAGGAATACAGTTCCTTTGATCTATGCCATCTCCGTTGCTGATCACACCAATTATTCACTAATTTTTCTAACCTATAACAAGTGATCCAATTTCCCTTCCCTTCTCCATCTTCGAAATGAAACACTCACATACGCCTACATACCAATCGGCTTCATTTACATCAATAGTTTGAGTTCCTTACTTCTGATAAATGAATACCAACAAACAAATAAACAAGCAACGAACAAATGAACGAATACACTAAATCAGTACACGCCACCTATACACTTTAAAAGAGAACACAATAAAAGTTCCATACTTAAATCAACTTCAACAACGTATTTACTAACGCGTTCCTCAAAAACTAAAATATTTGTCTAATTCTTCATAAAAACTAAAATGAACGTTTCAAAAAACAAAACAATGCAACAACTAACGTTTGTTTTGAATTTTTTCAAATGAGATTGGTAATAATTATAGATCAGTTAATATCATTACGCATCATCGGCACAAAATATGAGTAATACGGCTGTTGATAAAGCTGATTTGATAGTGCGAATTGGCCACTATTTCCGGCGCTGTTCGAATGCGCAACACTACCGCCACCAAACGCATCCATCATGAAACCATTACTAGCGAATGATGAAGCTGTTGTCGCTGCTGCTGCCGTACTCGGGTATCTTCAAAAATATGGTTATTACCGCATATAATTATTATAAATACGTAACAGGTTTATCTAACAACCAAAATAATGAAAGCACCTCCACGGAGCAGCAGTCGCAGCAGTATTCTGTCCGGCAATAGTACCGTTCTGAAGTCCGGCTGCATCCATCATTGTCGGTGCAGATCCGATGGCATTGGCTGATTGTGCCGCATCCGCATCAACTAACATTGCACCACTTCTTGACGCCTGCAGCAGAATACTTTTATTATTTCTAACCAATAAACACCTTCAATCAGAACAGTAATAGCAACAGTATTAATGATAAATCTAAAAACAAACTTGAATGCTGTTTTGATAAGTGTTGTAGGTCGAAAATGAATTACGAACAGCTGCAAGTGGATGTGACTTGATCGTATTATTGGTTGCCGTATTACGCATATTATTCATATGATATGAAGACGCAGTGCCAGCTGCCACCGATGACTGATGATGATATGAGTTATTAGCAGCCACACCCCCTGCAGCCGCAGCCACTACACCATTGACGGCCGTTGTTGAATTGGCAGCACCGAATGGCGTTGCGATACTACCGGTAGCCGTATAAAATGAATGTGCTGTCGAATCGAAATGTGATGATATTGCGGCGCCACCATAACTTGTTGGGTAGTATGCTGCTGAAATGTCTTATATGAGCACCTATGAAAACGAAACAAGCAAATCAAAGTGCATACTTTGTTGCTGTTGAGGAGTATGTGAAGAATGCGCAAGATGTTGACCATGATGTGACTGTGCACTATGCGGATGAACAATACCCGCACCTGCGGCAGCACCTAGTTGATGATGAATGGATGCTGCCGCTGCTGCGTTCAGCATATATGGGTTGATTGCTCCTGTTGATACGACTGCTGCAGTGGATCGTCCTGCGGCTGAAGATAACAGCATTCGTTGCTGACTAGACGAAGCTGATGATGAAGCCACCACATTCTGCTGTTGTTGTTGTTTTGATAATCGATTCTAAAGTAATGCTTTATTAACGCATTATTCCTTTTCTACTCTTAATCAACATTGATAAGACCATCAAAAATTCATCTTGATTTTTCCTTTCGATACCTAGAGCTAACAATATTAGCGAAGCAAAACATCAATCCTTCATCATGGGAATGATCTAACATTTCTCATTAACTCGACTATACAAAAATACAATGGTTAGTAGCCTATCTTGTTCAGTGATTTCTAGGGAATTGGACTCAGAACAACACCAAAAATCTATGTAGTTACATACTATATTTGTAGCTAAATATGTTTTTATGAAAGAAGAAGGATTATCCCAAGAATTTTTCTTTCTGCGTGAAAAGAATAGAATATACCGTCTCTTTTTTTGAAGCATTTCTTCTTTGAGGCACAATAGATTGTTGCTGATGAAGACGCTGATGTTGATGATTATTCATTAACTGCTGATGTTGCAACTGTTGACTAAAATTTGCGGTCAACATAACTGATCCACGAGACAACAACGGTACGGCTGTAGATGAAGCAGCAGCCGTAGTAGCACCGACACCAGGCGATATTTTCATTGCTGTTGTTGTTGTTACTGTCACGGAATTACTGTTACTATTACTGATAGCAGTACTGTTTGTCGTTACTACTGCAGTTGCAGCGGTTGTCGCTGTTGTCATTATCTGAGGTTGAGCTTGGTTGGATGATAATGGTGATGACGGTGAAGCTCGTTGAAGAGTTGACACTGAACACGCTCCTACTAATGGCATTGATGTAGTACTGGTTGAAGTTGATGGCAATAAATTCAAATTCGACGATGGCAGCGATTGCTGCTGCAGTTGATAGCCTGATGCGGATGATAATGATGTTTCGTCACAGTGTGATCCATCAGCTGTTGATAATGAAATATTGCCATAGTTCATCTTTGCACTCACAAGATTTGTTGTTTCTGTAAAAGTTTACTCATTTGGTCGATATGAAATGATAATTAAAAAAATAATAATAATACCATGTAAATGTTGTTGTGTTGATGACGATAATCGCAGTGTTGATGCAGCATTTGAACGCACTGTAGGTGTGTTATTGTTATCGTTGTTTATGTTGTTATTCGCGTTATTACTACTGCTACTGTCATTATTCAATGTTTCTGATGAGATCTCATTGGCAACAACATTCAAATAGATATGACTTTCTGGACTCTTATTGCCACATATATCCGTATGATGGTGATGATGGTGATGTGACTGAATTGTCGATGATAACGATGACGTCGCAGGGGCCGCTGGTGTATTGCACTTCAACGAGCAAATTCATTAGCATTTTCAATCATTATTTAAAATTTGCTAATGTTTCGCATAATTACTCGATTAATTATCACATATTAACAGAAATTGAAACCATCAGAAAAGAAGCGCTAAATCTAAAAGAAACTATGCTTGCTTCTATCAACCTGTTGCTGAAGTGAGCATGATGATGATGAGACAACATACTGCTGTGATGACGTGATATTATTATTATCAACAATACTACCAGTGATATTATTGTCAACAACCGACAAAACATCACCATTACAATTGTTGACAGATGTGATCGAAGAATGTTGTTGCTGTTGTCCACAAATTATAGTTGCCCTGCAAATCAAACGCACTCTCTTCACAATAAATAAACAAACTCCTACTGTCTTTCTTCAAATAACGAACGCAAAAACGTAATCTGTGAGCCACAAATCAATCAATCAAATGAACATCTCATTACGACTGCGATCTGCCAACTGGCTACTAAGTGGATTATCCCCGTTGAGATGAAGAAAACATCTTCAAAACGACAGATTAATGACTCCCTCTCCCCACCAAAACAAACCAATCTAATATCATTCATTGCCTGCTTATTTCGAAAAACAAAACAACAATGAATTCGATCTGGTGATTTTCAACTGTAAATTCATTTGGTGATTTTTATTTACTCATATTTAACATGAATGCATTCATTATCCACATATTTATATGCTATCATTCATAACGAGTTATTATTAATGTGATTGTAATTTTGATTTTTAATAACTGTTGATTAATTGAATGAATGAATAAAAATTATTCATCTTTTTCGTTTAATTAAATGAATAGATGAATAAGTGATATCATCTTAAAGAGAAAACAACGTACACCGACGCAGAATTTTGTGACGCCGTCAATTGTGATGATTGTTTGTTAGTGACGTTGGTGGTGTTAGCATTGTTGCTGTTGGTATAGGATGCCATCGACGACATATCAGCGCCTGCTCCAACGCCGCTGAACGAACAACTACTCATCTGAAATTATAACGCAATATGCAAGAGTAGCCCAATAACTCAACGTTCGCTAAATCAATAATGGAAGCTAGAATTCGGACGACGATTCCCGGCGCTATTATCGTTAGCTACGACATCACAAAGATTTTGACAAGTCCGGTGCAACATAAATGGATGTAAAAGAACACTGAAAATTTTCAAATTTCATGACGCTAAACATCACACATAACTCAGAAAAGGCACAATTCATCCGGGCCGTTACGCACCACCAAAAAACAAACAGATCAACGGCTCGACGGGACATATTGAAAGTATGATTCAGAAAAAGTTTTAAACGCTGTACGTGCTTCTAGGCCTTAGTAGAAGCTAGCAAAGAGAATAAGTGCCCTTCGTAATCATTGATTCAGACACAGACTATTCTCTTCCTTAAATTCGCAGTCAGTGGTCGTTTCCCTGAAGCTCGCCTCCCCCTCAGATGTAAGGCAAGCTCACCAGTATTTCATGATCGAGAGGTTGCGTTAACATCTGAGGTGCTTTCGGTGGTCGGTCGAGTGCAGCCGTTGTTGCTTCCGTGTCAACTGTTGCTATCTCACACACGGTGCGCGCTGCTCCGGAACATCCGCTTTGTGCGGCGCCATCAAGACGACGATCGCTGTGTGTCGACGCAGCAGCCATCCTTCTTCTTCTATTCACCTCTAGACTTGAGTCGTCTAACAAGCCTAAGCCAGCTGCTGCTGTTGCTGCATCATTGCTTGTTTCTGCATCGCTCCCTTCACTTCCAGCATCACCACCCAAGTTCACCTATTTCAAAAGAAACCTTTCATCAACATCATTAATAAATTCTTTAAAAATCAATTCAAACATCAAAACAACAAAACACACAAACAAATAATTCACTCATTCAAAAAAGCAAACCAACAAAAATATTCTACCATAACTCATAAACGAACCAATGAATAAATAAATAAATCAGTAAACAAACTAACTAAACAAACAGAAACAAATACATCTAAATCAAAAATTCTTGCTTGTCAACTAATTTATCAACTCAACGAATGAAAAGTTAAATTATAAATTTAAAAAAAAACAAACTCCCACGAAAAAAACGGAAACAATATTCTCGCATTGAAATGGTTGAAAATTTTTAGAAGAATTTTATAATAACGAAAAAAATTTTACAAATTTACACTCAATCAACCAAAAGAAAAAAACAATGAAAGGCTTAAAGGTTTTTTTTCATGTTTTGACGAAATAAATTAACTGGCCATAATAAAATAATTTAACAAAACAAGTCCAAAAAAACTAACCATTTCACATGTGTTATTATTAGTAGTTTTGGAATTGCTGTTATTCTTACTATTATTGCTGTTCTTATGGCCATCGCTGTTATTTTGACGCGTAATATTTGTTTTATTAATACTATTATTGTGATTATTTTCATCGCTATTGGAATTGTTTACAGATGTGGACGTCTTATGATGAAGAGGCATTTGTTGCTGCTTGCTTAATGGTGATTTCATGATTGCAGCAGATAGGAGCGGTGGCACTGACGGATTGTTGAATAGTAGCAGTTGATTATTACTGGATTTAGCCGGATTATTATTCGCGTCATTGTTATCGTTATTATCAGAGTACCGTTTAGTTGCACAACGAGCATTATCCATAGCTGTGGTTATTGTTGTGGTTGTTACTGAGGTGGTGGTGCTTGCGGTTGCTGTTGTCAGTATTGCAGCATTGTTAACGCGTTCATCGACTCTCCACTGCAGCGGTGTTGTTTCATCATTTTCACTTAGACTTCCTTCATCAGCAACTTCAGTCTACAAAAGAATGCGTCAATGGCAAACAATCAATCGATTGCCAACATTTCAACACGCTCAGTGCACATACATGAATAGGCAAAAGTACCGGTGCAAAGTTGGGTGACAAACGTGGAGGAGCATCCTCATCTTCTCCACCGTCATAAACACTTTCAGTGCCCGTTCCCGTACCACAGCCAGCGGCCGTACTCACGCGTAACTGAGGCATTTCGGTTGGTGAAAGAGACGATGCTCGACTGTTGTTATCATCTACATCCATATCATTATCTGCTGATACTGCGGCATCACGACGTTCCAATAACAATGCTTCCGTTGAACCACCAGTGAAGCTCACCTTAACATATTCAATCGAAACACCACAAAAACATTCTCTGTTCGTAGTTCTGATAAAAAATAAAATGATAAACACAAAGTTAATTGAATCAAAGCAATCCCAATTATGTATCTTAACAACAAACCTCCATCATATTTGGTTCGGGTGAACTGACTTCAGGTTGTTGACGATGCCATAACGACGGCATATTATCATCATTGGCTGCCTCTAGTCTTGGCGGCAACAATTCATCATTACTTAACTCGATATTACATCTGAAAAAATTTGATACTGCGAAATTCAAATGATAACAATACATCAGATACATCCGTCCACAAAATAGATGTGCGCAGCACACTTACAAACGCAATGATAAATAATCTTTGCGGCTTTATGAAGATCTTCAATGAGATGCCAGGTCAGTCAAAAAGTACCCTTTGATACTCATACCCTTTCCGATTGTCCAACTCGATTTTTATTGATTTCAGTTAACGTGGTTTTATTGCTTTTAAACACTGCTACCCACCACACGAATTCAGAGATTTCCGGTAATTGTCGCACTTGATCGATGGAACCTTCTAGTATTGCCTCCAAAATACTCAACGTCCGACTGCAGCTGAATTGTCAAGCTAAATCACCTAACTCACTACTATTATCAAAATAGCCCAACGTTCACCAGTATGCGAATCTCAAAACTTTTTGACTGGCCTGGTAGGTATAAATCTTATATTATATTACTTTTATATCATCATCTTACTATTACTAGTATTACTATCATTACTATCGCATTATTATTATTTTCATCTTATCATTTGTAAAAAAATACAAAAAATGACCTCGAGAGACTCCGACGATCCTCGCCATCTACATCGTCAAAGCTCTCTTTTGTTTTTGCTTGTTCACTCGTTATCACTTCATTTTTGGTCACTTGCCGACCGTCATTCATGAATGTGTGTTCGAATCTGAATAGATAGAACATACACATCACATCATAAACACAACAAAACAATCACTTTCCATAAGACGAACATTTAAAAAAACACAGACACGTGAATAATTAACCGCATCGCTCAACTTTATATTATCTGAAAAGATTCATTCAGTAAACAAACCCTTTCGGTTCAGTGCCACAGATATTGTTTTCGTTAAAGGAACTCTGTGCTGTTGCTGCGCCAACAGCAGCGACTGATGGAGCATTGAAACACTGAACACTAGTTGAGGTAGCAATGCCACTGCTGATCGATCGAGGCGATGATGACGACGAAGAAGAGGATGAAGTAGACGAACAACTCGACGAAGACGATGATCCAGTTGCTGCTACCATCCCTTTACTAGCACTTTTCACTGAAGTTGTAGAACTGGTCCATCTGAAATGCCATTCCTTTCACACAAGTTCTCGTTTTTGTTCATATATTTTTATCTTATATCGACCGCATGAATTATTATCGTTAAAATAAAGATCAGCTTCTCCAAAAAATACATCGATGAAAGCTTTCTATCTAAAAAATCAATCTGATATCACTTAATGCTCGTTTGTATTAATGAAGAAAATAACAAAGAATTCGATGATTGTCGAATGTTATCTGATAACTAATTCATATTTACACATATAGAGTAAAAAAGGCATTTATTACCTATATAACTACATGTTACCATTATTATTATTATTGCAACAAGAATTCTCACTATAATTGAAAAACATCCAACTGACCGTTCAATTTCAGCCGTTCCAACATCAACAGCGCCATCAACAGTGGCACATGATGATGGTTGTGGCTGTGTCCGTTCTTCTTCTTCCATTTTGCTCGGTATGGACGATTCAGCATTCAGATTGGAATGTATAATTGAACCATCAAAAGCACTGCTAATATTCTGACTCTGATCGTAACCTAAATCTTCAATAACCGCTGCATCACCATCCAACATCGCAACCGTTTCCACTGTATCCACTGAACTCTCACGTGATGACGATACTCGTCGCTGAAATTTCAACAAGGAAAACATTCCTCTCTTCGTTGAAATGTTTACGATCGGGTGATTTTGCTCTTCAGAATGCTAAAATTACAAGCAGAAAGTGATCGTTTTCGTTTGAAGTATTAATGCACCAAAATATTACATTCACACATTTCAGGTGACTGACGATCGCATGTAATACGACATGTTGCGTACTTGATATAATCGTGTATATGAATAAGAGAAAGAGTTCCAAACCAAATATAAATTCTCTGTGAATACGCATGCAGAATGATCAGCAGCTGTGAACTCATTACCCGAAGCTGCTGAATTACTGCTTACGTAATCCCAGAATTAATGCTTCAAAAGAGACCAAAAAAAATACCTTTAAATCTATTGCTGATGCTGCCTTGATTGCTGTTGTTGGTGCTGCCACAGTCTTCGCAACTCGTCTTCGTTTTCGTCTTTTCTGCGGCGATCGTTTCGTTGGCAGTTTCACTTTATTACAACCAACAACACTCGCATCTGCTGCAAATTGAACCAATAATAAGCACAAAAATAATAACAAACGCAAAAATAAACCTACCAAATGAACGATCATTTTCATCATCCTCATCGCTATCGTTATTCGACAACGACGAAGATGCTGGTGAGGATAACGATGATGTCAAAGATGATGTCGAAGTGGAATCTCTATAAGAAGAACGTCGTCGCCTCGATTGTGATCGTAATTTTTTCGTTTTATTCATCGAATAATGTCGTTTACGTCTCAATCTTCTTCGCTGTTGCTGTTGTTGCTGAGACAGAAGAGCTGTTGTAGTACTCGATTTTGCTATGATACCATTATTATCAATAAACTTGTGACTAGCAATAGCACTGCTTATCTTATTCTTTTTATTATTATTTTTATTACTCGCATGAGCATCACTTCGTCGTGTTCTTCCACCAGTTTTACCGATTGACGTACCATCTTTTGATCCTGAATTTTATTTACCAATCAGTTATAACAATAATAACGAGGCAGTAATATAATAAAACAGTAATATAATATAATAAAACAAACGTTGTCTGGATCCTAATCGTTTACTACCACGAAAACGCTCATGGCCGCCATCATGATGCTCTTCGTCATCCGATGAATCATTATCATCGCTTGTATCCGGATTTGATCGTCGTCTCAACCTCGACTGTTCTGAAACAAATCTTGTTACGATAACAACTTCTTCATTGAAATCGGCAATTTGATATCAACTAAGAGATATGCTTCTATTCAGAGTGAATAATGAACAACCTTTGCATGAATTCTTTGCAACTGATGATGGCGACTGTTGCTGCTGGTGTTGAAGATTGCTATCGTTATCATTATCATCATCATCATCCTCACTATCATTTGCTGATGAAATATTTTTCTTATCAACTTGACGTTTCACTGAATTCGCTAATCTCGAACCACCACATGAACGACTCGCATTATTACTCTCGAACATTAGCCGTTTTCTGGCACCCACAGCTCTTCCACTTCCAGCTTTCGAATACTTTCGATAGGTTCCACCAGTAACTTTCTAGAACATCAATAAACGAACGTAATCATTTTCATGTTGCTAAACTCAGTCAAATAATAAACAATTGCCCGCATTCCCTTACATACTAATGTGCATATGAGAATGAAACAATGATTTATGAATAAATGTACATTTAGA
Source organism: Anisakis pegreffii (assembly GCA_035041965.1). Lineage (NCBI taxonomy): Eukaryota > Metazoa > Nematoda > Chromadorea > Rhabditida > Anisakidae > Anisakis > Anisakis pegreffii. Next base: position 62,980 of record JAPYMA010000102.1, on the reverse strand, counting down.
AAAGATACGCATTCAATCACACTTCGTAATGAACGAATAATAAATGAAACCTTGTCGGCTACGGCCGCCGTGACATGATGTAGTGAGCGAGTGTCGACTGGTGATCGTTTCGGTGACAAGCTTGCACGTCGGTTCACTGCAGTTGCAACTGGTGAACGAACCTCTTTCATCGGGCTGTATGGTGTGTACTCTCTTGGTTCCCACTTAAATATACAAAAAGTTGAGTGAAAATGTTATATTTAATGCTGGTGTTTTGTGAAGGAAAAAATCAAGCATCAGTAAACTCGGGAACGAAATTGGCAATCGGAGACTCCGAAGATGCGGTCGTCGTGAATAATTTTGGGGACGAGGCCCTCGAAAGTGCCCGTTTCTCTAACTACAAAAGGTAGATTTGCTAATCGGATATATAATTGAATATTTTAAAACTGTATAAGTGTAAACTATTCTAAGCCTATTCCAGTGATTAATAATCAATTCTACTATTCAAACGAAATTGATCACAACCACTTACGATCAAACAACCCTTTCAGCATCCACTGATGCCACTTTCCTAAGCACTGTTTGACCGCACGTGGCACGTCGATTGATTCCTCGCTCAACTAATTCATCACAAGAAAAGTCTATGAAGAGAATAAATGTAAGTAGAATCAAAAGATGACTTTCAAAATAATATATCCTCACTTTTAGTTTTGTTTCATCGATCCACAATCGACTTCGACTACTTTTTGCACGTTTCCAATGGTTTTCGATCATTGAATAATTTAAGCAAATGATATTCCTGTAAGTGAGCAAACGAATGAATGCAAGCATTTACGCGAAATTATCAGTCGTTCAGGCGTGATTCTGCTCATCTGTTTTAACAAATTTTGTAAAAATAAATTTATAGCGAACAAATTCTTTGCTTTTTCGTAAAATTTTCAACTTAAGGCCGCAACCGAAGCAACAACAACAGCCACATCTGAACACGCACTTGACTGCGACCGTGCTGTCAAAAGAGTTAATCGCAAGCAAGGTATCCGACTATCGAATGCTTCGAGTAGAAAGCCGCTTAACATGGGTTTTTGATCAACCCAAAACATCTCTATTGCGTTAGGCATAGCATACTACTGCACACAGAAGATAAATTGATTGCAATATGAAGAAAACAACACATTTTGATGACGAAAGTGTAGAAAAGTTTAGATTTCAGTTATTCGAATGTAGTGCACACCCAACATAAATAAATCACTTACTGTGCATCTTCTTTTTCAATCATGCCTAACGGCTCGATTGTTTCAATGATATCAAATATCGATATGCCCGTTGAACGTGCAATACCTTAAATTTACATTTCCATTTGTTTAAACCATAACGACAATGCATACGATTCATTCTTTTTTTTTTCTCTCATAATCAAGCGCTCTGTTTGAAAACAATTGATTCATTTCATTTTCTTCTGAACACACGAATGCAACAATAAATCCAAATAGATCAGCAACAACAAAAAGATAAAGAACATTTGAGTACAAAAAAAACTGAAACAGCTCAAAATTATAACAAAAATTCGTCGAAAGACGAACAAAAATGCAAATTACTTTTAATGGTGATTTTTTTCGGATGATTTGCGTCCAACGAATCGTGTAAATGCTCCAAAATAGCCGATAACCAATAATTGAAATACGATATTCTACCTAAATCTGATAACGGTCTTTCCGGTGTACCCATCATACCCTCTCGACGTGACAGAAGAAAACCTTCAAATTCAAATTATTTGGTGGTGGTAACATATAATTTCAACGCTGTTCATTTTGACTGAAAATATAAAAAAACTTTATTTTACTTCGTTACTATCTACGATAATTTTACTTCGGAACTTCCCTTTTATTTCGTTCACTTAAACTGAGTGTAAAGTTCAGTTTAATTGATTTTTCGCTCGAAGCAAAAACAGATAAATGCGCTGATATGGTACTGCGTTAACGTTTGCAATGGTCAACTAAACATGACTGAATAAGTCAGTAATTCACTTACTAAAATCGATCAAGAAACGACCGAAACCTTGCATTTGATAACACGGTAACGTCATAATACAAGATAAATTGTATTTCTGTGCACTATACTTCTCCTGCAATAAAAAAGTATTCATCAAAGAAACATTATACTATAAAATAGCATATTCCATACACACTAATAAAATATCAATCATAATCAATGAAATAATGATAGAATCTCAACTGGATAAAGTAATGTAATTTAATAAGTTAATTAACGACAATAATAATGAATCAAAACAATATTAAACACTAACCATTGAAAATAATAATATAAAATAAAAATACCTTTGAGAAATAACCAACAAAGTGGAAACCGTTCTCATCATTTCGCGTTAAAATATAAAACAAGAATGGCTCCACGTCATAATACAACGTTTTGTGATCCAAGAATAACTTCGCTAATAAACAAATATTTTGACAATACATTAATGAAACACTGCCATCTACCTGAAAACAATCTGGTTCAAGTTCACATTTGAGAGGATATATAATCATTATTAAACTGCTCAACGATTATTACAATTACTAGTGATAGGAGTGACAATTAAAAAAAAACAAAAACAATAACCGAATAAAGAAAATGAATAGAACATACCTCAAAAACCGAAATATTCTCTTTGCGATATATCTCATTTCCAGGTGGATGACGCAAACTGCATTTCAGCTGAAATGAACGTACCATTTCAAATATCTCCAATAAATAAATCAGAAATGAGAAACAAACAAACAAACAAAATAACAAACAGCAATAATTATACCCTTACCAAATGTCTTCGGAATGCAGTTTCAGTTTTCATGTACTGCATACAAAATTCGCAGATATGAAGCGTGGTGAGACGTGAATACTCCTCTGGATATGGTGCCGAGTACCACGTATCGATTCGATAACCACCGATCATAATGCATTCCAATCGAGGATGTCGTGACGATGATGCATTATCTAACTTCGCTCCATCACCACAGCTACCAGCCGTACTTTCTTCAGCCACTGTTTGCCAGTTAACGTTGTTGCTAGAGCCAATAACACTTTCATCTGCTTTATGACTACGATTCGCACTACTCGAACAGCTACTCCTTTCCAGCAAACTCACATCGCCGTTTGTCGTCGTTGCTACATCTTCCACTTTCTACACATGAATCATCATTACCACTCATCAACTTTCATTCTATATTGCTAGTAATAGCATCAGCAAACAAATTTGAACAACCATAAATAACCGACCCTTCTTGCCATTGAACAGGCTCGTTCAAACAATTCCGTATCAGATGCAGACGCTACTATGAGCTTTTCAGGTGTATAGCATAGCAGTTCTGCACTAGCACCTGCTTTGTGTCTGATGTTATTACCGCTGCGTTGTTGTTGTTTATTTGGTGAGATCGACATCGACGATGACGATGATAAGCGTCGTGCTACTGACGATGACTCCACTGCTGCTAAGCATCCTCCTCTCTTCCTTCAATTATTACTATTACTTACGACCGCTATTTATTTCAATAAACAAATCAGTCAATAATCTTTACATATTTTCCAGTCCACTATCATTTTGCACCGCTGCAAATCGCAATCCACGTCGTGCTGCACCACTCGTTACACTGGTTTGCCTTACAGATTTCATTCTGAAGTATTTGGGTGTGAAAGATTTAAATGATGACTGTTATAATACAAATAATAACAGTGATAGAATACGAACGTATTTCGTGAACTATTTTTGATGATTTGTTGAGGATTGGCACGTTTCGGTGTTGATGGCATAATACCGACCGAACGCGATTTTGCTTTTGCTTTACGAATCAGACAATTTGCAGCTTCATTTGAACGCTTTCTTGTACTCAATCGACTTTTATTATTGTTAGGTGAGATTGACAACGCTGAGGATGCTGATGATCGTTTAGTAGTTGCACCAGTTGATTTCGATGCAGTTGCAGTTGAACTTGAATGCCGAACACCACTGTCATCTTTAATTAACATTTATCAATCGAGCATGCATTTGCGTATGTCACTTGACTGTTTACCGTCAACTTCTGCAGAAAACAAAAACCAACAAATAAATCCTCCGCAGTTTGGAATTATAGCAAAGAACCTAAACTCAATGCACAATTACTTAAAAGAACTTTTTGCCTATTTTCGCAGCCAAAAGAAATGAAATGAAGAATAATGAATACTCACCGTCAGCACACGAATAATGGTGATGATGATGATGATCCATCATCAAGTCTGGTTTTAAATGAGAAGCAGATATTGGTGGAGTATGTGGTAATTTTGGTGTTCGAATACGTTTTGCACTGGACGGTGTCAACGATGCACTATTACTGTCAATACTAGTACTACTAATGTTCACATTAACATCTTTATGCGATGAAGATGGCGTCGATGAGCAAAATTTTGGTGGTGATGGTGTGCTGCTGGTTCGGTTATTAGATTCCCGATTGCCATCTTGATTCTGATTTGAATTGCTGATACGTCGTGAAGATTTTGCTGCTGCCGCTGTTGCTGACGACGATGATCCTGATGAACGCAAACGTTTCGCTGCATTGGCTACAACTGCAGCTCCAGTTGCAGATGATGAGCGAGTTCTATCATTTGATGATGAAAGTGATTTTCGCTGCTGTTTATTACCAGCACTAGCACATGCTCCACCACTGGTAGTAATGAAAAGTTTGTGATTCGATGATTTTATATCGGTTTTAATTGATTCATCAATGATCAAATCAATCGATGAACGACGATAACGTGCTGTTGAAGAAGACACAGCACTAGCAGCTCCATCACACTCACTAACAACAAGAGCAGCACTTTTACGATGTCGCGTGCTGCTTTTAACCGTACCATTTATCGACGAGCTACGTTGTTCTGTTGTTGTCGGAGTGCTGCAAATCATATGGCATCAACCTGCAGTTTAGCTTGCTCAGATTGTTCCCGTCTTTGAAACGTTTATTGCACTAATGAACGTCTAAACTACATTCGAACATTTCGGCTCATATTCAATATGACCACCGTCTAAGATTTCTTCAGTGAGCTCAACGAATCATTTCCTATGCAGCAACAACAAGAAACGATCAATAAGTGCCCGGTTACGAAAAGCAGTCATTTACCTAAATTCATCATCAACCAAAACTTGCTCATGATCAACACCACCGTTACGCTGTTGTGCAGCAGCAATCATCAATTCTGTTGCTGCTGCTGAGGACGTTATGACTGCGGAGATCGATTCGAATGATGAATGACGATCTGGACTGACCCGTGCACGTTCAATGCTCCATTGAGAAGTCGGCGAAATTTGTTCTGAACAAAATTTATGAGGAACTCATTTATACGACACTTCAAGTTGCTCTACGTAGAGGTATCGCACTAACCTTGCGCCGAACTGCTATCACCACTTCTACCCCGTCTCCGTACACCCGACAACTGAGCGTATTCACCCTACAAATGAATCATTTCAGATACACTCATTACTGTTATCGTCTAGACAAAGACATACCTTCGAAAATGTGCGACGTTTTTCTGAGCTGGCACTAAAATATGGTGAAAGCGCGTCATAAAGCACATCATTACGTCGGTGTGGTGAAACGGTTAAGGAAGAATGATCTAAATACAAAATATTCATGACAGATAGATAAATTAAAAAGTAGTGATATATAACACTAATGATAATAATAACAACGACAATCATTATTAACAAACTGGATATAAAGAACTAACGAGATTTCCATGACGATTGCGTCGTGCGTGAGCCGGACGCACTGCCACTGGACGGAACTCCTGCATCAATCTTTATTGACGTTTGATCATCGACTGCTACCGTCAACGGACGCTAAAATATCCTCAATATTCATTCCATAACAACACTTAAGGCGATTTGAATTCCAAGTACAAAATGATCCCCTTTCATACAAACTAATCAATGAATAATTTTGCAGAATCGACTCCTGTTCGTGGAGGAAAATTTTGCTCGAAATCGAGTAGTGTACCAATGTCATTAATGTTGCCGAGCATGAGCCAGACTATGATTTGACTTGCATTTACTATATTCATGGTACCAAAAAATAATCCCAAATTCTCACCAAATGATCTCTTTTTGTCAGTCGCTTCCCATCCGAGACACTGTTAGTGTTCGTCATATTACGATGTTGTTGATGCTGTTGCCATTCCCTTTTTTTCGTTGATTTACTCTTCTCCCTAACTCCTGAACCACCAACAACAACACCATTCAGAACAGTATTTACGATTGTTACCGCTGACGCTGTCGCCTCACAGCTCTCCTTTTCGTCATCCGATTCTTCCTTTAAAAGAAAAACGCTTTTTTTTAAAGCATAACAATGCGTTTTCATTCCAGTACATGCATATACAATTATCCGCTAATCAATAAACAATAACGAACATTTTTGAACGCATCATTATCAACGTTATCAACTGAATTCGAGCGATCGTCAAGCTGATCGAGCGAAAATGATGACTGTGCGACTCGTGACCGTCGTCGATTACTTGGTGTGAAGAAACGTGTTAAACTATCCTAAACATTCATCTCTTCATTAATTTATTTGAATCGTTCATTCACTTTCTTTCTCAACAATTCATCACTGATGAAAGCCATGTTTTACGCAATCATTAGCTGTTGCCTTCGCAACAACTAATGATTACTACTGGCAATGTCAGCAGTTCTTGAAAAACCTTCTCATCAATACTTTCAAATGAACAAACAACAACTTCTCACTCACTTGTAATTGTCGTAATTCGCTACCACGAGATCCATCTAAATGCTGTGATGACGTCTCATCATGATTTATCGTCATTCTACAATTTAATTAGTTCAATCACAAATAATCATTCAATTAACTAATACAGAGATGGATAGTGGCGCGTTGTCGCTACTAGGGTTTGTACGGGATCCCGAGATTTCAGTTCTGATCCCGATCCCGAGATTTACGTTTTGAAAAATCCCGGGATTTCGAGATTTGATAAAACAGGTCAATTTGCGTGAATTTCGATAGTATGCTTATCTTTAAGCAAGCCTTAATCATTCACATCTCATTCATATACAATCGTCTTTGCTGTTTGCCCTCTATCATTGCTGAATAGCTGAGGAAATAGACGCAAATTGGACGAATGACATGATCAACGACAGCTCGATGAACTTTTACGTAACATTTCATTGAATATTCAACTAATTATTCGGATCTTCATTGCTTTATATCACACTCATCCGGATGCATTTATAGTATACTAACAGAGATAACCACATATTCTAATAAGAGCCAAGAGCAACAAAATTCAACGAAATTTTGAGTCGTTTCCTCCCACGCGATTTGTTCGGCTTCAATATTCCATCTGTTAACTGCATGTTCTAAAGACTGCAAGTTTTTTTACTTCGCTATTTGGAAACATTTGCATCCGATCGAAATGTACATAAATTCTCACTGAGTTCTCTCATAGTGAGAATTTATTGTCGAAGTGAGCAAAATTGTTCCATTCAAAAAGATCTTAAGCTTGAATATCAAGTACATTTCCATGATTTCTGATCGAAATTATCAAATATGTAAGTGCTCGATGGTTCGGTGATAGTCCATTGTGGATTTTTTTTTCACTTTTTAGGTAAACTCTGAACTTTTGATTTTTTCAAAATTCAAATGATATAATTCATGCGGTGCATTTCTTTCGTAAAAAATCGAAATTTCCCAAACGACAGAATTCAGCTGACGTTAATACTGAACGAAAATGGACTTGAAGCATTGCAAATAAGTGTTTGAGAATCAAGAATTTCATGTTCACATGCAAGTGTACAATTATTAGTTTAGACCCGAGATGACAAGATGCCTTAGCATAGAATATGCAGTATGCCCTTGCGGCATGATCATTAGCATCATTATATGAAATATTAATTTGAATTTGAATAATTTGTTTTCTTGGATTTGTTCGATAATTTGTTGAATTAACTCCTTTCTGATTAATAATGAACATATTGGTTCGAAAAAAATGTGTTTAAACATGTCCCGCATCGATATTACAAAAATTGTTCGATCCCGGGATTGAAAAAACGTCGGGATTTTGCAAACCCTAGTCGCTACGTAGCGTTAGCACAATACTATACTCAAAGCAGAACACAGCCAATAAATAACAATGTGAATAACAATAAATAAAAAATAATTATGAGAAAACGAAGAAGAACAAAAAGCAACTGAACAAATAAGAAAATATACCGTTGAGTTGACAAGCCATCATCACCATCACCGTCATGTGAACTTTCTTCGGATTCTACACGAATGCGGCGGTGTGTCAGATTGTTATTAGTATTACTGAGTGTATCTGCCGACGAGGATGACGACGACAATTTACTACTATGATATTTCAATTTCTCGTGACTTTCTCTGCAACACCATAAACAATCATGCATACATATTGGCATAACAAACGATAAGCAAAATAAGAATAACCTCATATCATAAACACCTATATCTATGTTCAAAACGTCTAAAATTTTTTACTGATAGAGAAAACAAAAAAAAATGCAAAAGGACAAGAACATAAACTTGACTTACTTTAATGCCATATATTGAAATTCAGTTGTTCTGAATCGGATAAATGTGCTGTGCTTCGTTTCGTGATTCACGTTTCAACAATTCACTTCGACAATACGCTATCTTACAATACTTTACCGAAATATGTATGTTAACTAAAAAATTATGCTTTAATCATTCAGTGATGATCATCTCACACATTACCGATTTGGTTTCTCCAACGAAAAACACGATCGATCATATCATTTGACAAATTCTTAACGCATCCAAACAACAGTCGGAACGAAAACAAATCAAGCCAATTCGTAAAACTTGATTTGCACGACTTGAAGCAAAAAAAATCATCTAGTAAATTTTGGCATGGAATCGACAATGAATGCAAAGAAAATATATTCTTCTTATTTATCTATATTATTCTTTTTCTTCCTCTTATAATTATCTAAATTGTTATTATCATAACTTTTATCATTAACAATATGAGTAGGTAAATCACCGACATTGGTGATCACGTTTCTTGAACGTGTCCATCATCAACGATTCGCGATTTAACTGAGATGAATAATTGCTTATTTATTTACTCTCAGTACAATAATAATAATAATAATAATAATAATTCACGTCACAATTCATTTGTTACAAATAACTTAAACAAAATATTACTGATGGAATTCTTCGAATAAGCACTCTTAAAAAACACACACAACCAACATAAGCGCTAATTGTAATTATACCTCGAATAATAATAACGATAATCTCAATAATAATAATAACAATTCTTATCATTATTACTATCATAATAATAACTTCAAAAGATCGACTGTCATGATCACAATAACAACGAAAAAAGAGAAAGCAAGAAAAGAATACCACACTATAAATATTACTGCTAATGACGATAATAATAAAAGCAACAGTAATATATTGCAACATGAATGGATAAATAAAGAGCAAAAAAAGTAGAAATTAATTTATAATTATAATTTTAAATACATGATGAATGTATAAATAAATAAAAATTATATGTGAAGACGACAAATCTCTTTGAAACGACTGTCGTTTTTCGAGAATGAATGAACAGATGAAATAAAAATCACCCATTTGGACGACTAAAAGTCATCCATGTCACTAGAAATTATATATAGAGTTTATCTGAAACAGTACGATGAAACAGAATGAAAAAACCAAGAAGATAAAGATGAACATACTTGATTAATTACAGACTGGCCTATTTGTAATGTTTTCATTAGACAATAGAGTACAGTAGAACGTAAGTGATAGCACTATCATTCACTTGCTACTTTGCAATTTCAATAAATTAACAATGCTATTATTACCAAGTTAAATGGATATTAGTTATCATTATTATTATTGTAATGACCATATCTGATAATATCAAAATGGGAACTTTATAATACAACCAAAACTGTTCCTTCTTCAAAGAAATTGAAACACTATTTGATAAGGATGGATGTTGGTGACTGTAAAGAATGTTCTAATTACAAATACATACAATAGGAAAGCTTTGCAGGAGTTTACGAATGAACAATTTCACAAATGAATGAGACGACAAAACTCATTGAATCGATAAATAAACGAATCTATAAGTAAACCACTGACTAACTGATTGCTCGATAACTGAAATTTATCAAGTCCAAAAACTCGATAGCGGTCTGCACTTCAATGAACAATCAGCACCACATGAAAAAAGACGTATTCGTGAGTCCAAGTAAAGTTGTTGCACACCTTGAATACTGCCCGTAGCAACGTGACGAAGACTGAAACCACCACGCGTTGCGTGCTCACCGTTTAATTGCAGCAACACTTGTGGCTGTTGAATACTTTCCATACTCAGCACCTTCAACATTTATCCATTTCAAAAACTTCATCCAGCTGAGTTCAACCAACATAGTCGCAAGCTCGAATGTTCGAGTAACACATCTATTCCGAGAGGAATCGATTAAAATTCAATTAAAAAAGAACTGGATTTCAGAGACGGATACCTCTTGCAGTTTGTCATATCATCAACAGAGATGCGTATTTTAACTCTTTATCATCATCGAAGAAATAAAAATTTAAAAAGCACGAATGAAATCGTTACTAACTTTAATATCGCCGTCGCTTGATCCAACCACAACGTACGGTTGCGATGCTTCAGCGCAAATGCATTTTACAGCATTCCCTTCGAAACATTTCACTGTGGCGCGGTGTTGTCGTTGTCTTATATCCCAGATGCACAACTCTCCATGACGTCCTCCCGAAACAACTGTCTGCAAATTAACAAGTGTGTCAATTGTAACAGTAATAATAACAACAACAACAACAATAAATTACCTGCTGAGTTGGTAAGTAGACGAGACTAGAAGCGCCTTCGGAATGCGCCGTCCAACAATGAACCATTGCTTTTGATTGTGGCATTAAAGTGTCCCATAATGCCAAGTTTTGATCACCAGAACCCCATCCGGCCGTTACGAGAACTGATGACGATGAACTGATGAATGTCACGTCTGCTGCTGATTTCGAATGACATTTCTGATTCTGAAATTTTGAAGCACAATTCATTTTTAATTATATTCTTTCAACTCAACGAAAGAATGCACATATAACAGAGATATAAGCTCAGACGATTATCAGTTAACAAAACATCACGTACAAAGAATGGCTTTCGTATCGGTAAACCATGACTGGCTTGCCACAAACATAGTAGTCCATCACCGTCTACTGCAGCCAATTTATTACCATTCGCCGAGAAGACAACTTTTGTTACCTGTAAGTAATGAAAATGAATTGAAAAACTGCTACACTTCTTTCATATAAGCACCTCTATATGAATCAAAGATGTGTTTCAACTCCATCTTCGATATGAATAAGTTAAAGTGCAAATGTGGATAAAAGAGTAAATGAAAAATAACAATTAAATACCAACTGAATGAATCTTAAAACATACTTTAGCATATTGTCCAGCAACACGCGGTGTAAATAACGGCTGTGGAACGCCCCATTCCCATAATCTTATTGAGCCGTCTGCTGAGCCACTCAAATCTGAACTTTTTTTTGAAATTAAACAATTCAATCAATCAGTTCAAACTAATACTAATTTCAAACACCACATAAAAATCATACAGAGCAGATGAGATATGAATGATCTAAAAAAGACAAAATTTTTCGTCATTTCCAGAATATATAAACCTAAACGGTCGAAGCATAATGTGTTACTGACTCAACACCAATAACATTCATATATCATTTGGTTTCAAGTAATATTCCCCGTACAATATTCCTTTATCCTGTCGTTTCTCTTCCTTTTCTGTATTCCGATATGGAGGACAAGACAGCAGTAAAAAAACCGGAATGTCTTTTTTGCAAGCAAAAAAAGCAATCAATAACAAAAAACCTACAATATGGTAATGATGGATGCGAGTCCATACGTCGTATACCACCCACTTGTCGTTTTAATGACTGAAATCAAATTTTAATCGAATTTCTCGTTTTCTGAAGAGACATACTGACTGAACCATGCTCTTTTAATACACCCCTTCATTCATGCAATTTTCGAACACCGAATCACAAACACATTCCACATACAAGCATTTCCAAAATTGAAATGGATATGTACAAGGCTCAAAATGAGACTGACTCATCATACAACATAACTTAAAAACGACGTTCGCAAAACAATAAATACTAAGAACAATGGAACGGCAACACTAGTAATAATAATAACAATAATAATAATAACAATATCACCACGTATGCATTACCACCGTAAAAATAAGCTTGATAATACCTTTAAGAGAGCCTTACGGCTTCTATCAACGATAAATGGAGTTATCTGTATAAATCAAATTGCTTTAAGTTATCTTTCAATTTCTTCAATCCGTGCCTACTTCAACACAGCAAAGAATCAACCACCAACTATGAATTATCTAATGTAAATGAATAATGAGTGGACACTGGATAATGAATTCGGTCCATTCGAACACCAAACGATTCATTACAATCCACCAAAAACTTATTTTACCCTAAAAATGGAACAATAAACGATAACGTACGATATTGGCCGACGTTGAGTGTTGTCCACCGTCCAAAAATAGTTGATAATCATCGTTATCCTTGAAAGATTAGCAAATCAAACCAACACATTTCAAACCAGATTAGCAAACAAAGCAAATCAAACAGCATTAATTATCAGTTCGATAACACACCTTGAGCGGATCCTTTTTGATATCACTCAAAGCAATATCCAATTCTGTTCGATTACTTAACCACGATGAGCCGCTCGTATTTTTACATTCATCGAAAAATGTGCTCAAATCCATTTCTTGAAGTTCTCTTGTCGTTGAAACTACTATACAACCCGGTTTTACCTGTAACACAGTGATAATCGTAATAATAGTGTTTATAATAATAATAAATTAATTAATAATAAATACGACACCTGGCTACATGCGAACGCAGCAATCGGTTCATGTTCTCGTTGAATTAGCTTGAAAGCACCAGGTACCATCGACTGTTCAACATCTGCACCAATCGCGCTTTCAGTTCGAATACGTTCTTGTTCCTGAATGAATTAATTATCGAAATGAATCAATGTATAACAAATAAACAAGCAATTAAATACAAAACTCAAAAAATAAACAATTCTTCCATTTATCAATTCCAGACAAAAAATTGCAACTAACCATGATTTGTCCCTTTCCACTAAAAATATGCCGTATAAAAATTCTCGTTAGATGTTCCTGCCGTACCAAATACGCCCATAATCTACGTACGGGTAACGCCGTTGGGTCATCACCTTCAAACGGCGTATTGCCGGGTTCTATCAGTGTGCGGTATTTACGTAACGACGGACCTGAAATAAATCTATTGAAGGTTCAAAATTTTTTGAAGTCCATTAAAGTACGACGGAAAAGGAGCCCTTAATCACTTCTGCATTCGCTAAATCATTAGCCAATATTGGATTTTTATTGAAAGCCATTGTGAGACGGACTAGTGATTTCTTGCTCTTGCTCTGATTTGGTCAGCTGTGCGTTATACCGAAAAGAAACAAGAATGGATGGCAAGTTGAAAGGTATATCGGTGATATTTATGAAAATTTCTGACGGATACCTTCATTTTTCAAAGCGACCATCGCTTGAGCCATACGAATGACCACATTTTCTATGGTACTGTACAATCCATTTGCTTGCTTTTAAATTCAAGCACCCGATAAGTGAGTCATAATTAGAACACAATAACTGTCAAAATTACAAAAAACAACTGACCTAAATGATTATCCGTATTATCCAACGTTGTATTTGGTAGTATATCAGTGGGACATCCACCCTCATAATTATTCAACATCTCATCGAGTTGCTGTGCCCAACTGTTTAACAACTTAAACACTAAGTCAATACGTGGAGCTATCATTGGCAATTCTGCAAGAAAAAAAAATCACCATAATGCCAACAGCAATAATAAAAGTAGCAATAATCAACAAAGTGCTAACCAGATGGATCAAATCCAGCCAGTATAATGAACTGCCTCAAACGATAAAGTTGTTGATGCAATAAAGCAATTCGCATCAACAACCATGCATAACCATCCAAATTATTGTGCTCTCTACGTTCCACATCTGATTCACCATCATTATCACTGTCATCATCACCATTCAAACTTTCGTCCAAATCACTTTGATGATCATCTGAATCGTAATCGACACCCAATTCTTCTTTACATTTTACCGGTGGCTACAATAATCAATCACTTCATTATTGAACTCTTTATTTATTTATTATCATTATTGAGCAATCCATAATTGAAATAAACACAGACACAAACAAACAACTAAACTGACAAAACGATCACCTTCTCAGCGAACATCTGAACAATGTTTTTGTTGGGTGGTACCCAACGATAGACGACTTGCTCAGATGCGCCCAGACTTGCAATCGACGCCAGCTTTGAAGATGAGCCTCTTACACTGCTAACAGCACTAATTGCTTTTGATGGTGCTCCGGGTGGTAGATTGATCGGTGAGTCACTTCCAAAAACCTCAAAGGCAAAAGTTCAATGAAAACAAAGTGAAAAAAACAAATTTAATCTGATTTTATGCAAACACTTGATAAAATATTCATTTCGTAATGACATTGTAAATAGTAACTTAACTAACCCTCGCATGAAATTTGGCTCTAAATGCCCGCGAATCAATTGACAAGTTGTCGCTAGTTGATGTAATAATATTCTGTTGTTCTCGAGTACCATCAGTCTGAACCATGTTTGGTGCTGTTGTTGATGATGAAATTGTGCATGGTCGATGAGGCTGGTAAGAAGGTCCTCAAATCAGGTGGAATCAAATCAAGTCAAATCTCTATCAACACAACAAATTTCTGCTTACTCGGTGGTCGAACAGGCGGGATAATTTTGAACTTCTTCTCACCACCACCACCAAAAATATTCGCAAATTGTTTCGCATCAATAACATGTGCCGCTAACCGATACAACCACCTTGCGTCGTACGCAGTGAATGCATACGCAAATAGCGACATTGTTATCTGAATTTTATTTATTCAATCAACAATAATAATGAATGCAATAACAAGTAATAATAATGATAATAGTAATAATAATGAAAATAATAATAATAATAACAATAATGATAATAACAATAACAATAATAATAATAACAATAATAATAATAAACCAACGAACCGCAACAAAAGTTTCCACAAGTAATAATCTCAGCTGGGGTGTTTCTTCATCTTTTGTTCTATTCAATAAGTCCACTAAATTGTCAACACCTGGCCATTTTGCCGGTACAGTTGTTACATGAACGTCTTCATTCAGCGATATAAGTCGTGGGTGTCTCGTTAAAGCACTTCAATTTACATATTTATAATCCATCCACCTGCTGGCTAATGCTCCCTAATACTGCTCAAATCCATCAATCGGCCTCCTTCCATTTGAGTTACTTTCTTACCACTTATAGATTTTCTTTAATATCAATTTGACACGTTCGCTTACTTATATGAATACTACTAACTAATTTAAAGTCCACTAAACATAATCAACTATTCAAGATAGCTTTAAACTTGAATGTGTGCCATAACTAGTGCCATAACTAATACCTCATTAAGGCAAATTTACCATTCGTCATAATCATTGTCCCATCTAAATTAATTATTTAATAATAATAACAAAAATCTAAATTAATAACAGTTATTCACCAGTTCTGTTGTTGTTGATTTGTGAGTGGTAAATTAAAATTACCAATGTCGCATAATGATTGATACAGACAAGATGATAAACCTTGACACAAATTGTATAATTTATACACCTAGAAATTAGCAATTAATAGCAAATTTAAAATTTCCATTTCAAAACAAATAAATTAAAAGAAAATAAATAAATGAATGAATACATGATAACGATGATGAATAAATAAAAAGCCAAATCAACAAATATAAACCAACTTTCGCAAGACAATTATTAGGTTGAGGTGGTTCTTCAATTTCGGTGATTGTTAGAATGAGATCAGAGCACTGGTTTTCGATGAAATGGAGTGGTGATGAGACGAACATTTTACAAGAAGCAACCGATGCAATTAACAATGGAAATGAATGCACGACGGGCATTGGCTCTGAATTAAATAAAACACAACTCGTTTAATTTCGAGTTTAATGTCACTGATGCACCTCAGCCAGATTCGGCTTTGCCTTGAACCTAATTATCTATTCTAACAATGAATGTAACAACAATAATAATAATTCGCATATGTATCTTGCTAATCGCTGAATCAATGCTTCATGAACAATGAACTTTTTTCTTTCATGAAAACGGACGATGAACGATTTCTTGCGCTAAGCTAATAATATATCTTGAGCTGCGTTTGTGCAACAATGAATATGTACGAATCATTAACAAAAACATTTGTTAATTATTAATAATAGAGAGGCATTCATGCATCAGTTATTGCGGATTGCATTAAACAAACAGAACTAATTCTAATGAAAACAACAAAAAATTATTCAACCATTTAAGTGTTTCAAAGTGCCTGCATCTTGTTGTACTTCCAATAACAACAGCAATAATTCCATAAGTGCAGATGTAAGTCGATAATTTTGTGCACTATGCAATATACAATACGATGTGAACGAACGTAAAAGTTTCTGATTCAACTGCAACCAATATCTGCGTCTAATTGCGCTACGTATTCGTATCGCTAAATCCAAACGATCATTACGAAGCGCTTCGTGCAACGGAACAATCGGCGTTGTCGAACTGAAACGCTCACCTACTTTACTGAAACATCCATTCGAAATTAACTTCTCCCAATATTCGTTTTCTAAGTTTCCAATGATTCATTTTGGTACTTGTTGCATTGAAAAATTAGTTGAGGTAATTCACCAATTTTTTGGAAATTTCATTTGCGAATGGAAGAGTTTTTTTGATATACTTTTTGATATACACCATTTACGGTTTGTTTTTTGTCCTCTCTCTAATAAAAATCGCCATAAAGGTGGACGAATACTCGCTTCAGGTGCTATTCGACTACAATCATTACATTCACCATTATCATTACGCAAATAACAGCAAAAAATGGTAGTAACCAAAAGAAAATGATACATTTGTTCAGACTGCTGTACTAAATCATCTGCATCATCCGGTTCCTCCGTTAGTGCTGCATACGCCGTTTCATCAACATTATTTTGATAATCACAAACTTCTTTCAATACTTCCACTTCTTTTTCTAACCATTTGAATAACTGAACAATGCACACACAATTAAAGCGGAACACACCACCCATTCACTGAATGGTCGAGTAAATCAAAAAAAAAGATCACCCAATTTTTAAAGAATTTGCATTTCCTCAAAAAATTGGATGAAATTTTAAAAAAATGAAAAGCTGATTCAAACAATGAATTAATCAACTGAATATCTAGACAATTAAATAATTAAGCAGTCAATTAAAAACGACAATCACCTGGAATCTTAACTGTCCACCGTCCACTTCAAAACCACTTGCTAATGTCGACATTTCTTCGGTCATTATACGAATGGACGCCACAAACTTCAAATGTTGTGCGACTATGTCTATCATTCCACCATCGTCCTCTTCCAATTCGCCCTAAAAAACGGATAGATGTACCATATAACACGTCAGCTTATGACAACAATTCGTTCTGAAAATTTGCTTATAATCTAAAAGCCTGAACTGCTCGCAAACTGGCCGATTATAAATGGATACAAATAAAACTGTGGCAGTAAATCAATAAGCACCATAAAATTGTCGAACAATTAAAATCGAACCAACAAATCCACAACAACAATAATGTACCTCCTTTCGTTTCAATCCATCCGCCGCATTGTCATATACCGTACCATTGGGTTGAGCACCGTGACTTTCAACTGCTTTATCAGCACCACCTTCTTGATCAGCATTTTCTTCATCGCTGCTCCAATCCAATTTCAGTTCATCACAGTCAATTACGTTCGTTGGAGCCGACCAATCCATGGTCTCGCCTCCACCTTTATGCATTGTCGTCGTATTGTCGTCAACCTTTAAATAACATCTTAAATAATGTCATACAAATTTTTTGATAATCATACTCCCATTTCATCAAGCTCTTGTGTTTTAATGTTACAACACACATCCTTTGATCAACACTGTCTCGTATTCGCTGCTATTTCATCGAACAACTTCTCATTCCATATATTTCTCTGCTTGGATAAAAGTGATAACGAATCAGATTTTCATTATAAAAACTCTAACCCGTTGTTGCGTATTGCGACTGGCCAACGTTGATAAAGCACCCGTCCCAGGCACAACCATATTGATGAACCTCGGTAATCGCATCAACACATCTAATGCCAGCATTGGACAACCATTTGCCATATGCGCACTAGCTGTTCGAAAATACAACCGACGTTCGGCTGGAGTCACCATTGCGCCCAATCGCTTTGCCACTGCCAAAAACTCTTCTGTCGAACCCATCTGTTAACATTCATTTATTCATTTGCTTTCCTTTCTCTCAAAAAAAAATCCAATCTCTCGTTCAATGTTCATTCTAATTGAAGTGTTTGGTAATAAATTCAACTAACTGCAATAAGAAATCAATGCACAAAAACAATAATAATAACAACAGTAAGCATAATATCATTAATAATAATAAAACAAACTTGAATACCAGCATCGGCAAGTCGTTGTCTAACTACTAATGGATGATTTCGAAGAAACGAATAAAAATTGAAGATATCCGATAGGGAACAATCAGTCGCAGACGATTGCTCTTCAAAACGTTTCTTTGCACCCTCTTCTACCAGCGTCGCTGCTGCACGAGAATATTCTTTCAAATGCCAGAAGGCCATCGAACGTTCGAATGGATCACTTCAATAGTACATCCTATTTCAATATTATTTGAACTTGACGATCACTACCAATGCTATTATTTATTACCATTTTTGTTATCGTTATTATTATTTGAACGTTAGCTACCGATCCATCCCTAACCCTCCTCCCGTTCCGGGAAAATGAACACGATAGGAAAAAACAACTGACTTATTTGCAAAATATTGAAGCATTTGCACGATGTTACTCGTAGAGAGCTATCGTCGACAGTGATGGCTGTTGACTAATGTATCGCATTATTTTGAAAGTATTCTGCGATCACATCATATAGTTGTTTTATGAGATGAATGAATGAAAACAAGAGCATATCGCACAATAACACGAACCCACAAGCGTTCGTAGACTGCGTGATCGGATCATGCTCACTGCCAATCATACAACGATCAGCCGCATCGAACTCACTCGGTTCAACGCCCAATACCTCATGACATAACAGATCACGCATTAGTACACACTGCTTATCGTAGTCACTCTCGTACAGACGTATTATTGTCATTGCTAATTGCAGATCGTGCAGCTTACTCAATACGGTCTGAAATGACTTTATAATTTATTACCATCAATATCGCTATCATAATCGCAAACGGTGTTCATCCCCCTCGATTAACTTTCTTATCGATATCAAGGTTAATATTAGTGATAGATAGTGTCAACTCAGTTTGACTTATTTTAAGCTTCTCGCCCTAGAAATCATCGAGTAGCGTGGAACGATCAAGTAATTCTGATAACCGAACGGAAAACATTTTGATGGACTTCATTTTTGCATTTAGTCGTAACTCGAACCAAACTTTAAACTTTCCGCTCGCAATCCAACCGAACCCATTCAATTTCCCTTTTGCAATTTCCATCTTTGATAACTGGTAGAAAAATTGAAATTCGTTCAGATTTGATCGACAATCGGTGGTTTACCGAACACAACAATTGCAGATGTGACCTGAATGGCATCTTTAAGTGAACCAGCCAATAGGAAGAACGCAGCCGCATGTTCGAATCGTTGCTTACTCATCAAAACGAAAGCATTCTTTAATGCCGCTTTCTTCCAACGTTCTTCCATAAAGTTCTGCGCGAAGAAATCCGCCATTCTTTGATCTTTCACTGTCTAAATTTACTGCCAACTATATATATATATATATATATATATATATATATATATATATATATATATATATATATATATAATATATAAAAAGATCAGTAACAAAAGTGTCATCAATGCAATAACAATAATAATATTCATAACATCTAAGATAACTATTCAGAACAAACCCGAAATAGATGCGTCAGCACATTTTTTTTTTTCATTGCCATATAATAGAGCGATGCGTCCATCGGATCTTGATTTTGCTGGAACGCTGATTTGGCCAACTAAAATGGAACAATACTGGCTTATACGACAATAATATGTGAAATTGTATTCTTACGAAATGAAATAATTTAACCTTTTCAACAACCATTCGTACAGAGGATGTATTTTTGAGCCACCACGCGACGCCGTGTGATCTCAACTCGCTCCACGTTGGTTGTGTCTTATGTGAGCAAGGAATCGCATTCAGCAACTCAGTTTCCGCCTCCGAATGCAATGCCCATATTATATTCGATGATGATAAACCTCTGGAAACAATCTTCAAATTTACTTTAAAATCAATTTGAAGTTTTTTAACGTAACAAACAACACACAAATATACAATAATTCATGCGGGACACATGAGATTATCATTGCTGAAAAAAAAAGTCTGTTGAGAATGAATGTTTCAAAGCAAATAGTGAAAAAGCTTAGGAAATCATTTGTACTGAAAAAAAAGAAATTAATGAAGAGCTTACAAGAATTCAACCATAAACTGGAGAATTTCAAGGGATCAAAAATGACCAACTTCTGTTTGAGAATCTGTTTTTGCTTAAGTGGAAGGCACAACAGAAGGTATTCATGTTGTTTCATCGCCATTAGAAACCTCAGACCGCATTCGTCAACCGTCTCACTGCCCAATGTTGCTGCGACTGTGTTCACCTCACCAAATACACTTGTTGTTTGAGCGCTTTGAAATGCTAAAATTGTTCAAATATTGAACAGCTTCTTGATTCCATTAAATAGGGGTTAACAAGTGATCTATCGGACTAATCATTCCGACCGATTCACCTCCCTCCCGCAAGGAAGATGGAAAAGCCTACTTCTGAAAGACTATTCGTACTGAATAATTATACCGGTAATGGTTAATATTTCGACTGCTAAACGTTCATAATACATCAAAATTATGACTGGTTGCCTCATAATGTAATCAACAGCCATTCCACCAACAGGTTATATGCATGCAGCATAATGGGAGATGAAGAGATAGATGAATAAATAAATGAACAAACCAGCATTCGCTTGTGCCAGCTTGTCCATGACATCTGCCGAAAAATGGCTTAATGTATCTGCGACGGCTAACAAATGCATTTGATCAACGCTCGATAAACCTCAAAATAAACACTCAAATATTGCAGGAAAAAATAACAAACAAAGACAGATAACGAAAGGCAACTTGAAAAATAAATACCTGGTAAATGCGTATGAGTGAGAAATTCAGTTAAGAGACGATTATGGCGTGCCGTAAAGACGGTCGAAACACGATCGGTTGTTGCGAGTGCACCCGGTGAAGCGCCGGTGTAACAAACCGAGTTTGAACGAGATCGTTGACGTGATGACGATTGACGATCCTCATTACTCATTCCCAACATCTCGTCCAGATCATCCTCTTCTGGTTCATTATCGAACAAAGTTTTGTATTGATTCTGAACGTTTATGTGCATTCAATTCAATTGAATCAAAACCAACAATTCCGATAAATGAAAAGAAACAAAATAAAACTTTTTTCCTCGTTCATTAACTTCACCGTTCGAATTTCACTCTATTTTCTACTAATATTTTTCACACTAACTTCAAAAATTTCATATTCGCTAACAAGATGCGTATAGATAAATCGTCTTCGCTAAAAAGTTTTGATAACAATCACAATCGTTATAACAACAACACTGACAAAGATAAACAAACTCAAACTAACTTCACTATCAATATTTTCCGCCATTTGTGGATCGTCTTCGTTCGCCTCAGCACTAGCATTATCGGCCGACATCAGTAGATAGAGTGGTAATGGTGCAATACCGTCCAATTCTTCATATTCCAAATTATTCACATCATCGAACTGATGAAGATCCGACATAGTGACTGTAGCGCTTCGATTCGTTTCCGCATTCTGAGATGCATTTGATTGTGTTGAATCTGTGGCTGGTGCATCTGATACGGACATACGACGAAGTGAGGCAGCACGTGATAACGGGTTCGGGATTGACACATTCGACTGCTGAAAAAGAGGACACATCAACAACAACAACACAAAACTGATCATATGAAATATATCGTATCAAAACATAAAGTAACGTAGTTTAAGTGACAAAATAAGTAACGTAATTTCAAGAATGCAGTCAATTCAATTGCATCAAACAGTATGAATGAATGCAGTTTTGTTGAGCGCAATATCTTCCAACTTATTATTAAACGAACAAGCATAATGGCCCACAGAAACGATACCTTCAAACAATTGAGAACATGCAGTAAAATCGCTTTCACTTTTCTTGTTTTACCCAAATTCAACAATTCAATCAGTTGTTTCGGATGATATTGCGGTAGAATTGGACTTGTTAAGCGTGCTGCTTCGAATAAACCCTCGTCACTAACCGCACTTAGTACATGCTCGTCTTTTGACGTAAGCAGTAGATCTTGCAGATCTCGTGGTGAAGATATCACTCTTCAATGATAACAAATCACCATAAAATCAAACAAATATATTAAAGTTCGGTACAAAAAGACGACTTTAAATGGGTGATACTACTACCAATAATAATGATACAACTACCAATATTCTACATTCCTTCTCTAGCAATAACAATGATAAAGATCAACAGTTTTCTTCTCTCAATCAAATGAATTTCTTGAAACATTTCCAACTTTTCAACAAAACAATTTTAATTCTAATCATCACAATCAAATGAAAACTTTCCAGACAACGATGAACAAAAACAAACAAATAATGCATGATGATAACACACCGATGCATGATCTCTTTCAGAAGTTTCTGCTGCTTATTCGCTGAACCCGTATCAGCTTTGGTCTTTTTCGAGAGCTGATCGAGCATTGAGTGTGATGGACTTATGCTCAAAACTGGTAATTGCAAATGATTCGTTGGAGTCACCTTCTTCCTGTTCAATAGTTTACGTACAACAAAAAGTAACTAATTACAAGTTTATGCCTCTTTCTTATCATCTCCGTTCATTGTGCGAAAATACAAAAAATGTTCACTCACCATTCATAAGTGCCATAACAAAATATGAAAAGAACAGAGAACACTAAAAACGTTGACACGATACCATCAACACCAACTTTGTTGAATGATCTTTTGATTTTTCGGTTTCTGTTGAACTGGCGTTGCCGGTTTGAATTGTAGCGTTTGTACCAAAATTCCATTGATTATAGACGCGCATTTCACTGTGCATACCAACAATCAACAAACCATCACGTACCCACGTTATTGCTGTTGGTAATGGTGCTAAACCGTCGGCCGAATTCAACTCCAAATACCGAATACACAGCCAACGTACCTTTAATTTTTTTCCTTTACTTCATTCCAACTGCATTCAGAACCACAAAAATAACACCTCGAATGAATGCAATAAAGGTACATTACCTAGTTGTCTTGCTATCCGCTAAACGCAATGCGACTTCATTCATCACTGAAAGAACGAACTGAATAAAGAACAAAAACTCACTAAACGAGTTGAGATACGTTCAGGTTCAGCCAATGACGATGCTTTTCTGAGTGGCGCACGACGTCTTGCATATGCAGATTCGTGCTCTTTCATCATCACGATATTACGCTGTGCAATTCCTTGTGATACTTGTGTATACATATATATTGATGCACCAACTCCAATCGTCAGAATATGCGCACCATCCTCCGTCGATACCCAGTCAATACGTATCAAATCGTTCGCACGCACTTAATCATTTCACTTCAGTCAATTAACACAGATAAACCAGAAATGCAAAAAGCAAACCAAAAACAAACGAACTCTTCTCAAAAGTTCGTTGAGCCCCACTCACTGCCTCTAATACGCCATTCTGCGCACCAACACATCTGAAAGTTGACACATAGATATGATAACAAGCCAGTGAATAACAATCAACGAATGAAACATGAATCATTTAACGAATTACTGCTTCAACAAAGGCATGACGATTGTATCCTCTCGGAGCCACTCCACACCTCCCGAAGATTCACACTCGAAAACACCAACTTTTATACTGCGTGCCATTGAATCAGCTTTAATCAGTCCTTCTGGCATATACGCACACGCAAAGCGACCATTGTGTGCTGCCGAAACACTGAATATTTCACCTGCAAATAAACATACGTTCATTGTGAATATGTGAACATACGAACAACGAATGAAACCAACCATCCATTTCAAGATCCGATTCAAGTGTGTCACTGATCATTCGCCATATATGCCACGAATAAACAGTTTTCCATTTTTGCGTTCCATTAACACATTTCTTTTTCTGCTGAGTGCATTTCCAGAATCGAATTCTCTCATCGGAACACGACGACAATAACAGATAAGGTGCTTTACAAGCGGGATACAAATTCGCTGACGGCAGATGGCCAGCTGAAGCGACCATTGAAAGCATCTGCAGAAGCATAAACCATAAACATTCGCACACAGTTTTATGACACCAAATTATTATTACATATAAGAAAATCATAAGATTGCTGAATTTTTTCCTCTTAAAAGAACACCTTAAAAGAAACATAATGGCAAACAAGACAATATTCGAACGAGCAAAAATTATGGTTATTTGATCGGTGAGACCTACTACTCACAATGTCATCATAAACGCTACTGAACACGAAACAACAACGATTCTTACGTGAACTCCATTCGGCATTTCCAGTTCTTGATCGCAAACTTTTTGTGAACTCAATATCAGTTGCGCCATCGATGGTATTACCGCTTCATTACGACAACATGGTGTTGCGGAATCGTGAGTTTTCGCCGTGCTGCCATTTGGTACATCCTCATTCTCATCCACATCTAACAAAAATATAGTTAATCATAAATTATAAAAAATAATAAGCAAATTATTATCTGCCAGTATCAAACTTCTTCTACGAACCGTAATTCTTGATTGGCTGCGGTTGCTCTGATGAAACGTTCAGTGACCACATACGTAACCTTGAATAGTGTATTTTTTAAACTGACAGCATTTTACACTTCCATCTTGCAAAAAATTCGAATTCAGAACAATCGCAATAATATTAATGATAATGATAATGATAATAATAATAATAATAATAGCGTTACCTTGCAACATTACCAATTCTCTCAACGATCACAATAAAGAATCGCTCCGAGAATTTTGTCGATTTCAATTGATTGCTGATCAAGACGCCATTATTCGCTAGTGATTTTTTACTTTCTTCAGTTTCTTGACCGAATATTAAACGCTCATTGAAGACGTGTAGCAGTAAGAGATTGCTTGGATCCTAAAATAACAATTACAAATGCTTTTGATCACTACTGTTGTCACCATTACTATTATTATTCCATACTATTAGTATCACGCTTAATCTCACATTATTATTATGGTTAATATATTGCTGGCACCGATATAATATGACCACAAAAGTTCTAATGAAATTATTCTCTTTAAACATGAATATTACAAATGAATAGACAACAAATGAATACAAATTCTACTCAATGAAGTAAAAAAATTAAAACACCAACATGTTGAGCATCAGAAATTTCAGCTAGTTTCAGAACACATCCCGGTTTAGCAGTTGACTGCGTTGACACAACATTGAACGTTTCTTTCAGATTGCTTTGTCGATTCGCATTCATTAACGAGTTATTCTCATCAGTTGGTGCTGAGCTCTCATTTGAACTACGGCTGCATTTATTATTATTATTATTCAACGAGTGAAGATACAATCCCTACGGACCGTCGAACATCCATGTGAAAAATGTATATTGAGTAAACGTGCAAATAACGATAATACTAAACAAATATAAATGTACCTCATATCAATGGACGAATGCATACTCGCATGCACTTCAGATGTGTAGATTTCGGAGAGTAGACCAGCCGCATCAACAATTGCTTGATAAACTTGTAGTGTGCCTTGTTCACTGGCTACGAAACATGAACTTGGTGAATTACACACCGAACCTAACGTACAACTGCAATCAAATCATCAATAACAATGTACTTCATTGCTCTATCGAACAACATAACTGACATCATTTTATGCAACTTTCATCATACAAATACCAACCAATCAGCACGCAACTCTAGCTAAAATTAAATCCTGATAGGTCTGGATTACGATTAAATTCTAGTGAAAAAATCACATCTTTACCAAATTCGAATCTATTTTCTCACCTCGGTAATATAGTTGGTATCCACGCGATTGAAGTGAACGATGTAGACGTACGTGACGTCATACGCGCTAACTCACGAACACCGCCATTCTTGCACAAAGGACCGACCGGGTTAATACGCCATAGAATCAACTCTGCGCGACCGTTGTTTTCATTTTGCTTATTTTCAGTTGTTGTTGATTTCGATGTGCTGTTGCTTGCAC
Organism: Anisakis pegreffii; assembly: GCA_035041965.1. Taxonomy (NCBI): domain Eukaryota; kingdom Metazoa; phylum Nematoda; class Chromadorea; order Rhabditida; family Anisakidae; genus Anisakis; species Anisakis pegreffii. The sequence continues at coordinate 36,373 of JAPYMA010000102.1, read as the reverse complement.
CGAATTGACTCGCGGTTAGCATTAATGGTAACACCTGATGAGCGACCACCTTAAATTTGCCTTGTATTTTAAAGTATTGCAGATGAAATGAACATATCAAATCAAAAATCGAACCTGTGAAATTTGAAAACGATGTCCACACATTCGTGATGCATGTGAAATATTCAAAATTGTCGTGAAATAAGAGTTTTCGTCCATTGATAAATGCCACAAATTCAACGAACCATTCTCATGACTCGTCAACAAATACAGCACGTTTGACGAACTGCTGCTTCGTTGCTCCAATGTTCTACCTTAACTTCATACACAATCTTATTTATTACTGAATGCACTATCCCAACGAACGTGAACAAAAACACGACAAATTGATGAATGCTTAAGTAATCAATCTTCATATATATATAGTTACTATCATTAGTGCTACTGCGTAGTGATTTCAAATGAATAAATTTGCAGCTGAACGAACGCGATAATTGTTGCTGCTGAGTGCTTGATAATGACTGTTCGTTACTGTTCATATTATTTCGCTGAATGATGTCCACATAAAGTGGATCACGCGGATTGAACGTACTCAAATATGAATTCAACGATGCTGCATCTGTGAGTGGAAATGCTGACGGAAAACGCGATGTGAAACTTACGGTTGGCTGACGACAAGCATCGTCTAGCCATTCAACAGTCCTGAATTATTTATCAATAAAACTCCGTATATTATAGTGATTACAACGATACTAACAAAAATGACGATACCAACAAGTATAATAATGATAATCTTTCCTAATAATCAACCGTCGAAACAAAAGGGTTAAAAAATTGCGAAACAACGACCACCATCACCGAAGAAATCAATCAAACAACAACAAAAAGCGATACCACGTTAACAAACTGCCATCTAGTGGATGAATTGCAAAAAGAATATCATTTGATTTATGCCACTGCTTTATTAAAATTTCCAACTTTAAATCTAATGAATCTCTCGATGTTGTTGTTTCCTGAAACAACATTCCAAAAATCATTTTGCAAAAGCAATCAATCATAACCATATCAGTTTTTTTTTCTTAATTTCTTCTTCTTATCTGCTCGTTCGAAGTGAGTGACGATACAAATTCAATTCGGTCAACACAAATTTAGGCGGTGATCGCAACACAAATTCTATGCTACATAATGCAGTTTCACCCTGCGACATGGCATATACCGTCCACCTTTGTTCTGGAGAGCTACGCTCTTCAAATTTAAAAATTATCAGTCAATAGCGCAACCATCAGACAACTTGATTCAGTATTATCGATAATAGTAAACACTCACCGTTAAACTTGCACCCGATGGAATCCTACCGAAACGATGATCATTTGGTTGCACGGTTAGATTACTCGTATTAGAATCAGTTGCTGTGGCTTGCTGCAACGTTGGTGTTTGACGGGCATCTTCGCACGATCCGTTTATTTGCACAGATGACGATGCAACACCTGATCCTGATGAGTGCTGTTGTTGCTGCGATGATGGGTCACTTGCAGGAGGTACTGCATTTGACGACGAACTTGTGGTCATCATTATGGCTGATGATATTGATGCATTATCGTTTCCTGTTGGCATCGCTAAAACACAATAAAGACTCGAGCTCGCATCTTTCAACAGAGCATAGTCTTGCACGTAACAAATCATTTCGCTAAATCATTTGTTCTTGATCAAAAACAACGATTCCTTCACAGTCCTCAAATTTCAAATGTAATCGCACATTCGTAACAAACAATAGTATATATAACCAAATATCAAATATAACCAAAAAACATACTCGAATCCATAGCACCACCATCAACATTTACACCAGAAAATTGATTGTTATCATTACTGCTGTTCGCTACTAATGCTTCAGCCAATAACTTTTCTGCACCAATCGCATAAACAAGTTCTTTATTATTCAACCAATGCACAACGAATGGCTTCTGTCCCGCTAACGTATTTTCCATTGATGGCACCAAAAGGCAATCTCAAATCAATTTCTGTTATTACCATCATTATTATCATTAACATTATACCATTTATCACTATGATTACTATTATTAATATTATTATTATGATTTATGATTATTATTATTTAAGTAACCATTTTCAGCATTAATTGATGCAGTCAAATGAAAATGTATAGCTGTTGCATTCGGCATTGAATTCGTCACATCTGCATAAGAAGAACTGGTTGGTAATAAGGGTGATGGTGGAGGTATAGACATAATACCATCATCTCGCCAGTCATTCAATTTCTTCCTTTTATCATCACTAAAACGAATTACATCAGCAACAGTAATCATCGTAATATCATAACTAACCATAACAATAGCACTGAGTTACTGCTAATTATTGGAGATAGCAAATTCTTCATGAAATGAAAGCCAAAATTTGAAAAAATATAATTGAAAAAGTGAACAACAAACGAGCAAATGAATGAATACATAAATAAATGATATAAAACGAACACAACATTCTTCAGACGCGCAATCATTTTCAAACGTGCACTCCGCATTCGACTACTTTTTGATTCATTTTTCATGAATGAACTTTTATCACTTAATGCCGTCTCATTATTCACTTGCAATGTTGAACTGATTATTGGTGTTTCCTTCCATAAACGAGCCGTATTATCCTCACACCACGTCAATAAAACGTTCTGTACACAACGTCTATAAAACATAGCGATTACCCTAACTGATATGCATTAAAGTCAATAACAACAGTTCACCTCGACATGTATCGCCCACTTTTACGCCATTCGAATCCGCATACAGGTAATGGATGTTGCAAATAGGTGAAGCTGAATTGAATCGAACTTGACTTATTCAATGAATCTGGAAATAAAAACTCATTTATTTCTTATTTTGTTGTTTCTTCTCAACACTCCATTTCACAGTTTCTCTATCGGTTTATGCATTCATAATCAGCATTTTAAGCTCTTCAAAATGATCTCTGTCTCATCGCACATCTATAAAAGATTCTTCTCTGGCAATGCAACTAAGCGTTCGTTTTCACACTAGACTATACTCCTCAGTTCTGATACGCTATAACCCCAGCGGCAATCGACCACATTGCTATTCATCAACCTCTACGTTGTTTCAACTTCAACTACATCGAAGAGTTCGCATTTTATAAAATTCTTGAAGAAATTATCACCTTCAAAACAAACTAATTCTAACGATAATTTGTTTGAACATCATAATCCAATGCGGAAGTACAAAAATATGCTATCGACTGACTGCTGGTGGAGAACCTGTCGCGCGCGCTCGCTTTATTAAACTTGAAACGAAGATGATTCCAATAATTATTTGCTTCCGCGTGGTTGCTATGGCCTAATACATGAGAATGTAGAATGGATATTAACAATTCAGAGATTCAGTGCACATCATGGCCTTACCCTGTGCAATACATTCGTTTGCGTCAGGCTATGGTCAATATTGTCGTTTGAAAATCTTTCTTGTCAAATTTTACTCAAAATAAAATGATTTCGTATGCAAATATTTGAAAAGTAAAATCCCGTTCTCGCTGATCTGTTTGATTATATTTGATCAGTAATAATTTAATCACACCTCGTTCTTGATACCAAATTTTCACCATTCGATCGTTGACACCACACGTCGCGAACAGTGTTCCATCGGGTGAATAACGAATAAATTTTGGTGGTGCTGACATTTGTACCGACCAAACACATTCCCATGCAGGTTGCGTGCTCGTCGTCACTTCATTTGGCTGCTGCGTTTCATGATCCTTAACAATACGATGTTATCTTTCTTGATCCAATACATAAGATTGATCTAATACTGTCCTCCTTGATTTAGTACATAAGACAACAATACTTTCTGCTGCTACAACAATACGCTTAATTAATCATAAAAAAGGCTCGATTTCTGAGCAGTCGCGGAGACCGTTAAGCCTTCGCCGTGTGGCTGCATTAAGATCTCTATAATCAGTTCCCAGCGCACGTGCTGAGGTCAAACGCTGCAGTCAGAGCGAACTCATCCATACGCGAGCATTAAAAATGATTAGATAGAAGCTAAATGGCTCAGGTTTAGCAACATCAATGGCATTGGCATACCACTCGGTTTCGAGCAAAACTTTCCTCCGCGAACGAGAGTCAAAGCCGCGATGAATCGATCACCGGTTAGGGTTCTACAAAGTCCACTCGACGGAAGCTGAACAGTCTCTGCGATGGCTCACAGACAGAGCCCCAAACGGTTATTGGAAAGTCGCAGGTTCGATTCCCATTCGCGGGGGGAGGTTTTGCCCGAAACCGAGTTGTGTACATAACAATATCATTAAAGCCACAGTTTGGCTTGAATCTAATTAGAATCGAGTGAACTGGAAATTCATTACATCCTAATGAACAAACTGAGAGGCAATATATTTCATATGTAATAACCTGATTAAATATGGATGATTATAATTAACGAACGAATCAAAATAACAACCTCTTCATTAATATTGAACATAACCGGTGCTTGTAACGTATTTGGTTGTGGGATATGATTGTTGACAAGAGTTGATAACGATGAATGCTGATACAATAACAAACTATTTGCACAACACACCAACAACCGCAACCCTTCTAAATTCCACAATACTGGCCCTACCGCGCAATCCATCGCTAAACTTTGTGTTTCATACCATCGATAATTCACTTTCTATAAATTCTTTGCTTTATAAGTACTTCCATTAATCACTACAATTCTATTCATATATTTATTCAGTAAATATGTGCGATATGAGAGGCGATATATTTCACAAAGTAAGGAATAACTTGCAAATAAGATCAGACTATCCCTCTAGAATTTTGCAGGTCAGATTATTGAAATTGTAGCTGAGCAATGAAAGGTTGTTACAAGCCAACAACTAGTCCCAGGCTATTCCCATATGAATAATCTTATAGTTAGACGAAAGAGCTAGGCAAATCATAATGGGTATTACCACATTACTAAAGACTTAGAGAATCAGAATCTTCACAACAAAAAAGCTAACAAGTTAAAATTTCGTTCATTTTTGTATCACTCTTGCTGCATCTATTTTCAGAACAACTTCATCTATCAACAATGTCAGCTTTGCCTCAGTCATGGCCATACGATCGTGATCAGTCTCGAGCTAATCCAAAAGGTCGGCTGATGTTTTTGTCTCCATCGAACAGTATTGCAAACTTTGTTTATTCTCCGCTGCAGTCGCGCAAATCATATTAGCACGGCTAAGGGTGGATAGAGTTTTGCATAGAAATCCTGAGTCTATTTAAAAGCATTACTCTACAACAAACCTAGCGCATAATGAGCATGCAAGATTGCGCTTTCAAGGAATGAACAAAAAATTCAAGTCTCTATCAAACAGTAAGCCTATGCTTAAATATGAAGCTATTAGCGCTCATATCTACTCGCTTCGAATGTTTTCAGGAGATGGTCAAGCTGGAAGTCTTACACGTTGCCTGCAACGACACAGCGCACGGTAGCCGTTGCAATCTAATGCACTGATGATAGAACGATCGTAAAATTTCGATACCATGAGCCGCATAATTACCAATTAAACGCAATGAAGAAACATTTGCAAAATGGTGCTTATTTCTGTTTTCATGGATTCGAGAGCGTTCATGAACCAAAAGATGAAATATCAACAAAATAAAGAAGAAACAAACGTGTTTTGATTTTTCATTCAGCTGACTGACTGGTTCAAATAGTCGTATAAGATTGCCGTAAGTAGCTGCAATCTGCACAAAACAAAAAAATTGTGTTGAAAATTATCTGAGACAGATTACCAGAAAACGAAAACAAACATTTCCGTGATACTAAACGTGTACAAAAGTTTAAGATAGCTATTGCGACAGCCAAATTTTGGATGGCAACGAGGATTACGAAACAAATCGAGACGGATCAACCAGGTAACCCACCTTTCCCGAATCGGGACAACAATTGACGCAACGAACGATACGTTCGGCAGTGTCATGGCATGAACCAGGTATCACTTGAATACGCTCAAATGTTGATGATAATATGACAACGTCAGCTCCCACCGCACAAACCGTAAAGTTTATACCGTCAATTGAGCCAACCGCAAAAACATTTTCGCCCCGATTCAATGCACCTGTTATAACTTGATGAACACTCATTCAAAATTCCCTTCTTCTGCTTGTCTCATTCGTCGTCACCTTTAAAAAACAAATAAAAGAAATTTATTGCGCGTGCATTGTAAAATATGAACATACATAACACACATGACATGAACGCTAATTTCGTTGAATGGGCAAACGATACACGACAATATCAACACATCTTTCATAATCTCAAAACAACACAATACGCTAAAATCAATCAGAACAGGCGACATAAACAAATTTTATTTACTCATTGCAAAAGCCATTCGATGACGAATATTAAAGATTAGATCGGATATTCCTCGGCAACGTTCGCCGATTCGCAATCTATCCTTTTGACGTCTCAAGAGCTATTCCTCTTTCGAATAGCAATGCAGTGCAACAGAATACTCTCAGAATTTTTTCAAAGTGATTTCTCACAGTTTGCACGAGCTAAAATACACTTCGGTTACAAGCAAATGTTAGATTTAATCGAGAATTGTTCTCGTCGGAAAATCACGTTGAATGCTCTAAATGAAGGGTGTGCGTTTATGACAGTGCTGTTGATAACGAGGATGGACTTAAAGAATTATCACAACAATGAAATTAAAGAAATTTTCAATTTATTCTTTGAATAACCGTCTTCATACAATCATTTAATAACTATAATTGAGCAATATTTTGTCGTACAACTGATCGCTTCAGACAAACAAAAACAATCCCACAAACGACAATAATAACAACAAAAACAATAAACAACAACAACAATAATAACAGCAATCGCAACATTTGATTATCAATACAACAACATCCAACAAAAGCCAATCCATTATTCAAGATTTTTCCCACAGATTCCTGCGTAAAACACTTTAAAAATGAAATTCTGTCATTCAACAACCATTTCTTCTCATTGAACAAAACTCATTTCCTATCAACACTACTACCCGACACCCAATAACTTATCAGTGGATTCTGAAGTGGGGGAAACGCAATATCTTGAAAATATTTACTCACTTATAATCGATACATAAGTTTTACAACTACAAGTGAAACCGAATTAAATGAACGCTAAAACATAGAATACAAACGAAAATAATAAGTCAATTAATTAAATTTGAAGTGATTCAAATCACTAATGGATGAGCAAATTGCTTTTTGCAAAAAAGAAACATAAGATATTTGAATCATTAAGTACGCTCACAAAAGAATTCATGGGCTCACTTTGATGATTTAACAGTACAATCAATATCAATAGCACCATTATCAACGAATATCCATACACACAAATAACATTCGTGAAGATAAATGAATAAATTTCTACACATATAACAATATATTCAACGTGTATTACACACACAAATATGCTCAAATATTCTTATACAATAAAAATCCTGCTAACGCGGCTACGGCAGCTCCAAATGTAATCTTCGACAGTAGATTCGAATCATGCAGATAATAAACTCGTTTAAGATGCCTAAAATACTGCTTAGATATACTAATGAGCAACCAACTAAATGTACAAATAAACAATAAATAAATTAACAAAGTTAGCCCCAGTTCATGTTCTTCACCTTAAACTAATTAGATCTGATCACTGTTAAAATTCTATAAACGATTGTTTGCAAGCACGCTGATTCCATGAAAAAATCGGTATCTTCAGCCTCATTATTCTAACAGTGACCGTATGGGTGTAAAAGGTAGATGCGCACATGCTGGAGAGTAGATGAATCGAATGAAAAGTACATTTAAAAACAATAATAAATAAACAAATACATACGGATAGACGGCCATTGTGGCAAGTTGAGTGAATATTTGACTTCTTGCATTGCCCAGATCCTCGTCACGAAACCGAACTGGCTGCGGAAGGGTATGTGTTCGACAGAACTCGTTTGGTTGCTGTTCGTAGTTTTGCTCAGCCTCACATCGCTCCACTTTTGTGGCGATTATTAAACACGGCACTTTGGTTCGATAGAAATATTTCTTTAAAAAATGTTTTCTTAATCTTTTTTCAAACAGAACAATGATAAGAAAAAGAAAATAAAACCAAACACATTACACAACTAAACTTCACGATTCACAACGAAAGCAGCAAATCAACAAAACATACTAAATAAATGGTCGCACAATATGCGAATGAATTCGGATTTGATGCATCGTATAATAAAACGATCACATCTGCGCTCTTCTCATAACTTGTCAACAATTCGTCACGTGAATAAACGTCCACTTCATGCAACTAAAAACTTCTCATTTTTACTTTTTATCACAACAAAAAACAACAATAATAATAACTTTCACTACTGCTATTAGTACCATTATTATTTTCCCAATAATGAATGCACACTTTAAAAAGCAAAGTAACAATCAGACATTGAACAAATAAATACCAAAAGATATTTGACTTCATCCTTAACAGTGACCGAATTGATAACATACGGATTGAGATGTTTTTTGTTCATCGATGCGATATCCTGAAATGATTTTTATTACAATATATAGTACAAATCATTCATGTAGTCTGGCCAACGAATACGTCAGAGTAGATACCGTAATACAACGACTTCATATGTTCAAAAAAAAACTATTTCTTTTCTAAATGATAAATTAAACAAGTGAACAAACGACGATAAAACAATAACAAGAATACATAAATATCAGATGTAATGAAACTGAAAATTAACAAACCACTAGATTTCGTCCTAAAAATGATTGTATAAATGCAGTTTTGCCAGCGTTTTTTGGACCAATTACATGACACTGAAAAACATTCCGCGTTGTTGATTTTTCGAATAAATCAATTCGTCGATCACGTGTCACCTGAAAATGTTTTAATATTAAAAAACAAACAAAAGCAAAGTAAACCGCTTGCATGCCACATCAACGAATGGTGATCCGATTCGAATCGGGCCGACATCTAAATAGCCTAAAAAGTCAGTTTAACAAAATGTAAGAAGAATAAGAATTATATAATGAGATTATAAATTAAAAAGCAAAGAACAGATTGATGAAAACAGAACAAACAAACTTTAATGGCATCAATTTGTGATTGATGTCGCATATTGAAGCCAAGATAGGCAAGTAATTCCATCGTTAATGAAACATTCATAAATGTTGTCAAACTGAAAACAATAGCTCGTTTGCTAGCATCAAACCAAAAAGTATCAACACAAATCGAATCAACTGCAAGTTACTCTCAACGATTTAGAAAGTGTGACAAACCTCAGATTTTTTTGGCTAAGGATCTACCTTTGCATATGCATGTCATCTGTTTATTCTCTTACCGAACAGAGGGAAGGGTCTTGCACATCTATACTCTCTCTTATCAACACTTCACTCTTGTATTTATATGAAGCCTATTCAAGCAAACAAAAAATATCTAACACAAATAGAAACAAAACGTGATCAGTTAAGTGTTTCTTGAAAAAGTATAATAGAAAACAAAGAATAAAAACGAACGTAATATTAAAAACTCACATCCAATAGCAAATATAACCGTTGAATGTAATCCAACCGCGATTATTTGTCTCAGTGGATGCGCTTGCTTCTTTACTGAAAGGATTCGTCGAACATACACTAAACAGATTCTGCACTTCTGATGGTGACAAACATCCGTCTTTATCCTTTAAAATACACTTTCTCGTAGAAGAGAATGCAAAACATTCATATTAATAAGCCATTCTTCTCTCCTTTGATCGATTACAATTTATCGATAAATACTTATTAGTGAATCGTTTGAAATCATAAACACTCACTTCATCATATCGTTCAAAGAGAGCCGTAATAAACTGCAATCCTTCGTAGCTTAATTCGGTTGAACAACCTCTCGGCACTTTTAAACTGAATTCAAATTTCATAAAATTATTCAATTAAATAATTACGAATGAACAAATAAAGTAATAGCTAAACAAAAACCAACGGTGGATTCAGATAGTCAATAGAGAGTTGCAGTTCATTGTCATAACCGAAACGTCGCAAAACTTTCCATGTTGTTTCGTGTCTTCCACGATGTATGAACAACTGATGCAAATAAATGAAACCTAAGAAGATATTCAATAAAGCACTAAAAATAACGATAGCACTCACGAAATTCAATTTAATCAGTTATTATAACTATCCCAACAAGTGAACTATTCGTTAACAAATGCAATCCAACATAACCAATAACATACAACGAACCACTTAAAGCTAACGCATTGTCAATGATATCGTCGTTTTTATGCGTTTCTACAGCAGTTTTTACATCCGATATAGCAATCGAATTGAGTGGTACTCCAAAAACGAACATTTGAAATTGATTCAACTCATAATCGTTCAAGAGACCATCATTATCGAAATCACATAACTGTTAAATGGTGTTAAATAAAATCAAGTTAACAACTGACTCATTCAACAACAACAAATCGAATTTTCAGGAGAAGAAAACCAAATAAAATTCTTTTCGAATTCAAATTCAACAATTTTCAGTTATTTACTCAATCAATCCACTAATAAATCGATGTGATCACATAAAAAAGAAACAGGAACTGAAATATCATCAGAATAACAACAATAAGTTCACCTTAAATATTCGAACAAGTGCTTTTTTGCATTTTCTTGTTAGTTCACGGTCTTCAGAAACGTACAGCTGGTGTGTTGGATAGAGTACTGCTTTTTGGGCATAATAAAATATCTCGCTAATATTTTTTATTGTTTTTGCCGAACACTCCACGCAAGTTTCAATTTCATCGAATTCATTCATTATTGGTAAAATCTAAAAGATCCGTTCAATCAATTAATCATTCATTTATTTCAAACAGCGCAGTTTTGATCATTACCATCACCATTATCATCATTCGAAATTCACTCACTTTTTCCATTTGTTTCGATGAGCCAGCCTGGTCAGATTTATTTCCGACAAGAATCACCGGTTGCATACGTGAACTATCAGCGGTACTTTGTTTGATCAACGGTAACCAGTACGAAGTTATCTGAAGAAGTTCGCATAATTCAGCAACACCGAAACAAATATGACCATTACAAAAACAGTTTACACATATATCTATTGTAGAATCTAAAAAGAATGAATCGATTTATGAAATAAAACCAACCATATCAACTGATGATTGATCTAGTACGGAATAAACAACACAAATAACATTTGCACATCTTATCTCTTTTAAAAGCTCTTCTTTAGATTGTTCTTTTGCTGAAACAAAAAAGTCAGTGATATTACAGAAAATGAAAAGGTAATCAAAGAGAATTGAGTAACGAAACAACGAACCGCAATAATCATGTATTGAAGTAAGAACACGCTCGGGTGTTACATCAGCCGGTATCATTACATTATCAATACGAGATGGTACATTTTCAAAGAATTCATCTTCCAGTAACGATACTATCAACGATGTCTTACCGACACCTGCTAAAAACAGTGATTTTATGCTGTTTTTGATGATCTAGTTCGTTTTAATGTGACGTCTATAAGAAGACATCAGCAGTAGCACTTTGCAGAATTGCTTGAACCTCTGATGCAGCTTTGCAGCGTTAAACGTGAGCTTTTGACGCTCAATCTAATGCTCAACGCTGAGTAATGGATAAATAACGAAAAGAGATTATTGAAATTCTCGTGCAAAAACTGAATGAATTCAAGGAAACATAAACAACTTACATTCACCCAATAACAATATACGCACATCCACTTCATTTTCATCCTTCTTATTATCACTTCTTTCAGCTTTAGTCATTGATGAAGTGATTTTTGACTGATTCACTACTTCACCTCAAAATTTTTATAAAACATAGCAATATAATATCAATGAACACGAAATGGATGAGTCTTTTGTTGCATATTCATGGTATTTATTGCAGTCATTTATTTGCATGAAGCGGAGTGTGAAAGTGGTATCCAGAAGTGAGACCTGAATGGCTAACACTCGAACATTTAAACGCCTCCGACGATTCAACGAATGAAATATTACAAGACAACGGAAAATGAACAAATTCATTCCTGGAATTCCAGAAAGAAATGGAACTTCAAACAAAAGAGATCATAAAATATGAATTCTCTCAATAACGAAGCTGTAAAAAGCCATAGATACTGTACGAATAATCATACAATCTACGCAATAGTCGACGGTTCGTGCATAACAAGCCAAAAAGCACTTTCACATGCGCGCACGCCCTGACGTTGAAGGGTGAGAGAACGAGAGGAAAATACTTTATACATCCACATAAAATAAACTGACTGAATGTCGTCGTGAAGACTGAAAAGGAAATATTTCCATAGCGCAACATTCCTGACTGATTTCAATCCCAGTTCTCTACAGACTGGGGAATTTTCAGGAGGAATGCTCGTGCCATCTTCGAAAATATAACGGGGAATGAATCGTCCATATTCCGTAAAGAAAATAGTATTGTTACGAGCAAATGAAATTTAAAAAATGCTTGAATAGAAACTTGCTCAATCAACGCCAAATAGTCCGCTGAAAAGAGAATTCAATTCTCTCCAAGCTGAGAAATTTAAAAGAAAAATTATCTTGCAGTTTCTCAAATTGTTTCTTAAAACGTTTCATCATTATGGAAAATACTTATTAATACTATCTCGCGTGGCACATTCAAAGCTACCGTAAGCTCAACTTTGCCCACCAACATAAGAATTTTTTTGCATCAGTCGATCCAGCTGGATCTCCACATTCAGAAAAATATATATTTTGTCGAGCGATTTTCTTATACTCAGCTGACATAGCCATTTTCTGGAGATATTCTCAATTCAATAGCGTAGTCGCGCTCATTCATACAAATTGATCACTATAGAGCAATCATTACGTTCATATTAGCAATAGGCGGATTGCGATCTTCGAGCTAACCGTCTTCTCAGGTTTGCCCGGAAACATGCGAATTTGTTTTCAACGTTCGATCCAGCACAACCTCTACATTCAGAAAAATGTATATTTTGCTGAGCAGTTCTGCTTTCTTGAGGAGATATGGCTGTTTTTTAAGCTATCTCAACTAGCGCAGAGGCGCTCCTTCGTATACCTTGTATCACTCTAGATTTATACATACGTAACTATAGCGCTAAAAGGGTTACCGTATTCAAGGTAACGGTACTCTCCCATTTTCCCAGTTTATATTCTGAGCATTGTCAGATTCCCCAGATTCTCTGCTTTTATTGAGGTATATATTTTGTGGGGCAATTCTGTTCACTTTCTGAGAAATAGCTGATTTTCTGAATTTGTCTCAGTTGCTCGGCTTCGCTCATTTCAGCACAATATATCTATATCGATCGCTCATTAGCATAGCACTTTGCGAGTTGTCATTTTCAAACAGTCGGTCTTCTCAGGTTTATGTGCTCAAATTTAGCAATGATTTTCGATCGTTTGATTCAAGGTGAAGCCGAACGAGAAGTGACAATGGAGGTCATGAACAATATGAAATATTTATATCAGTGTAATTGTGAGACTGGTATAATCTCAATGAATGTGGTCTACTTTGGAAGGAGAATCACAGAAGAGATTGATATTTTTATGTCAGTTTTGTTTGATGTGCTATGTTACAGATTTTAATTAGACAGTGATAATGACGAATTATTGAAGCAGTTTCAATACAGCCCTAATCAAGCATCGAAATAGTGTATTGGAATATGTTTGCCCCCATATCCTTTTTATTCACATCTTAGAAATCTGCTGTGTTCTGTTCGGATTTTGTCAATCGTTTCGATGTATGCATACAGGGATGCTTTTTATTATTCATTCAGCAGTTTTGTTACATCTTTACTCAAGTACCTTATTGCTAGAAAGCGATTTGCTCGTCAGAGCGATTCGGCTGCATTGAAATTAAAGATATTGAACATCCCAATTGTATCAGTCGCCTTTCATGTGCATCTCTTCTTGATTCAGGATGATTGTGATATCAGTGAACAGTATCTTATCAAAGTAATCAGTTGTCATTACTTAGAATAGACTATATGTTCATGCTCTATATGCTATATGCTTCCCTTTGGTGATACAATTTCAATGGTACAATATCAAATAACTGATCAGAGATCAATACTTTTTATGATGTTGTTTACTTAATACATTGCTATTTCGCAATAGGCTTCTGGATGCACTCTGTCAAAAAACGTCAAACGACGTTCCATACTTACAATGCTTTAAACACGCACGTGTACACCCACACACGCTCGCATCTGAAGCATGACACCCAGGATTCATGAAGCCTCTGCATCTCTATTTTCTCATATATTCCCATGCTATTTTCCCTCTCAGTTTTCATCGCAATGCTATTTCGACAATTCTCGTCCAGCTAACGAGAGAAACCACCCCACCTGTCAACCGATTTTTTACCCATCAAACTCCATGAAGATGACTTGAATCACTCTTAATTCTGTTAGCACGATTCTTTAATTCGTTTGAATTTATAATCCATTTCATTCGTATGAATTTTTGACTTTTTTTTTAAATTCGACTCATTTGATCTATTCCCATGAATAGTACCATACTAATTGATCATCACAGATCATGTCGAAGTGACTGCCTTACTGATATGTTTATTCAGCATTCATTTACTATTGTCATGAGTGGTTTGTGCGGTCATGTATTGATGCGTTATACATCTTTCTATATTTTATTCGCGATTTTAGTTTTCTCATTATCGGTGGTAATTTAGTGATATTGTGAGAATCGTGAGGATCGCATTGAATTGTTCTGATCGTTTGAAATGATACTGATAAAAATTTCAAATTATGCATTTAATATTGTTTCAGATGGGAATGATCGAGCAAGCTGTAACAGCTTCAACGATGCTGTCGCTGTGGATCGATTCAAATCGAAGGTGAGGAATTAAATGATTTATGTGATGATTTAATTTGTTACTTAATGGTTTGAAGTGACTTGATTATCAATTGGCCTTGTTGATTTCTCGTAATCTGATATGAATTGCCGTGTTTTCAGTGAGTATGGTGGATGACGTTTTGGTGGACGTTTTTTTCGACGGATACGTTTTCGATGGATGGTGTTCGGTGGTTGATGAGGACGTTCTGGATAAGAACAACACGAATGGTGGTCATCAGTGTGCAACATGTCGCATACTGGATCAGCAAGGATATCAAAATGTCAAACATCAATTTCAATATCAAAAGATAAACAATCACATAACAATGACCGACAAATACGACACGATAGCGCGTGGAAGCGCTGGGTTAGGAGATTGAACTTTATTTTCTTTTCATTAGAACTTGAATAAATAATCCGGAGTTGAACAACTCTTCATTTTTCATTTGATATTTTCACTTCTATTAGAACTTAGGGACCAGAAATAAAATTAAGTCGTGGTCAGTGACCACTTTTTTGCATGCTTCATTATTTCATTCTTTACTTCAATTATGAATATTGTGAATTGCAATTGTAAATAATTGTATTGTGAATTTGAGAATGTTAGAATAATATTGTGAATATTTGTAAATGTATAATAATTAAGTGTTTGTGAATGATAGTTTAATAGAAACCGACTTGTTGAAATTACGTGGCAATACAGCGGTATAGATACTGTAGTGTATTGCTCAATGTTATCATTGTTAATTGAAACATGTTTCTAAAGATATTAATGATGCTTCGTATATATTAACTGAGGGGATTTTTTAGTGGTTTTTAATTCAGTTATTAATATCATTTGCGCTGTTATTGTATTGTTAATATTATAACTGCCACTGTAATGTCATGGGCTGAGAAGTTTAGAGGGCGATTGTCTAGCGTTATCAACCAATTTACGAGCGGATCCACGATTATCTGATACCCTTTAGGATGGGAATTTTATATATTGATTTTATTTTGTTGTATGATGTATTGTATATGCGTTGTATATATATTATAATGTGTATGTATTATTTATTATAATTTCATTTATATTACAAATGTATTTATTTATTCATTTTGTATTTTAAACATTGTTGCCATCATTGTGAATTTTTACAAGGGTTGTGGGTAGGGCGAAGGAGGGATGCGGCACGTAATGACCCGCTTAACTCCGGAGCCAGAGGTAGGGACTTGGACTGGCCTTATGTATAACCCATCCCACCTAATTGAAATTTTTTTCATTCTGTGCATCCCGTCATTCCCCTCCTCCTCCCACCCCAATGTGGACTCTATTACGTGAACATATGTTGGACTCTAGCGAGACTAGCACATTTGCTGATAGTTGACTTAGCTTGGCAAGGAATTGATTTGACTTAGCTTGACATTTGACTTAGCATTAAAAGTTTGAGATTGACTGGCCTCGACTTAAACCTGGCTTTTAGCTTCTTACAAAGGTTCCAGCTGACGGAGATATGAATTGACTAGGCTTTGACTTGACTTGATGAAATGTTAGTTCAACCTGACTGTGAGGCACGTTAGCATACGATTTAGAGGATGTTTAGTTATATGCAAAATCTGACACAGTAACTTAGTAAAGCCATGGCTGAGAAACAAGCTCCAGGAACTCATTGCTCCATAGAGATAGAGGTATCACATGAGAGAATAATTAATTTGTTGCGGGAGGAGCTCTGACTGGTGTTGATAATAATTGCACTGGCACATGATAACAAGAAAACTATCCCTCTAAAACTGAGTTTCACTAATGTAGGGTATGAATCGCCTTATGAAGTTAGCTGTAGGTCTGGAAAGTTCGCCTGGACCACTTATCCTGTAGAGTCGAGTTGCTATATGGGTGATTCGAAGACCTTCTCCCTCGTAGTGTTATGTAGTGACAGTTAGACTAATGTTGCAATGATAGATTGCATGTAGCCAATGGTGATTCTTAAAAAGCATATTTTGGTTGCGTGGGTGATCCCAACCCGTCGAGCTGCCAACAAGAGGGGCTAGATTTGGGTAAATGCGACAGGCGTTCCCCGCCATGCTTTTTAAGAATCTCGGCGAATCGGGGAGAAACAACTCAAAATGTGCAGGCGATATTTACCCGAGCATCGCTAGCATTCATTCTTCGGAGTATATTACGGGCGTTCCCGGCCCGGGAAAGGCGCCGATTTGACCGGGGATAGGGCCTGCGCGTAAGTTGGCCTGAGTAGTGTCTTCGTACATTTGCTCAGGTAACGGGGGTTCCCGGACCCATTGTGCGCTCTTTCCCTTAACAGGGGAGAATTGTCATCGGGTTGACCATTGGCTGCACACATGAAATCATTCCACTCAGTCTAAATGTTGCTAAATGCATTATAAGGGGAAGTCTCTCAGGTGTTTGTGGTTACTCGCCGAAGCTTATCTATTAGCTAGTGTCATGATGGCATTCATACACATTCATGATGGTATCCTTATTTCCCTTGCCAGTGCAGTTATTGTTTCTCACAAATGTTAATAAGGTCCTTGATGACTTCTAGAAATCCATCGGAATGGGAGGAGAAGAATTATGGCTGCTTCAGTTTTGTTTTAAATAGCTATACTGGCATATGAGAAAAAAGAATCCCTATGAAAATGAGCTTGACGAACGTAGGGTATGAATCGCCTTATGAAGTTAGCGGTAGGTCTGGAAAGTTCGCCTGGATCACTCACCTGTAGAGTCGAGTCGCTGACTGGTGACTCGAAGAACGTTTTCCTCGTAGTGCTGTTTAATAACAGCTGGAATAAACTTCCAGTGTTATTAAATGCGTTATGAAGAGAAATCTCTCAGATGTTTATGGTTACTCGCCGAAGCTTATCTATTAGCTAGTGTCATGATGGCATTCCTACAATTCTATGATGACATCCTTATTTCCATTGCCAGTGCAGGTATTGTCTGTGATAGGTGCTAATAAGGTGCTTAATAACTTTGAGAAATCCATTAATGGGATGTGAAGCATTCAATTTAGTAAGGTAGTGATATTTAAATACCATGAAATTTTAAAGTCATCGCCTTTGTTCTTTATAATCCAGTTTGATCCGTGCATATAGGCTAAATTTTCTCTTTATCGCTTCCATAAGGTCTTCTCAGGCTTCGAATGAGCTGATGTGTATGTTCCCATTAAGGTATTTTGGAAATAGTAGCTTTGGGGTAATATTATGAAATTTTCTTATAGTTTATATTTGGATCACTCGGATGACAACTTGATGAACAGAAAGGCAGATAGCATTTCTCGGATTGTTCGCATACCTTGTGCAGACGGAGACGTGGCCTGAGTCAAGCTTCACTTATCAATAGCTTTACCTGTCTTCAAACTTATTTTGAGTTGAGCCAAAATGATTGCAGCTCGCTTGATTCTGTATCGTTTTTAAGGTGTTCTTTAGAATGTGTTCATGTTATTTTGTTTTGGATTATCCGATTGGATGTAGCCATTGAAATTCCATGCTTATGTGAATATTTGTTTAATTGTTCTGTTGCTGTTGTTGTTTACGTGATTATTTTGTGTCGTTGATGTGATTATTTCTTGTTTTCGTGCCATCATCACTTTGTTCATCCTTTGTTGATTATTACCGTGTTTTTTATGCTGTCGCTTCAGGCATAATGAGGGGAGGTGTTGCTAGGCATAATTTATTGGCGTTCAGTGTTTGAAAGAGAATCGCAAAATGCGTTAAGAACCCGCACAAACTACCCAGGTGTAAGTCGACGTCACATGATAGGGGCAGTCCCAAATTTGAAGCTCTTGCCTGGACGTAAACTCATAACTTTGCTGAGATTTGGATAAATTTGAAAGTATCAATGGTGCGTGGCGCGACAGCTGCATAAATATTTCTCCACGTGTTACCACACATTACACTGAAATCGCCTGAAAGGATCAACGAGTTGTCAGGATCTGTCGAGTCTAGGATTGTTGTGGCGGCAAATGTTGTAGTTTCGTGCCGATAGGTTTGAGTGGGTTCAAGTGCAGTATAGGTTCAAGTGCAACATCGACATGAGAAGGCATTTTGGAAATTTGCTAATGCAAAACGCTGTTACCGATTTAGTGAAATGTAATTGAGTAACCTTGAATTGAGAAACATTTCATGGGAAGATCACACACATGGCTTGTTTTGAGGAAGATCATACATATGGCACACATAGCATATAACTTGTTTTGCTGTAGTTTCGTGCCGATAAGTTTGAGTGGATTCAAGTGCAGTAGAGGTTCCAGTACTAGTGATACAAATTTTGATGGGAAGAAAAAACTTTTGTGAATTTATGAAAGACATTTATCAAAGAATAGGAATGGCAAAGTAATACAGCGAGTAGAGCATTTACAGTACAACGTGTATTGCATGTTAGCGTAGATCCTATGATGAGATCAGCAAGCTAGGGTGAGAATCACTGCTTGAAAATCAGCAATATGCAGAGACTCGTGTTCAGTTTCCTTCTTCTGTGGAGAGCATGCAACGTCGAGAAAACCTTCTGCATTTCCCTTCGGCAGCCATGAGTCTGACTTCATGTCGAAGTCTTCAGCAGTATTCAGTCAATGCTTCTAGATGCACGTGCATGCTGGCAGGAATATTAAAGGTGATCGGAGGGTCAGCTTAATAGTAGTTTTATCATTCATCATTATAGGACACGTCTTTGTGAAAGTATTCATCTGCCTTGATATGCTTCCTCGTATTTATTTCTGCAAATTCACTGGTAAAAACAATTCTAATTTTAGTTACAGCCGAAGCCACAATAATAACAATGAAACAGTACCGATATCAACAATGAGAACAATGACGAAAATAGTAATAATAATAAAATACTTCCACAGGATGCTACCCTTGATCATACCTTCGCCTTTTCGTTCCCTTTTCAAACGTCGTTAAGCAGACACCACTCCAATTACACCGCACAGCAACAGAAATTTAAATAACCCAACCATAGCACCTCAAACAATTAAACTGAAAAATTTGCACAATTTGCATATGGGACCCCGAATTTCCCTGATCTCCGCACCACACTGGCTTATTCCTTCAATAAACCGAAATTTCAAGTGATTCATGCTCCTTGTAGCAGTTTGAAATCCACAATTAAAATTGATCTGATCACCGTGATTTAGCAAGCGACCAGCGATTCCTGATCGCATGTAGCAGCAATGAGCAGCAAGCAAATTCTTGAAAGTTTTTATAAGCAGTGGAGGATACACATGGGAGATGATTAGTGAAATCAAATTCTTTTCAACGATTCACTCGAATGGAATTATTCCTTTGGTCATCAGTATCTCACATGGTGATCTTCAAATAGTGATGATCTGTTCATCAGGGTATCACAGTTTATCTTATGACATTCGGATTCTTTCATATGTCAACGGTCCGATAATGAGTGCAATGAGCGACTGGATCGAGCCGATCAAACTCGGTCAAAGAATTATATCTTGCGTTTGAATTATGTCTACTGAGGTCCTCGCATCAAGCCCATCGTCTTTCAATTATTAGTTCCGCGTATCTTCCTCACCCCACTCAAAGTAAACACTCAGAAATAGCATGTGGAATAATTCTCAAAAAATATGATTATATCGAATCAATGATGAAAGATGAGTGACAGAAATAAACGGTGGTAATCACAAAAATGATAAGAAAATTCCTGGCGAATTGATGCACACATAATTAGGCTACAAATGAACGATCAAACGACATACTAATCACAAATGTCCAAGTCAATTATCCAACATTGCAATAAACGAAGAACGAAGTTGATTTATCAATGACATACGATCATAACACTTTTATAAAACCATACGTTTGAAGAAGCCAAACCCTTTCCAATGCTCTAAGCATTAGTCTGCCCAAAAATTTAACTCGAACTAAATCAGATTCAAACCAGGCTTTCGTCAACCCCAACTCATTGGAAGATACATACTATCAACATTGATTTATGTTTTCTCAACTAAATTGACCTCATAATTTATACAAATTCAAGGTGAATTAAAGTCAAGTTAGATCAGAGGTAATTCACCATCTTCAAACTAACGCTGTCCTCAAGTCTAACCAAGAGCATGGTCACTTCTTTATACTATTAAATTCCCCAGATTCTCAAGTTTCAAAAAAGTATGTAAAAGTATGTATTTTGCTTTCTTTCAGAGATATAGCGAATTTTTTGAAGGTATCTGATGTAACTCGGCGGGTCTCATTTTCAATATTTTGTATTTCTGTTGATCATTCTATGCATCATTTTACTAGTATCAGGGCCACCATCTTCAAACTAACGCGTTGTCCAGGAACAATGTGATTTTTCAAACCATCGGATTTTTCATATTCTGCAATTTCGGAAAAGTATATATGTTGTCGGGCGACTTTGCTTATTTTTAGAGAAATAGTTGATTTTCTAAATATATCTTACTTGCTCAGCAGCGCTCATTTCAATGCACCGTATCACGATTGATCAAGCTTAACATTAATTTAACGCTATCAGGTTCGTATCTACAAACTAAACCTCTCAGTTGAGAAAGGCGCTTTACAAGTGCAGACTGAATGAAGGTTGTGATCACAATGAGCCACAATCATGACTGTAGTATCTCACACTACAATATAAACATCTTCAAACTATGAGGATCCATTCATTTTTTGTGGTCCTTAACAATGACCTGAAGACCTACAGAATTACTTCAAAGTCGTGCATACCTCCTCCCACTCAAATGATTTCACATGGTTATTTAGAGATTTCAAATTCATTCTGCATTTAATTTCTAGAATTTGCACTTTCCAATTTCCTAACTCTTTTTAATGCAATCACCTCTATTAACGATTAAAGATGTAATTAGTCAGATCAATATCATTTCAAAGAATGCATTCGCTAATAGATTACTAATTCGTTGAAATTATTTAATAGTTTCTTTTGAATGTTAGCATGTTCAGGCGACATTAACATTTACGTAATTTCGTTCAATTTTAATCTGGATTATTTAATATTATTTTAGCACGAATAAACGCTATGATGTATGCTTATTCGAAAAACCGTTTAGCCAAATTTATATGCGAGAACTTAATATAATTATTCTCAAAATTCTCGAAAACGTGATGGTTGAAAAAGAAAAAAAAAAAGTTCTAACGCACCGCTATCAGGTGTCTTATTACATTGAACGTTCTTTTTACTTGCGTTCTTTTTCTAATGTTTTTGCGTAGTCCAAAATATTGATAACGCTCAGAACATTTATTATTTCATCAGAATAACATTGAAACATAGAACCAGCGAGTTCTACCAATAGCTAATGGGGTACGATTTGAATGGAAAAATCGTCTTTATATATGTATTTACTAGCATATTATTTATATAACTATTTATCGATGATTATTTATTTGAAATAGTCAGCTGAAAATAAATCGCATCAATTTCTTTGAGAGTTTAGTCACGGTTTCAATTGAATACTGAATGAAATGAATAGCTGTCTACAATCACTCGTAGAGATAAGCAGAAGTGGTGAAACCTCCCTTTATAAAGTCTTTTTTCCAAACTGGAAAATCGCCCTCTGTTTAAACGAAATGAAGTTGCGAGGAAGAAACTACAAAATATTTTTTCACTGAAGAAAACCCCGTTCGCTAAGTGCGTTGGCTAATCGTTGCTCAAAGTCAGTTTTGATTCCCTTTCTATTTGGTATCATCGATATTGTTGGTTGTCATCATTATTGTTCGTGCTTTCATTCTTGCAACTAAATGTGTAAATGAAATAATTAGGAATAAACACAGAAAAACAAGCAAAAAATGAACGGACTAGACAAGTTACTCATTAAACAAGTAAATTATAAAACAAACCAAACAAACAACGTAAATTACAATCAAGATCGACAAATACATGATGATATGATAAGGGAAGTTATGCGCTAACAGGAATGTGAATTAAATAAACTGAATCATACGATTATTTATGAAAGAAGAAAAAGAAGAATGAGAATAAATATCATAGAAGATGAATCAATTCATCTTGCTAGAAGAGATCTTTGGTGGAACGTTCCTGATAAATATGTATTAACAACAACGATACGTGTGATGCTACATAAGTTGATATTTTTTGCTTTTTTTGGTCTTATTCCATCTGTATCCGAGAAAATACTCGAAGATTTTTAGTTACTTCATTTCATTTCAACGTGGACATCTCAACGTCTGCTGAATAAGCTTGCACACAATTTCCATCTACATGGAGTTGGTTGATAATCTGAAAATACGCAGAAGTTTTATTATTCAATCGATTAATGATGCAAATTTACTTTCGTTATTTTTTGTGTTGTGCAATCACAAGGAAATTTGATATCTTTCATTAATGATGCCAATCGACAGCCGTCTATTTGATATCTGCAGGTTCTATGTATGCCACAATAATCGCTGATGCTTTTCAGTAAATTCAGTAGGTTGGAACCGACTAAAAAACGCGACTGCTTTTGGGATGATGTGGAGAAGTTTCATTGAAACTAGTATCGAGGGTTTTCATCAAAAGCAATTCAGAAAAAAGTTTACTTCAAGAAATGGCGAAATTAGTTTAGACTAAAAATAAGATCAAAAAGAAACAGTCAAAATTAGAATTGACCAGCAAATGAAAATTCAAAAACTTTATTCGCTGCTTGCCTACCTGATCGAATAGCCCTTCGAGGCTCAACTGGAAAGTGAGTGTATGCAGCATATGGCCTATACCCTTTAGCCATTATCTCAGAAAAAAGTTCGTCATCCTGAAAGATTGTGTAGCATGCGAAATTTTCATTTAAAGTAGCTGAAAATTTGTGAGTTCTGAAGCGGTGAAAGAGTTGGCAACTGATGTATGCTAAATTAAGTGAAAATCAAGCTCCTGACAAATGAGGCTTGCTTGATGAAAAGTGAAGACTTACGACGTATGCACGACTGTGTGCCATGCTGTTCAACAGTGATAGCAATAAGCACGTGAAAAATGCACTCATCTTTTGCATGTTCTACTGTGTTGTGTTTGAAGATTACCTGCAAGAAACAACAACAATGATAATTGTTTAATAGCAGCCTCGAATAAACAACTGATTATTCATCGACGCATTGCGAGTCAGTAACATCTATGATGGTGACCAGTCGTTGCAAGCACTATGTGTGGCCGACCGACGGTTAGACCGGCTCTCGTAGGTGATGTTGCTCGGTTCTGCGCAATAATTGCGGTTGATGACAGACGAAACAATGAATTCATCAGGGTATAAACTGAGTTTTTAGTAAGCCAATTGAAATCATTTGTTACCTACCAACCTATCGTCCTCAACAACAATAATGAAATTATCGCAAACCAGTCGAAAGCAGCAAACATCTTATAATTTTGCAATTAATACAATTTATTAGCAACAAACGACCTCAATCACAAGAAATTGCTTAGATTTAAACATATAGTAGATGATGTGATGCTGACGGGTTGAAAGGACTTGCTTCTCTCAGGTAGGGTCGTTTGAAGCAAAACAAAGGCGATAACGCGAAACGACCACTCTTTATTAGAAGCAAATAACAGTAGGTGAAATTACGAAATCAACAGCCGAAAGATTAGTTGATTAGCGGCGAAATCATACATCGACACAATTCTAATAATGTTATCGTCATATCGCAATGAAGAATTTGATTTATTCGAAAAGCAAAGAAGGACAATGAGGGAACAACTTCAAGTGAAATGAGTTAGCGTAATCGCATTATCAACACTTAGAGAAGTACTTATTAGTAAGCTGAAAGATATCGCAAATACAATTGAATACTTGACAGATCGTAGTTGTGTTGGTGACGATCGGATATTGAATTTGTATCACTACATTAACTTGGCGCTTGAATGTTTTAATCAGAAAAAGAAGAGAATCAGTTCCAAACCCTGTCATACTTCGAAGCCATACATTTGTCCGTTGTTTATCGCCAGAAACATTAGAAAATCTCTCCAAGAAGTGGGCAGTTCAACGAATAAGCTCAAGATCTCTTCTTCAATTAAAACATAACTTTGAGATTGCATTCAAAATCGCTTGAATGAGCTATGTGCGTATGCTAAAATGAATGTTTCGAAGCGTGATAAGATGAGTGAATAAACGGTGAAATAAATAACGCGCTAATTGGAAACACATATCGTTGCATTGTTACATGGAAAGTATGTGGTATAATTAATTTCTCGATGAGCTTATCGCGAGTCTCAAGAAGTTTACAAGCGATAGCGGTCAGGAATACAAGAAAGGGTGCAGTCACAATTGAGAACATTTTCTTGAGACTACGTTAGCAATACACTGATGACAATAAATGATATCATCAATGACGGCACTTAGCATACGCGATAGTTTAATTGATGAATATGAGTGCATGCAATGTCAATTCAAGTAAATGCAACAGATGACTAACTGCTGCATGAAGCTTCTTAATCTGATCTACTTCTTCATACAAATAAATTCCACCTTTCCTAGCAAGTGGCATGATCGAAACTAATATTTCATTATCGGTCATTTATATCTTGAAATCATATTTTTCATTCGACAGTGAAGTTCTTTTAAGTGAGTGTTTACATGAAACTGTACCTACACGCAATTAACTTCCAATATGATTCAGTTAATTCTGGGAAAAACGAACTGATGAAAGACAGTTAACAACTATTGTTATTTATATGTATACTCATGATGATGAACTTGTGGTGTAGTAACTTACAGAATGCCACAAAACTAAAGGAAATTTTCAAAGGCAAGGTTTTGGTTTTATCGCAAGAATAGATCTTTTCTCTGTTCCTTTAACGACACTTTGAGCCTTCGAATGGAGGAGTTGACCACATAACAACAACAATTAACATATTGTATTAATATCGACGACTGTTTCTCAACGAAACTTCACAACGATTCAACGTGCGTAAAACAAGAAGCTTTTCCTCGTGAGACAATTCACTCCCACAGTGAATGTTCCCAAATTGTATTCACTTGTATTTGCTTATCAGGTTCATTGCTTTTTACTTGGTTTACTTTTAGTGGTTCGCCATCACATTTAAACTAATTAGTTATGTGCACTTAGGCAACAAATGGACATTCGTATCCACCTACATGTATGTGACTATACGTATGTAAAGTTTGAAGAAATGAGCTTCCTCTTAATGAAGAAAATCCATCATGGAACTTCGAAGCTTCTACGGAAATTTTTTTGCTGAAAAATTTTCAAAATTTAGCTCGCTCAACGAAGTGAATCGGATAAGACCAGCTTATTCTCCAATCGCAAATCATTGTTCAATGCGAGTCTCAACACAAACGATTCAGGATACGGCACTCTTGTCGATGCTTCCCAAAGTTTAACAACGAGCGAAAATTTTTTCAAGTCCAACATCTCTCATATGAAGACGACTGTCTACGTTCATTGATTACATCGTATTTCTCTTTTGTTGTACTTCATCTTACCCTCTCTCACATTTGTGTTGTATTACATTTTCATTACGCGTCTACTCAGCTGCATTATTTCTCATGGTTAATGCATCAGTATTTTGCAACAGTGTCTTATGATTTTAAGGTGAACATTATGACGTATGTTTTGGTTTATGATTTCATTGGCCCTACAGAGGGCCGTTGGGTTTGAGGTTTTTTGGTGGCCCTAAAGAGGACCGTTGATTTAAGGTATGCTGTTCTTGCCCCATGTTATACGAGGTACATGTCTGCAATTTGCTTCCACAAGTTTTATAAGCAATCTTCCCCTCCAAATTCTTTCTTCCAAACGAACCGTTCCACGTAGCTTGCTAGTTACCCGCGACCATTGTCGAATCTGGACATGCATTTCTTTACTATGACGGATTTTTGCAATCTTTGTGAATTCAATTGAATGATGCTTTCTGAGCATACATAATCACTAACAATTCTGTTGCATTGTATAGTTTTTATACTACATCCAATTTGTCGTTTTCTCTGTCTCTCCATCCTCTCCATTCAAAAAACTCTCTCAGCCGTCAGACGGATATGGTGAGCTATACACACGGTCCTAGTAATGGAAGTAGACAGAAAAGTACTATGAGAAAGTCTTCTCTTTCGGATTTAGAAAAATTTTTGCCGGTTTTAAGAGTTTGGGGAGCGTATCGACAAGAGTGCTCAGGATATCATTATTTTCTCCGGCTGGAGAAATTCATTTGGTAACAATATTCGGAGCAAAAAATTTTTACGTGTTCTTCTGGAACGGAATGAAACGAAGGAATCAATTAGTTGCAATGCAAGTATAACCATTCTATCCGCAAATTCAAAAAGAGCAAGAAGATAATCTCGGAGGTCTGTAGAGGTTGCTATTTTGGAGCAGCGTTTTTTGCAGCATTCAATTATCTTCTTGTTCTTTTTATCAGATCACTGATTGCATGAATAGCGATAATCAATTTTCCATCGAAGTTACCTGAGGAGCAGCAACTAAAATGAACACAATATACTTCATGCATAACTACATATAAGTAGGTTTTTGCTAATAATTTTCATTTTGTCTTGCTTTTAGGAGAAAAGTTTTTCATATACTTTCTGAATGTCCACTGAACCTTTGCTTAAGGAATAAAACTGAAATCAGATAAATGAAAGAAGATAGAAACAGTCACTGAGAACGTCCCAGCGCAAAAGTTACTGTTATCACTATTGTTAGCGCTATTCTGTTGTCTCCTATCATAAAAATGCCACTGAGACGATGAAGAACATGTGAATTCGAACACAACGATGGTAACTACTTAAGCATCCCATCCCTTTCAGCCGATTCTTGAACCAGCTAATGGAAGAATCACCCCGTCTGAGAAACGAAACAATCAACGAAACGAATGGCTGCGTCAAACTAATGAATCGATATCAACTGATAGCATTGAAAGAAACTGATGAGTGATTAAAAGCTTTTTATTCCACAATATTTCTCGTGAACGACAATGAAAAGACTCAAGTGAAATATTATGAGATGTGAAGAATTAACCATCAAAAAGCAAGTGATACGGTGCATTTTAACCTCGACATCATTCAGTGCTTGATAGGAATTCACTCATAATGAACGAGCTGTGGTGATTTTGTCATCATCA
Source organism: Anisakis pegreffii (assembly GCA_035041965.1). Taxonomy (NCBI): domain Eukaryota; kingdom Metazoa; phylum Nematoda; class Chromadorea; order Rhabditida; family Anisakidae; genus Anisakis; species Anisakis pegreffii. Next base: position 8,448 of record JAPYMA010000102.1, on the reverse strand, counting down.
CAATCATCATCATCACAATCATCATCATCACAATCATCATCATCACAATCATCATCATCATCACAATCATCATCACCATCATCACAATCATCATCATCATCACAATCATCATCATCATCATCATCACAATCATCATCATCATCACAATCAGCATCATCATCACAATCATCATCATCACAATCATCATCATCATTATCATCATCATCACAATCATCATCATCATCACAATCATCATCATCATCACAATCATCATCATATCACTATCATCATCACAATCATCTTCATCACAATCATCATCACAATCATCATCACAATCATCATCATCATCACAATCATCATCACAATCATCATCATCATCACAATCATCATCACCATCATCATCACCATCATCATCATCATCATCATCATCATCATCATCATCATCATCATCATCATCGTCATCATCATCATCATTATCATCATCAAGCAATTTCACAAAATTTCCAAGAAATATTTTTTCATTCATCACTGACAACATTAGCTAATAAAAAAGCACTTCATTTGGATCATTCATTATTAATAGTCATTAAAATGACTACGACTGAAATCGTTAAGCAATCTAGTTCAATTTAATCCAATATCGTAGAAGTCAGCGTCAACATCACTAACAATAAACAGTGACTTGCCTTACCTCCGTCTAATTAATAAATCTATAAAATGAACTAATTATAATGCGATTGATGTCATAACTATTTATGGACTTGTTTCTATCAGTTAGCATCTTAATCACCATGTGTTCTCCTCCCAATGATGCTAACGAGGCCACCTACCATTGGATTGCTAATGAAGTAGTGAAAAGCTAAATGCATTAGGAACAATAGCAATATTCACACTACCGATTGCCAGAATAGCAATAGTGATTATTATTATTATTATTATCATTTTTTAAATTGTTATCTTTATTACTATTATTATTATTATTATTATTATTATTATTATTATTATTATTATTATTATTATTGTTATTATTATTGTTATTATTATTATCATTATTATTGCTGCCCATATTATAAGGAAGAAACAGAAGAATAATTTGTGGTGACAATAAGAGCAATCAATCACGCTTGATATTCTAATCGCATGACTATAGTATAAGATTTCTGATGAATGTTCCCTGTAGTATAATATTACAAGGCTAAGCCGATGTTACCAAATAAAATTTAAGAAGATGACTGAAATTTCGAAGTACAGTTCTTTATTCGGAGGCGATATCTATTAGTGATCACACGGTTACAGTGTAAAGTTGTTATAGAATCTCTATAGGACGGCAAGGTTGAGGCGATAATGTCCACTATAGCATGAGAAGGTGAATAAAATTTTGTAGATATACACGACCCTATTTGGAAGCGATATTGGTTAGAGCAAACTGAACAGTTGATGCAGAATTAACGAGTGATTTTGGAGTGGCGACAAAAAATAGTTCTGTTTCAGTGTAAGAGGAATATGATAAAAACATTCCTGAGATGTTGTGTTCGTTGAACTTTCGATGAGCGGGGGAATTGTTTAATTATGCGTGGTGTGCTTAACAAATTGATTCACAACCGTTGCATTTGGATCTTGATTAATAAGAGTTTGACTAACTTTATTAATCAACTCAACTCAGTACAACGGAATTGTCGATGTGCGAAATGAATTCTCTGTTCTTTTTTGTAGTTATCATATTTTGCTGTTGAAAGTTTCATCACTAAAAACTACCACGCATAACGAACTATTCCGTTTAATCGGGATGAATCACGTCGACAAAAGCAGAAAAAATGTTTTTTCTTTCAAAAAATGCAACATTCCAACCGAACGGCATTCCTATGCGTAGTTCTAGCCAAATAAGAAATGGATTAACAGTTTACATGAAATTATGCTGAATGAAAAAATACTAGTGGCTAAAATTGTAATGCTAATAATAATGATGTTAATCATAATAATATTACAGATATGTAGAAAATGAAATAAGAATAACGCTACTATCAATAGTAATAAAGATAACGCTAATATTATTGCTAATGAATCGGAGACTGATGAGTTGTTGCCATTGAATGCTACTCATTAATGCAAGCACGAGTGAGCTTGTATTAATAATTATTGTGCTGCCTCATTGCTTAACCGATTCAAATTTTGCATTGCATCATTTTAATCAATGGTTCCCAAGTAGGGAGGGAAATTTTCACTTGGAAGGAATTGAAGGATGTCAGAATGAATTGAGTAGGTTTGGAAATCATTCTTGATTGGTTTTGTTTGCATAATTCTTCTGTTTTGTCCGATACTGGTACCAAAATGTTTGTTTGATTAGAAAAAATTTGTTCCCTTGATATATAATCGAAAGGTAATTTTTGATATACATCTTTCTAACAAGCTTCCTGATAAATTGATTCATTTTTCGATTTTCTTCTGATATGTCGCTGAGAACTGATGGTTCACTGTCAATTAGATTTTTGGAAAGGATAGGAACGTCGTTCTGACATTGAGCCGAAAGGAAGTGCGGAGTAAAAGAACGTGAAAATCACTGTTCTGGACGATCACTTGTTACTACAGTTGCTTATCGAGGAACAGCCAACCATCGTCATCAAATACGAAATAAATGCCTAACGAGCAACATGTGATTAATGTTGTTCAAGCAGCTAAATCACTGGCAGTGATTTTAAAATAATATTCCTTGTGCGATTCAACCAAAAGTCCCGCTCTAAAAAATCAGAAGCAACAAATGGATTTGAAAGGATGCAAAACTTCAGATTTGGTCAACAATAAGATATGTTGTGAATAAACATGATTTTAATACGTCTTCGAAGTACATTTCGAAGCAATGAAAAATTAACGAAGTTTAGATCAAAGTTATAATCGTGATCAAGCGTTTTCAAGTATGAACCAGAAGTTCAACTGAGCACTGATGAACGACTGAGAATATTTGAGGGTGGAATAATTGGGAAGTTGATATGGTTTGAAATGATATGATACGGTCTGGTGATGCTAGTGCGTGTGAATGAATGTTAGTCTGAATGCATTTGATTGGCATATATGTTTGTTAAAAAATATATAATTATGAGGATAATCATAAAATGTTTTTGCTTTTTTGAACACTAACTGTTCAATATGGTCGGTAAAGCGGCCGGTTGGCCTTTCAGTAAGATATCATCATTTTGTTGAGGGTGGGAATTATGTGAAATATTTGAAAGGATGAATGCTTGGAATGAAGGAACGAATGAATTTTTTGATGAATAATCAAAACGCTGATCTATCCATTTATCCATCATCAACAAAGCAATGCCAAAAGATGGTCGAATCACGCGTTAATGCTGCTCATTCGTTTCAATTATTCGTCGCGTAGCAATAACCGGTGCTGGGTTATTGCTTTCTTGATGGTTATCGGCAAAAACATGTAAATACTTGGCGCAACCGAGAACGTTAGTTGAAACGATGCAATCGGTGTTATGATCGATTCATTCGGCATTAGGATCAACGCTACCGTCAACTTTTTAAAGTAACTGAACATTTTGACGTCACATTTTTCTCGATGATGGCTTTCACTTTGAAATTTTCTTTTTTTCGCTGATTCATCGTAGAATACGTCCACTAAAAATCGAAACGTCTCCTATACAAAATGAAAAATCAAATTCTCACAGATTCGAGAACAATAAAATTATATTTCTCACAAAAATAAAATTCACATAGACTGTTTCGCTTGCTTATCGCAAACACTCACACAAATGCATAAAAGCAATGAACACGAACGGTTTTCCCCTTCCTGGGTTTGTCTCATTTCATTCTAGCTATTGAAAGATTATGATTATTCATTTCAACGAAATACCTATCATTATACTGTGGAATAATTTAAACGCACTGCTGCTGGAACAAACAAAGAATCTAAATGAGAAATTAATAAAATGCTCTTAATTCAGTCGGACTTCGTAATCGCTGAGATTCCGAGGTATGCGTGAGCAAGCAGGACCGGAAATGGTGAGAAATTGTAGTACTTTGAAATTATTCAGTAATCATAATGAAATATCTTGAGGAAGTTTATTTAGGGTGCGCCAGCAATGTTAGATTTAGAATGAAAACGCAATCTTAACATTGCATGATCGTTTTGGTTAAAATAATATGAGGTTGTTTTTGATGGTTAAAGTAATCGTTGCCGAAAGTAACAGTACTAATAACAAAAGCAATAATTAATACAAATAACAATGATAATTATGAGCAATGAAACAACACATATTGCACATCAATCTCGACGTACTTCGGAACGCTCATCAAAAATCAAGCATATAATAATCCTAAACGTTAAATTTTCGGTCATTTTTTCAGCTGCAATTTTGAATGCGGTCTGAAATATTGCTCGATATTCGAAGCATTTTATATGCTGATTCTATCCCACGTTTGATCGTTTATAATCAATGGAGCTTTTTTTGAAGTATTTAACAAAAACAACTAATTGATACTTACAATCTCAGATGCATTTATTAATTCACACAAGTGCGGTGTGAAAATTCTGACAAGGAACAATACATAATTCATTTAAACACTGAACGATATCCTAGTTTTGTTTGAAAGTGATTTAAAATTTCGAGATGTTCCCAAAAAATTTGGTCTTTTGTTATCGAACAGTCTTCTGTCACACCTTGAGAAGATATATTATATACGTTCATTCGCGCGGAAATTGGTTCTGTTAAACGGAGAACGGCTATAAAAGCGAGTAACGTGCGAAAATACTTTTAACGTTAATCCGTCCACCTCCACACTCCTGCTGTCTGATCCGCTACAATACATTTTTATTGGCTTGTGGAAGGTTAACCTTATTGAGTAATTGCACACCTCTTTCACATGATAATGCAGACTGTTTGGAGTACTCATCATGACTGAACAATCTGTATGCTTAACTTTGAATGATAAGCTAATGATTTTCTATAAAGTTCGCATAAAACCAATTCTACCGGTCAAAGCGGAGGGTACTGAAGGCTTGAATGTGCTAACCCTTTTAGCATCAAAAAAATTGCCATATTTCCTCGGAGAGTAGGAATTTGCAAACAATCCTTTCATTTCTAGAAAGAAGAGATTCTGCTCAATCGAACGACGTATGAACATCAATATGTTTCCGGGCAAACCTCAGACGACGGTTGGCTTGAATGTATCAAACTTAAATTTCTATAGTATTGCGGTGCATCCATTGATCTATAGTGAGCATATGCATAACAATGAGCACCTCAGCGCTGGTTGAGACAACTTTAATAAAATAGCTATTACTCCTCAACGAAGCAAAATTGCTGAGCAAAATATATATATATATATTTCTGAATCCAGAGATTCTGCTCGATCAATTGGTGTAAAGGAATTGATACGTTACTGGTCAAAGCTGAGGGTACTGTAGGCTTGAATGTGCTAACCCGTCTAGCATCACAAAAATTACTATATTTCCTCGGAGAGTGAGAATTTCTAATCAATCCTTTCATTTTTAGAAAGAAGAGATTCTGCTCAATCGAATGACGTATAAACATCAATATGTTTCCGGGCAAACCTCAGACGACGGTTGGCTTGAATGTATCAAACTTAAATTTCTATACTATTACATTGCATCCATTGATCTATGGTGAGCATATGCATAACAATGAGCACCTCAGCGCTAGTTGAAAAACGAAACAAAATCGCTTCCACTATAAAATCGGCTATAAACTTCTGAGACAGCGGATGCACTGAGTCTATTTCGAACGATTTTTTGCAACGATCAACTCGTACGCAAACTGAATCGCCTCGAAATCAGTGCAAATTTGTATAGGAAAATGATACGGCATTTAAGCGCATTGCTTGAAGCTCACTACAATGTTACCAGATCGCAGAAAGGTTGGCATTTCGTTGTTGTTCGATTATCGTACTTGTATTACAGTCCATTTTTCATTTCCTATGGTTCAGTGAACGTCACCTGAAAAACCTCAAGAGGCACTTTTTTCACGATCAGAAATGCGGTATCTTACTTCGGAATCAACTGAATAGATGGAAGAAATAAAGTGCAAATATTTTGATGGTAAATCTTACAATAACGAAGTGAACATTCCAGAATTTGGCGATCTATTTTGTAAGGTGGCTGCTCGAGAGAGTTCCTCGGATGCAAACAAGGCTTTCTTAGCGTTTGGTGAGGCACATCGCTGTATTAACGAGCAGATGCTCAAGTTGGTTATGAATCAATTATTCTGTCAGCTCAAACTCAAAAATACTCACATAATCCTCCCTCCAACGCGCACTGATCTATCCTACCATGCGATCTTCTTGCTTTCGTTTCTGATCAAACACTCAGTTCATTCATATCAGCTGGTATGGAGTTCTAAATTCAGTTTTTGAATCTAAATAATTTCCAGATTTCATTCCACTGAATGAGAGCTATCGCTAATCTCTCAACTGATCGAAAAAGCCATTCCCATACTGGAAATGATAAAAGGGAGACAACATTCTTCATCCGTCCAAATAGTATTCAACTTTCACATCCAAATATGCGGTCCTGAAATGAGCGGTTCGAATCAATCTAAGTACATTTAAATTCCCGTATTTTATCTGCAGACTAATGCGAAGTTTACATCCAATCAAACGCGACTTGAATACTTTTGCTGAAAAGGCGATAGCTGAAACGAATTTAACAATGAAGAAATATTTGGATGTGAAATTTGAATACTTATCGTTCTGTTCGAAAATCGGAGATGGTGTTGGTGTGATAATATTGTCCCTGATATTCCTGATGTATGTAATCAGATAAAATTTATTGAAATCAGTTGCAATGCAATCGCTCCATTGTAGCAGGAAGCTGAGGAATTGGGCAGTTTCTCTCAAATTAATAAGCAAAAATGACAGTGAACTTGTATGTTTTTGTGAAACTAAAGAATCTGATGATATAAGGACACCACAGTATGTTTCCAAACCTGAGGACAGTGTTATTTTAAAATTGCGCTTCTGATTATCCCAATTCTAAAAAAATCCATCAATGAACATGTAATTTGTTGAAATGAGCTGAATTCCAATCGCTCCTGTATATCAGATAGATTAAGAAATTAAGCCATTTCTCTGGAGTTGAGCAGAATAGCTCAACAAAATATGTACTTTTCTGAAACTAGATGATCCGATGATGTTGGGAAACAGTCATGGTTCAATGAAAACCTGAGGACAGTTTTAGTTTGAATATGGTGGCGTCGATGTTTTTCAAGTAATGTAAAGACTAATCATTGTAAATAGAATGTGCTGAAATGATGTGGTTCTGAGCAAACCTGAGCATAAAGGTGGCTTGAAGCAGTGGAATAATTCATTCATTTATTTGTTTGTAAGAGTTTGGTAGTCATGCTAAGCCCTTATACCAGTGGTTCTCATGGGGGGGTGAAATTACTATTTTGTGTAATTTAGAGGTGTTAAGGGGTAATGCCTAGAAATTAGTATTTCGTGCAGTTGATATGTTATGATAGAACGCCTTAGTGAAGTTGTTTTTTTAAATCGGGTATGAAAATGCGGTTAGTTGATGGCAACATTCTCCTATTTTCTGAGTATCATTAGCTCGTCAAGGCCTAAAAGGATTTTCATTAGTTTTAACAGGTTCTCACTCTTTTCCTTGCTGTTACAATCGCTCTCATAGTTTTTATCACCAAAATTGTTCTCTTCCATCACCAAAATGCTTTTCGTAATATCCCAGTATGACGTAGCAAAGAAAATAAGAAGTCTAATAAACGATGTTCAGTGATAGAAAGACGTTGAAATTAGCTCACTTTCTATCTCGCAAAGTCTGACATCTTTTATGACTTCCACAAAACAAAAGCCTTCTCCAATCAGATATGTTTGCATATGTACAAGATTCTAATCGCTTTCCAAGGCAACCGTTTTGTTTGAGCTATTTTTGTCCTTATTTCCACTATAAAATACGGCTATAAACTAAACACTATGATACCGAAGTGATTCCGCTGCGAACTATCTGTTCGTTCAGTTCACGTTCATATACTCGACTTTTTTTGTTATATAGCTTAATTAATTTTAATTATATGGTTAATTAGTCACATTAATTGCGCAAATGATAACCAGTTTGCGTGAACTCAACGAATTCAGCATATTCATGAATTATAATTGAGCGCTCTCCTGAATAGTTGCTTTTATCAGCGATAAATTCGCATTTTATCGTCATTTTCGTGTACTTTTTAAATAGACCACAAATGATATGATTAGATATCTAAGATTACGGTTCCAGAAAGTTTAATGTTAATTGACGTTACTCATTCTGCGATTTGATAATAAATTTAAGTCATTTTGTTAACGTCTTTAATGAAAACTTCCTGAGAATGTTGCGTTTTGCAGTAGAAAATTGGTGTAGTGAAATCTATGAAGTATTTTGATTTTTCTTCGCTGTTGATGTATTTTTCGGCGTGTCGAGTGCGTTTTTTGGAATATAATCTAACGGATTCTTAC
>JAPYMA010000100.1:0-269908 GCA_035041965.1 Anisakis pegreffii | reverse complement strand
GTATGATCCTGAAATCCTGATAACATGAGACATTTTGTCGGGCGAATTAGTTGTGAAATACTTTTGAGAAAGATGTGATAAAACAGTTCGCAATTATTCAATGATCAAGGGAAAGAGCCGAAACTTTTCTGGCAGCAAATCGTAAGATCATCCGGCCAGCACAGCTCCAATGAGAAGCGCCGGTATCATTTTGCATAACCTTCAAGGGAATATATCCAACCTACCTATAGGTCGAACATTGACAAGCAATTTAATAATTGCATGATAAGAACAAAAAAAGAGACCATGACGGGAATATGTCAGAAAAATGCACATTCTTCTGAAATCTTAAGGTCAGCGATGTATTCATGCATATTTCCAGAAATCTGGTCGCCTTTCTATATAACGCGATTTTATCAGACCAGGCGATTTCAGCATGTTACCAATCGTTGCAACCATTTTCAGCATAGTTGAAGGTTCAAGTCTGAGATCATCTTTGCTTACTTTCAAGTACCTCTTTAACGGCATCAGACAATCATCCGATCAATTCAAAAACATTCTCCGATGAGTTCTTTCACTCCATATCTGACGAATTTTGAACTGGTATATTTTGAACTGATATATTCCTCATGCTGTAGGGGTTGCCACATTCAAGCTCACCGTACCCTCAGCTTTGACCAGTAACATATCAATTTCATCATAATAATCGATCGAGCAGAATCTCTGCATTCAGAAAAATATATATTTTGTCGGGCGATTCTGCTTAGTTGAGAAGCTATAGCTATTTTATTAAAGCTATCTCAACTAGCGCATAATGCTCACTGATATGCAATGTATTACTACAGATCAATATATATATATATATATATATATATATATATATATATATATATATATATATATATATATATATATATATATATATATATATATATATATATATATATATATATATATATATATATATATATATATATATATATATATATATATATATATATATATATATATATATATATATATATATATATATATATATATATATATATATATATATATATATATATATATATATATATATATATATATATATATATATATATATATATATATATAATACATTGCTATAAAATAATAGGTTTGATATATTCAAGCCTAACGTCTTCTCAGGTTTGCCCACTAACATGTTGATGTTTATGCACTATTCGATTAAGCAGAATCTCTGCATTCGGAAAAACATATATTTTGTCGGACGATTTTGCTTAGTTGAGAAGCTATAGCTATTTTATTAAAGCTACCTCAACTAGCGCTAAGGTGCTCATTGATATGCATTGTATCACTTTCCCTTGTTCGAGAAAGCAGTTTTTAATATGCGGAGTGAGTTGTGGCAGAATGTCGTCATGCATGCGATGACTAACGCGTGCTCTGTGTTTGTTAGACCGCATCCCCATCCTACTTCTAACCTGCAGGATTACCGCATATCACTATTGAGAGGTATGCGTGTTTTATACTACGCACACAAAATGGTAAGCATGCGTTCGCATTGCTCAAAAAGCGAACCGAAACGATGTTTGTATGACTAACTACGTGCTAGACAAATGTCGCGTTTGCAATTGTCGCTGGGGCATTTGTCGTAGGCCCTTTGAGAAGTGGTGAAGAGGGAAAGGAATTTGAGGGTGAACGTAAGATTGAGGCCGTGTATATAGTCAGGGTAACTGAGCTGTATTGATTCTCTTTATAAATTTTTTCTTGAAACGATATTTGACATTAAGATGTACTTTACGCTGATGTAGAGAAGTGAAGATTCTTTGTTTAGCAAATACACTCTGTTTCAATTGTTTGGCAGTTTTTATGAATTCTGCTTCTGTGCATAACCAACAATTTGCTCCACGACAATTCCCACCCCGACAATTGCATCGTGCTGTTCAGTGGTGAGGTTTAGCGTTATCATAGAGTTCCACTGTGCTAATTGTCGGGGTGGAACTTGTTGCGAAGCAAATTGTCGTAGAGCGGTTTTTGTTTAGTAGTAAACCAGATTTGCTGATATTAACGCGTAGGCTTGTGAGATGAATTATCTCACTCGTAACGTATTAGCTCAAATACGCTCACTTTTGCTTGATTACATACACTATTTGGTATTTTTGGTGATAGTGGGCGCCATCACGCCATCACAGATGCTCGTGTGTTCATACGCTTAACGCATAAATCGAAGCCTGTACGTTAGCCTCATCACTGGGCTAAGCGTAAGTCTAAGCTTATGCATACTCCTGGTTTGAATTCGAATTGCAAATCTACACATGGGGCAAAGTGATAAACTAGGGGCGTGCATGCAGTGGCGCCCGTTATCAGCAATAGTGCCTACTATTGTCCGTTATACACGGTCCGGAGTTTATACCGTGCATGGCTGAATGGATAAACTCCAACTACCGTGCTGTCAGACTTAAGCTTGAGTGTAATGTATGTGTACAAATATGAGTCTGCGTCTTTGCTTCATTATTTCCACAGCTAACAGAGTTGTAACGCCGTCACCAGTTTTTTATAATGTTAGGCTACTACTTTTGTTTGATTAATGCCACGTTATAATTTAAATGTTCAAATGGATGTTTTCTCGAAATTGTTGCCGCAACCATTAGTCGCCTTATCGGTTACCTATATTTGGGAATACATAATAATTGCGAAATATTTTGAGTATGACGACTCCAAGAAAACTCAATATGTTGGAAAGGCTCGCCAATATGGCTGGGCATATATATCGACACCAGGCGAGACAGGTACATTGTAATTTATTATGCAAACTCAGCGTCGAATATATTCATCATTTGGATGCACATCTTATGAGCAATAGTTCTCGCCTTTTCGTGTAAGATTAAAAACCAAACACAAGCGTTTTGTTTGGGGAATGGGGGAGGGAGATAACCCAAACGTTATGTGACCTGTCGCATAAACCTAACATTTTGCGATTATTACAGGTGCTTCAACGGGCCCAAACTTATCATTTTTTGAGAAATTAACCTTACCTTGTTTTGAAAGCGCTGATAATCGTTTTGTAGAGCATATCTATCCATTTAACTTTTTAATACATATATGTTTTAGTTTCCGCGTCGTTTTACCATCCTGAAAGAAGTTGCAAAGAAAGAATTGGCACCACCAACACCGAAAGAATGGCCTTTAGTGGTTAATGAATTCAAACAGTTGGTGAATGCGATCAACACGAAAGCTTATAAGAATCTCACAGTTCGAGTTAGTTGCTCCATTAATTCGACTATTATTTGGTTTATTTTATTTATGTTTGTATGAGTCTACTTGTTTCTCAGTTACCGCGCCAGAATTTTTGTTTGGTGATCTGCGAAATGTGTGCTGCACTACTTTATCAATCAAAGGTAATTTTGTTGTATTTTGTTCTCATGTCATCGATTATCGGTTTTCATTCAGTGTTATTATAAATTTTACTTGTTTCATGCGATCAGGTTGGCTAGACAGTGCATCTATCGATTTGTTGATTGTGGATTTGGTATTCTATTTTTTTTTCTTTAAGGAAGCGATGGTTTACTCGGCTGTTTTTATGGAAGTCATATTCTGGTTCTTCGTTGGCGAAATGATAGGTCGACGATACATCTGTGGTTATCTGGTACCGGCTACATACGTCTCAAAGGAGACCAGAAAATTAGCATCTCAGATGGAAATCGAAGACAAGCACAATTTTTAGAGAAGTTTAGGGTTGTATTTTTTCAATGCTTGGTTTCCTAAATTGTAGTGTGCGATAATATAAATAAACGTAATTATTGTTTATTTTATTTCGATTCGTAAAAATAAAACTTTTATTAGTTGCGAGTTCCCGAAAACACAATTTTTCATAGAATCAAGTAGTTGTAATTTGCGTAGCTGCTTTTCCAACTATGTCAAAATAATCAATGACGATTTTTTGTTTTTGATTTCATGTCTGTGTTGTTTTCCGTATTTGGGCTTTTTTCATTTTTTCAGACGACGTTTTTGACAATAGGTCGATCATACAAATCGAAAAATATTTGCATTGTTTATATTGTGTTGTGAAGCGGTGTAGCTGATGATGGTTCATTAGGTTGAGCAATTGATGCGTAAAGTCGGGTCATTTGTATTTCTTCAAACTATTCTGCAGACTACATTATAGATGTATTGAAAATTTGTGCGACTTATGCATTTTCAAATGAATGCATTTGGAAGCTATATGGTGTAGCAGCTGACAGACCTAATGAACATATGAGATTATGCAAGTTAAGAAAAACATCATATAAATATCGACCACTAACGTAATCGGTGAACTTTCTTACGTACCAGCAGAGATGGAAGCATAATTATACCAATAAAATGAGGAATGGATGTAAAGTATTATGGGCTTCGATATGATGTACTTTTTTTGCTTGTAAGCATTTGGTAGATAAAACCGTGTAAAACTGGTCATGCCAATGAATCACATCAGTCTTTTGATCCATTTTTAAAGAGGGCTTGTACTCAGATGAAGTAAATTTGGAGTCTTTCCTTGTTTATTTTTCATATTCGATGCGGAAGTTCGTCGAAGATTTGGTTAACTGAACGAAACTAATTATTGAAAGCATTCATACACTCGAGTCATATTGTCCATTTTGTAATGAGATGAGATATTATAAAAATCAAATTTACCGTATGACGTCATATTGAATGGGTGAAAAGCACCGCGTAATATTTCGTTCATCAATAATATAAATTTCGTGAAACAGTATGTTATGTCAAGCTTAGGCAGGATAGAAATGAATGCGATATCGAGCTCCATCTAATTTTAAAGGAACTGAATTTTTATTCATGAAATCAGTCGAACGAATTAACTACTTTTTTCAGCATACAATTGAATGTTTCATTGAAAATTGTTCTCAATGACTTGACGTCACAACGAAATCAAATCTGAATGCATCAACTCATAAAATACAGCACGTTATGTAAAATAAACAAAAAACAGCTATTCAATGTTCTGGAATGAAAGAAGCGCGCAAATGATTCATTTTAAAAAAGAAAACATCAGCAAATGGTTGATTACAGGGGAAAAAGTGAATCAACGGAATATTCATCGAGGCCAACAGTGGAAAAAATATTTTGAAAACCAGTGACTCTCAAGCCGATACCAACACTTTCATGGCATCGTATGATAAAGAATCTAATGGTTTCAAGCTCTTTTGGTGGCTGCTTACGAGCCCAATCTCAAATGTATAGAATATTCCGGGATAGACAGTTGAATGATGAAAAGTTCGACTTGAATTGATAGGTTAGCAATTGAAATTGGTACAATTACATAGATACAAATTCCAAACGTCATTTGGAATGTTTCAACTCAGGGTATCGCTCCACACCACTTTGATATTTTCAGAATTGTTCATCGTATTTTCTGACTTTTCATTGCACGCTTGATGCCATTCATCTTGTTGACAAATTGTGCATTCGCTTAGACATATCCTCGGATTGTTGAGTTAAAAATTCAACTGGAGCTTGCATCAGCACAACTGGCTTATGCGTGGTTCGAACCTGAAACAAGTTGCATTTAGGACAATGATGAAGTGTGCTCCTGATTGGGTAAATCAAATTGTCACATTCAAAATTTTTACGGCACAATTTCAATAATGAAATTCGGTTCCCAAAATCTAAAATCCTGATGTAAGATTTCGTAAGGTATCCTTAACGGCTTCAAATAGAATGGCATATACCACTTTAATTGGTATAAAAATTTTAATTTGAAGTAATCTGCATGTTTAGCACACGTTCCTACGTTTTCAACTTATTGAGGCTGGGTTGATTTAATTGCATCACTCATTGTTACAATTTTACCTCTGGTTTGCGTTCCTTAATGAAATTAGAAAGTATTGTTGAATTTGAGTGAAGGATGAGAATTGCTCCGAAATATGATAAACTTATTGCGATAAGATTGATGCTGGGATATGGTAGGTCAATGCAACAAATATTCATCCCACCATTTTTTGACGGCTTTCAGTTCGATTCAGTGAAAATTTCCAATGCAAATTGCACTTTCTTATGAGCATTTTTTAATCAGCTTTGTATGGTCACTGCGGCCTTGTTATGTAAGGTTTGATTTCCCCGGGGAGAACATAACATCACTGAGGAGAGATGCATAAATCGATGATAGTATAACTATTGGCTGTATTATTTGATTGATCGCTCTGCTTGAAATATTGGTTATTGGAACTGGACATGGCATAATTCAAATCGAACAGCGTGAAGTGTCAGATAATTCACAGACATCATTCAATTTCGAATATTAAATAGAATTTTTCAAAACAAAGTTTGCCAGTTCTTTTCAATTGGTCGACTGATTCATTCTCTTGAGAGATCGGGTAATTTAAATATATATATATATATATATATATATATATATATATATATATATATATATATATATATTCATTTAGTTAATGCTGCATAATAAACGTCGGGAAATAATGAATGATACTTATGGCAATAACTAATAAACAGTGAAGTGTATTGTGGAAATAAAACGAATTTGTTAAGATAGCATATTAATGCGTCACTTGATGCTCACTGAAACAAGTAAATGTATAAAAGGAATGATCACATGTGCTACATAAAAGAAAAAGATACTGCAATGGATTGATGAAAACGAATCGAAATGAAAAAGACCTGATTAGGCATTTCGAGCTCGGTTGATGATAAAGCAAGATTGCTTTTGGTACGTTCCGGAAGTATAAGATCAACAACACATTCGTGATGCTCAGGAGTGGGTGTGTGCATCAAAGCGGACGTTGACATTGTTTTATTGAATATTGGCTTAGATCGCACAAGTGATAAAGCAAACGCCTTACTGACTGACCGACTTTGTCATTTAACGAATATAGAAATGAAACTGAAGCTTATCGTCGACGACGTGTTAAAAAGTTTGAAATAACGATGAATAAAGAACAGTAGGCGAATGTGAATATGGTTGGTTGAATGATGCGAGTGGCTGAATCGAGAACAGATATTGATAGATGGGTGATGAATAGAATGTTTCATGCAGTTGTAGTAATAGTCGTTGTTGTTCTTGCCCTAGCTAGTGGCTACATAGTTTGTGCTGCATGAAGATGTTGTTGTATTGTGTGTTGTGTTTCCTGGGCTGCGATGAAATGCTAACGTGCTATAATGCTCCTTGGAGTGGTGTGTATGCATGCGAATTCGAATATTCAGCATATAGTGTCGCAAATGGCTCATTCGAATCTCATAAAATTGAATGAGCCTTCTTTATCTTCCGCATAAATTCAATTTATTTATTGCATTTTATCGCTCTTCCAAACATATATTCAAGCGTTTACATACATATGTTTGTAAAAGAATCAACGATGGAAAAGATTCGGCAATAGGATTTGGTTAATTTGGCTAACTGCATATGCATGGAGTGGATGTTGCCTTTGCTGGGCGATTTCTTCAGTCCAATGGTGCAGTAAGAGAGAGAATCGTTCAGTCCCTCCTCAAAAAAAAATCGGCATCATCACTGTTTCATCAAAAAAGCGCACTGACAGCACTTCCACCGGGAATCATTCCGTTCCCCTCATCATCCTTTGGTGATACATGGTTATGGACATATGCGCTCTTCAGTTGGATGCTTTCTTCCAAAACATTTCTGTTCCACTTTCAGTTATGAAATGAATAGTCATTTGAAAGTGACAGCTAAGCAATATAACCGCATAGCAAAATTCACCAGTCCTAAGAATCCTAACAGTGTTACAGGTGGCTTAATCATCTCACATGTACGATTTTATAAGAGTAAAGAATTTTTTAAAATCCTTGAAGACGGTTAACACGAGCAATTTGAAACGGATTTCAACCGAGCATTAACTGAAGCCTTCTCGGTATGTAAGTCATGGCATAAGAGGAGAAGTCGGGGCCCTCACTTACAAGAAAAAATTCTCTGTCGCGAGAAATATCAGACATTACATTTCGAGAGGTACATCTTACAGATCAAGATTTCTGGTTTATAAAAAGTATGTATGTTGTCATGAAAAAAATAAGATCTCTTGTGATTCATTATCCTGTAATAATTACATCTCGTTCCATCTAATTAAATTGCTATTTTCTATAATTGTCACATACATCATTTTCAATTGACCTATACCCTCAACTTCACTCAGCTTGCTTATGATTCACATATTCATCTTATATAATAGAAAATGAGATCTACTTTATGGAGGGTATATATTGTTAGCTGGATATTTGAATTTTTAAAGATTCAGCCTCGTATAAAAATCAAATGTTGGTATGTGATCATACTGTAATAAGGATGAGCCGTTTGGAAATGTGACTGGAGCCATCGAATCTAAAAAGTACCTGAGATGTTCCTGCTATTCAGTGAAATGATGAGCATTTGCCCTATGGGGTGACGTCGCTGCCCCAAATGGCCGCAACATCTCTCATAAACGTAGGTATTCTCATCAGCCTCATACTTTTGTTACTTCGCATCTCATTATTTCAGCGCACGTTGAATTACATTCAGTAAATCAATATCAACGTTGCAGTTTTGATGTTTGCATCGTTCGGTAGCACTGCTGATTTCATCTCATTCTTTCTTGAGTTCCAGTAAGAACTCGCATTTTCTATAGGCATTTTTGGTTTCTTTCTCAATTTCATTTCCAACTTTTCGGTCGTTTTCTCAATCGCTGCAACGAACTTTTGGTCATTTTCAGAGATGCTGTCAAGCCGGGCCATATCGCTGTTTGAATGGCTTTATTACAGTTGATCGTGCACTGATCTATAACTAACAGCAATACGACACTGCGGAAAGAATGGGAGAATTGAAAGGAAGATTGACCAGAAATGCCCATAAGTAATGAGAATTCACAGCGAAATTGATGAAAATCAGCAGCACTATCAAAAGCATGAGAATCCTGAATAAGTTTGCGAACTTGAAATGTATCTTACCAATTATTACTTGATATTATGATGTACTCTCGTTTTGCGCTATCAAAATAATCAATCGCATTGGTTATCATGAGATCATGCATAATGATTTTGGTTTTTCATTGAATTAGCTGTATCTCAAAAACGACAGAGTATCCATCATTGGCATGTATACTGTTCCCACAAACTAGAATTTTCTTCTGTCGGATGGTGCCATGAGATGCCCTAGATGTATGGCAAACCTAAGAGTACATGGAACCTGAAATGAATTACCTATTCCCAAGAGATACACGAAAATGTTGCAGTTGCGAATTTGTGTGGCCAAATACATGTCATTAGCAACGATAGCGATTCGATGGATACGAATATCAGAAGGCTGAATTTTAATTTCTAAAACTTGATTTTGAATTTGAGTAGATGCTTGAGAATGATCGTTGAAAACTTCCAGTTTGGTGTTGAGTTCAATTCATCAGCAACTACATACTATTACTGCCATTCTGGATTCTGTTTTTGAGCTCTGGCTGATAAACATAAGAGTTTTGACGGATTCTACTTGATCGTTCTGTTACAATGAATAATTGATCACTGTAAAGATACATCACATTACGATGTCTCTCGAGGATATCTTATGCAGTATTTTCTTCGATTTCCAAGAAATCTCGTTGCTCTCTCAACCGAAGCATACGAGAGAATATCACATCTTTTGATTTCGGAGGTCCTGAATTGTTTTTAGATAAATGATAATGCGAAACGTGAACAATCGGACTATTAAAAATTCGTAAACCACTTCGTGTTGTCATTATTACCAAGAAATTGCTGATTTCAGCAAAAGAATGAATTTATGCGATATCATCAGAAGATTTTCGTTCTCTCGTATTTTCCTTCACTTCGATACCACTTATCTGCTCGTTTTGATTGCTTAGTGAGAGCATGTTTCTCCGCAATTATGATGATCAACATCACTGTTAAGCTAAAAAGTAAAAGATTATGACACAATTTCAGTCAAATAAACGTAATTTATAAAATATTATATATTGACTGCCCTCCTATCAAATGAATGTTCAACGATGAAATTGTAATCACATGACGTACAAAAATGTATGACTGATATCTAGCACTGAATGAGATTCACGCGATTATTTCTGTTGAACGATGCAACTGTTGCTGTATCTGTATTTATTCACGAAAGCAATACACTCAGTTTAAGTCGAACACGCATGTGTCACATATTAAATTCATTACATTTGAACTAATCATAGCATCCGACTGACGGTCGCCCGAAAAAATCAAAATCCAACAATTTCGGTTGGAATTCTGACATTTGGAAGGTAGGTTGGAATTCCGACTGTCGGAAATTCAAAATGTTAATTCGGTCAGATTCCGACGGTACAATTTTGACAGTTGATCGAAATTCCGACTGTCGGAATGTTGTAATGTCAATTCGTTCAGATTCTGACCGAACAATTTCGTCAGTCGGAAACTCAAAAGTCAGTTCTGTCGGATTCTGACCGTGCAGTTCCTATAGTCGGTCGGAAATGCGATTGCCGGAATGATGAAATTTCATGTCGATCGGATTCCGACCGATGTGAAGAAATTTTGCTCAAATGTCATCACAAAGTTCTACTATACCCTCACGTTTCAAAATTCAACGAGCGATTTTAAAGGCACTTGAGATTGTATGCTTGCTCGTAGCTTGTCCAAGTGGTCATTAATTTTCAAACGGACATTTTTTGTACCTGCACCTCTTGCATCGAGTATTTGAATTAGATTGTCCGTGTAGTTGAATGTGGTCTCATCAAGTAACCAAGATGAGTCATGATAGTAGCATGACAATCATTCGGTGTTGGGAATCGGGAAGAGTCTGTCTGGAGTTTTGATGCAGACTAAATTGTTTTCTGTTGCTAGTCATCTAAGTTATTTATCTTTTTTTTGTCATTTTCGAGGTACTAAGATGATATGAAGACAGTTTTCACAGCTGAAGTAAAATTTCAGCATCATGGCAGCTGTTTCACTGTCAGCTATCTTCAATAGCGTTGACGCAGATCGATCAGGCCGTATAAGTGCTGATGAGCTTCAAAGGGCACTCTCGAATGGAACATGGACACCATTCAATCCAGAAACTTGCAGACTCATGATAGGTTCGCTGACCATGTCCACTACAACAGTTTTTGTGACCACTTACATGCCTGTCTATGACTATGACACGCTTTCATGTATCGTTGTGACTGCTTCAGAGCATAAGTGCAAAAATGCCTTCTTATTATAAGATTGCGAATGGAGATAACTTCTGAAGTGCATTTTTCCAATGAGGACCAGTAGAGTATACCAGTGCGTTTAGAAAATTTTGGGGCGCATTTAAGCCGTTTCAAGCAGTAAACACGTGATTATTGCAGGGATGTTTGATTCTGATCGTGATGGAGCGATTGATTTTGCTGAATTTTCTGCGCTTTGGGATTATATAAACCAGTGGACGCAATGTTTCCGATCATTTGATCGTGACGGCTCGGGCAACATTGATAAATTTGAGCTTTCTGCTGCGCTGAAACAGTTTGGTGTGTTCTTCAACCATCTGATTCGCCCTCATCCATTTAGACATCGCTGTTCCTAGTGAATTTCGATGTAACAGTATGGATGTTACGAAATGATTGGGATGCATACAAATGATGATTGATTTTTGATTTACCCCTGAAACAAGAATGCAACATTGAATATAATGCCACTCTTGAAGTTGACGCAAGTTTTCAGGATATCGTTTAAGTGATCAATTCGTTGATTTGCTGATGACTAAATTCGACCGTACACATACGTATCGTGTCAATTTCGATGACTTCATTCAGTTGTGCGTCGTACTACAAACGTTAACTGCGTCATTCAAAGATAAAGATACGGATAGGGATGGCATCATAACAGTTGGATATGAAGAATTCCTGACCATGGTATTCACTTGTAATATGTAATTTGTAAAAAAATATCTGTCATGTAATAGTATTTACATCCAGATTACTGTGAATAGAAACGTTCTAGCCGGTTGTTTCGTACAGCTTCAATGTCATTAAGTAGTGTTTGAACGTGTCTTACTAAATTTAATAGTGTTTCTAAATTTCGCATCTATTTATTCATATGATTGCTGTTAGAAGTACGATTTTTTATTTTCGGATATAAGTCAAGTGTTTTCAAAACGTTTATTGTCAACAGTGATATTTTCGAAGCGGTATCATTATAGGATCATGCACAAACACTACAACTGTACTACTCATATCACCGTAATTCCTTCAAATACCGGTGCTTTTATGGTCTTACATCAGATCCCGATTGTTCTTTACCATTTAGTCAACTCTGAGGCCTTTATTCTCTTCACTTACTCGTATCTTTGTATAGAAGGTTTTAAGATTTAGTTACGATTCATTATACTACGGTTGACTACATTCATCTACATTATTCTTTAGATGAAAATTGATCGTCGTTTCTCCCGTGAAATATTTTCAGTTCCTAATTTATAATTGTTGCCATATTCTATTTCTATTTAAATATTGCCAGTGGTAGAGAATGATCTATTTCAAAGTAATGATGTGAATCTCGTATCATTTTAGGAAATAATCAATTTTAAGCATTCAAGTTTTATGAGCGATTTCAGGGGTGGATTAAATTTGCAGAATTTGATTTAACCTGGTTTGTATAGAAACTCAATGATTATTTTCACTATTATTGGTTGTGAAAACTCGAAAATTAAGAAAGGCTGAGGCAATTAAGGAGAATTTGTTTTCATCAGTTATTTTTTGAACTTTCAGAAAAGAACAAATATTTTTGTAGATCAAAATACATTTAGGCATGTCAGATCCTGGTGTCTACCAAATGAGCTGTGGTCTTGAACGAATGAACGAACGAGAAACGAATCACATCTGTTATAATCCAGTCTCTCCAGTTACGGTTATTTCCTAAAGTAATGAACTGTTGCTGTACATTTCTTCCATTTTATCTTATTTCAGTATCCTCGTTTCAACGTGCTCATTCCACTGCTTTGAAATATTTAATTTGCTTACGTGACAAACGATAAAAATCTAATCTAACTGTAATGTATTGCTATTTATTGTATAAATTTGCTAACGTACAGCACAGGATTGGAAGTTTGTAAGGATTCTTTTCAACGTGCGTTTTTTTCGACATAAGTCCCAATCTGTGGTTCTAGTTACCGATTTGAGTCCAGATTCATCTGTAATATGTACTCAGTCGTTCCGTATCACTGATCCTTCTCAGGAAGGATCAGCAGAGTTAATTGTGGATGTGACACATTTATATGATATATGTCGTATCTTTGAAGCGGCCTGATACATAGGTTTCCAAAATATCATGTATGGCTTCCTCTTCTTCTGGTTGTACGTGAGCGCTGAACGCTTGTTATTTACAGCTAGCCGTAGGCTCGGTTCTGAACATTATTTAGTTCGTTTGCATGTCAGCGTTCACTTTCATCAAGCGTTTCCACCTATCCTTTGTACAGTATGGTACCTTGTGGATAGAAAACGCTCTTGATACTCTCTGGTCATAATGATCATATAAGTGAATATTTATTTTATTTTGATGCATTCGAAGCTACACGTATGATTGCTTTTCATTCATGTGATGTCTCATGTTTGTTTCATTGCGTGGATTCGTCAGTTTGTTCTTCGCGTTGAAGGGTTGCTTAAATGGAACTAATTATTGCAAAATTCGTTCGATAAGTAGGGTCGAAGTTGTTTTTAACAACTTTACCTTATCAACCTTCACCATACTTTATATTCCAGTTGTACTAGTGGTTCTCACGCTTGGGCTCTCCATTACTCCTTTTCACGATGTGGTAGGCCGCCGTTGACATACCCAAGTGAAAAAACCACAATGACGTGCTATCATAACATAACAACTGCGCGAAATATTAATTTCTTTACCCGACCCCATTACCTCCCCGCCCGATATCCCCAAAATACCCAAAATGGGTTGTTCCCCCCTCCCCCCGTCCACCCCCTATGAGAATCACTGAGTTATACGGTCACTTAAGTGTGGTTTCATAATGTCATTTGTATTGGCTTGCAAATTAGAGCTTGTCATTGACCATCTATCATCAGTTGATATCATTTGGAATAGAAAGAATCGAAATTAAAGCGAGCAGGTGATTGAATATTTAAATTTTGCGGTACGTTGAAACCTTGAAAACTAAATCACTATATGCTGTATGTTATCAGCTACTGATTTTGATAATGAAAGAGGATGTCAGAGTAGTTGATGTTTTAGGAAAATAACTTCGTAAATTATGTCTGCAGTCTTTTGATAATCCTTTTCGAAAGTCATTTTCTGTCACTGCTACTGATCTGGCTTACGTTGCTGCACGTTCCGCAACCATACCATCAGAACAGGTCGATTTCATTATTTCGTTGTTATTTCAATCGATTTTCCATCACTGATGGTTCATCTCTGTCACTTTTCGAATAGAATTGTTCACTTTCCCTTTTAATGTGTTCTTATAATGTCGTTGTCAGATTTCTTCATTATAAATGATAAATCATCAGTGTCGCTCAGTTTGCATCATTAATGAATATAATAATGATTTCAGTTCGCACAAAATGTTGATTTATTGCTCATTGTCAGTAGTGCAGCTCATCTGATCAGTTATTTGATTGTGAGCAAAAAGCTGATTGTTGTACTCTTTCTGCTTTGCTGCTATCCTCTTACCTCTTTTACCAGTTTATTCTTCGTCATTGGAATCATTCAAAACAGTGTTTCAACGATTACCGTTCGTTTTTCGAATCGCTTTCACACGCATTAAATCAAATCTTATTAATTGCCAATTCAGCGTTGTTCAGTTGACTGCTCGTAATGTAATGGAATGATAGTAGTGCAATTTTATGTTTCCCATATACAAAAAGTCAATTTACATTAAATTTGGATGGAAGTGTGGGTTGAAGCGAGTCAGTAGATGCAATCAGCTGGTGATATCAACAGTTTCAGAGGTTGACTGCTACGAGCTGATTGATTCGGTGTCGTCTGGCAGCAGTAATTCCTGCATCAAACTGTCCACATTCGCTAATCCGAACAGTTTACAC
Source organism: Anisakis pegreffii (assembly GCA_035041965.1). Taxonomy (NCBI): domain Eukaryota; kingdom Metazoa; phylum Nematoda; class Chromadorea; order Rhabditida; family Anisakidae; genus Anisakis; species Anisakis pegreffii. The sequence goes on along the minus strand of JAPYMA010000100.1, from coordinate 254,951 downwards.
AGTTGAACATCTTCCACAAGATCACGAGCAATCGCCAATATTGGCGGTAACAAAAGTAGGAGTTTCGCCAATCTTTGAGGCATGTCACGGTATGGTGACACCTAAAGGCAGGTTGTCTTTAAACGCAAAACCTCTGCTTGAAGCTAATTTCTCGAATGAGTGATAGCTTGGGTTCAGAAACTAAGTTTCCGACTGATGCGTCAATAGCATGACGATGATATTGCTTCTTTGAGTGGGCATCAATTTCAGTTTATTTGATTTGCTAATAGTAGCATGTGAATTGAAAATAAATATGCTGATAAATTTGAAAAGAGAGTTTAATAATTTGGTAAAGGATGTAAAATACTACCTTCGTAACGTGATTTTCGAGTGCACATAAAACTTGTTGCCGTATTCGTTCTATTGTTGTGGAGTAATTTTCCACTCCTTTTACCACTAAAATTCAGATATTCCTTTGGGGATGTTTGAAACATTCAAATTTAATTTCATCCAGTCAGTCGTTGATTAGACACAAATTTGACGTGCTAGGCAATCTTTTAGAGTATCAAAGTGAAATTTCGAAAATGAATAATCAACCGGTCAAGTAACTTACATGGATCGAATAAAGCGACTGCTTTCATTGACACATACTCACTTTCATCCATATGTAGACAACGCATTGGTTGTGTTAAATGATCAACTATACGGGATGCAACTTGACTACAATTTTCACAGCTTATCGCTTATTGTTAATGGAATATTGAAATATTGATGAGGAAGGTTCACTTGATGACATCTCTGCATTGAATATGGTTGTTCGTTTTAAAATGAACTTTCCTTATGAATGAAGAGCAAATACGTTAGAAATGACAAATAATGAAATACTTGATGGCTCAAAGCGAATTTTTGAGTTAAAAGTTGTTATATGGAGCGTCACTCATATTTGCTGCAGAGCGCTACGGATATATTCAAACGCTAACTGAATCACTCACACATTTTCCGTGATTAAATCGTAATCAACTGGAAAGAGAATCAGATCACATTGAATAAACCTCCTAATAAACCCACTTTACATCAGGTACTGCTGGTGCATCTCGATGCAGGCACGAGTCATTGGTTAGCCAAATTGCGTCTTGCACATGCATTGATCTGAAAGATTTTCACTGTTTCGAAGTTTTTGTCTATGAAAATTTATCCCCTCATTGATTGAATGTAATGAAATCAATGCAATAATAATAGCAACAACCAATAATAATAACAGTGATATTACTGCTGAGGTAATAATGTGCATAATAATATAAAGAAAGTTGAAATAACGGCAATAGCAGTAGTCAATGCAATAAACAGTCGTAGGACAATTAGCGGAAGTTATCTGTCCACTTCAAGTTTAGTGGTTGATCGAATAATTCGGTTTATGAGGATAATAAAGAAGTAAGAAATTGAAGATTAACCGAAATCCAGCACAAATGACAAGATGCTGAGCAGAAAAGTTTCTGAGCAGCGCAATTTGAACATTCATCGGTAAGTTAATGAACTGATTAAGATTCTTCGCCCATTCAACCATTAAGATCAACTGTTGATGCATACTTTCTGAAACGTCGAACGTTGTTGCAATTCTGCGTGCATCTGCAGTCCTGGTGATAACTGTTGCGCGTAATGAATGGGTAGCCCGTTCTGCCTGCATGATGAAAGCCTCATTAATCTTCTGGATGTTAGAGCTCCTTTTAAATGCTACAACAGCTTATGATTTACTTTCAGCTTTCCTACACTTAAAAACAAAACAGTATTTAACGTTGAACAGATGTCAGCATAACTGTAATTCATCGCAGTAAGTGCAAAATTTGAAGTGGTGTGCAAGGAAACAGAGTGATTGATTGTTTGAAATGACCTTAAGCAGTGCATCAATATATGCTTCAGAATAACTTCTATCAATAGGCTGTGATCGGTGTGAAACGATTCTATCTCGTTCGTTTTGTACCGCTTCACGTTTCATGCCACTCCTGAGGCATTGGTCGAAACGACATCGACGACACACATTTCTGTGATCTTCAGAAATCGCACTTTCATTGAAAGTCATGTTTAGTGATTGAAAATTGCTCAATTCGGAAAAAAACCTAACTACACAAAGTGCTATGTATTCAACTCAACAATATAAGCATTAAATTCGATAACACTAGCTTAAATATCGTTTACTAACAAGAAAAGGTCACAAGACTATCCCTTCCCCCACCTTTCGGTAAGTGTTATATATCATATTGTAGAGCTTTTGTAGCTGGTCATGGATATGCAAGGAATTTTTGTGGAATTCAGATGGAACGTGAGATATGAGAGAATAAAAGTTTTAGTGCATTGAAGTAACATTTTGAATGGTCAACCGGGGGCAGCATTGTGGATTAGTGGATGGTGGTAATGACATTCGAAGGAAATTTCGTTCCGTCGGAATCCGATCAAATCGACTCTTCAAAATTCTGACATTCCGAATTTCGATCAAATTTTAGAATCCTTCAGTCGAAATTCTGACCGAAATATGTTGGATTTTTACGACTGAATGCCGGTCGGATGCCATCACTAGTGGATAGTGCGTTGAGCTCAAGTCTGAAGCCTCGGGAATCGGATCAGAGTGGTGGGAAAGTTTATTTTCTCGTGGTTGGAAAGAAATTAGCGGCATTTATAGCATATTCAAGTAACCATGATATTTTGTTTCCGTTCCCACAACTTTTTGGTATGTTAGTGGAAACATTTCATTTTCACAAAATTTCGTTTTCACAAAAAGATTATAAATTGACCTGGATCAGGTCAATTAAAAGATCCTGGACGAAGGCGACTTAATGATTCATCATCTTTTGATACATAAAGATGAGCGGTTGTTGGTTGTTAATTGGTTAACCACAATTTCTTTTCAATGTTAGCCATCAAGAAAGAACTTCCCCATCAAATGGATCAAAACCTACTGATCTTCAGACCTGAGCCTAGCGCACTACCTATTATGCCACGACGCTGTCACAACTTGACCATTCAAAACGTTACTTCAGGGCAATGGTAACTATTATTCCCCATATCTCACGCCCTCTTTGTATTCCACAAAAATTTCTTGCATATGCATGATCGATTGCACGAGCTCTACAAGATGACATATAACTTGTCCTGAAAGACGGAGGTAATTTTGAAACAGTTTACAATTAGCAATTTCTTACGGCGTTAGGAACATCTGCATTGTTGATTATCATTAAAAAAGATTCGCTAATTTTCGATTGCTATAAACTGCAAAGCAGTTCAACTCCTACAGATTATTTTTAAAATACAAAAATTGTCAAGAAAGTAGACTAAGAGTATTGCGTTTGGTTTCTGAAGCTAGTTGAGGTTCCATTCAAATTCATCAATGAATAAATAAAACTCAATAAATACAAATTCATCAAATCGACATTCCTATCAAGTCTCGATGACAATGAATTCTTTGTCTGCACAAGTGTACTGAATATGCAGGTTTTTAGCAAGTTCACGACTTGAAATATATCTTTTTAATGTATCGTTCCAAATCAATAGTGTCAATTTTAAGATACCTTTATCAACAACACATGCATGCTCAAATCTACACGTGTAGGCGTGTCTCTTCCGAACTGTTCTTCGGAAGAAACCTGAAATAGCACTTCAAAAGTCATTTCACAGCATATAATGATCAAAACAGCAATAAATGATATAATCGAAGTCATTAGCTAGCTTTTTTTGGATCAAGTTAAACACACGATACACATTATGACTGCAAGTAAGCAGCATTCGGAGAAATGAAGTTCTTGCTTAAATGATAATACTAGAGGAATTGACTAAGATTCGATTCTTAAGGAGAGCAATCGATGAAAACTGGCCGAATTAAAAGATAACCTTTACATCCATCACATGAAATGGCACCATAGTGTTTACCGGTGGCGTGATCACCGCAAATGGCACACTTAAGAGCTTCGCACGACTGCATTCCTATTGATAAGTGATCACATCACTGCAGCAGCACTTATCACATACATGCCAACAACTATGTGCACTCACAAGGAAGCGTTCGTTCTGATACTACAAAGGAACGCTTGAGATTCATTAAGATATTGACATTGATGTAAGGTGGGAATGATTATAATGAAAAAACAATGACAACGATGATAATGCTGGCAGCAGTGTTAATAACAGTGATAGTGGGTAGTGAACACTAATTGCAGTAGCATTTGTTGACAACAGGTTAATGAGAATATAAGTGGAAATTTTGGAAAAACAAAATGAAGAAATAAAAATCACCAATATTTCTTTAGTGCATCGATCACAGAATACGCTATGAAGTAAGCAAATATTATCGTTTGATAAAAAATTCAGAAATTACTTTGTTGCAATGATTTGATGCTAACACTTAAGTAAAAGATATTTTTCGTTTTTATGCGTACGATAAGATTGATTGACTCATTCAGAGATTGTTTGATAATGATGAATTCAGTCCTTTCAACGAGATAGTTTCATCTTTCGATACTTCCAACACATCAGCGAAACTATCGCGAGAATCGCGAACTGACAATGCAACAGGCGTTATGTTAATAATTTGAATCGTAATCATGCAATATTTGCATACGGTTTCCAACTAATTCTATCAAACAAATTTTGTTTATTGTCTCAATAATGCATTTAATATTCAACGGCGATCGCCAAATGAAGACGAATTCAGTTGGGCTGAATATACATCAAAAATATTCAGAGGTCAAACATCACCTTAAACTGGTCATTGAGCTGAGTATTATTTGAAAGACTCAGTCTGAGTGAATTGTTATCCTTGACTCTAACAATTGCTACCATTCTTGAATATCTCGACTATTAACGAGATAATTGGAAGCACTGTTATTGTAAATAACGGTTTACTAGTGACATTATTCTCTGTCTCTAAGACATATTCTTAGCTCGGCAGAACAGTAATCGACATCTCGGGTACCATCCGCACGATTCTGCATCAACCATTCACACCATCTCGACGCAGTGACCATTTGGTGCTTCGCTTGTTACGAATATTGCAGCAGTTACTAGCATAATTGTTCATTGATTTTACGTGCTGAGATAGGTGAGATAATTTGTTTATTTATTCTTGAATTATTATTGAAGTGTTTTTCATGTTCCTTGCTTCAGGTTTTCATTACTTGTGGTTTGTTGTTATCAATAAAAGCACTGTCTGAATATGAAACTACCATCGTGTCATTCTTGTTCAAGTCAACGGATTATTCGAACCGGAATATCAGATTTCTATTTTTGTCGTAAATTCCACGACAACAACCAACTACCCGTACGTTCCAGATCAATGTTTCTAACAGCGGGGTGAACTACCCTCTGGGAACAATTTGGTGGTGTCAAGGGGTAATTGAAAATATAAATGTATTGCTGGTAGAAATTTTCAATTTTTTTCATCATTGGCGAAGGTTTTTTTCTACTGCTTTTCCTTATTAATTGTTGGGGTTCTTAATTTTCCGGCAGTTGATAAATGAAGCTTCAAAAATACTTGTTCCATTCCAGAAAATTAATTTCCTTCATAATATCGAGGACTTCCGGATCGGCTCTGGATTTGCTTCTGACGTTATGCTTGGAAACATTAAATTCTTGTAGTAGGAGGGTGGGTGAGTAATGACGGCCTGCAAGACCATCGAAACATGCAATGGAGCTGTCAGGCGTGAGAAACACTGTTGCAGAGGAACATTCCTTTAATCAGCACACGAATATTTCATTTGCGTTGCTCATCAAATCTGTCTAAGATGTTCTTTGAGTATCTCCCTTATACGGTCCACGTATTCTGCAAATTCGTGGTAAATTCATTGGAAGAACGATCACTGCAATGAAGAATCACGCTTTGAGTGAGATATAACGTGACTCTAAACATAACAACTATACATCTTGCATTCTGAGTGATCAGTTTATTGTTTTGCGAAATGAACAGATTATTGAGCTTTGTAGTTTATATTTTTATTTGCAAAACTAAGATATGCCCATTGTGTAGCGATGAGGTTTGCTTTTGGCCATGATGAAACATGTCGATGGAATCGTATTTGCTTGAAAATGCTACAAAACAACATATTTTTAGTAATTTAATAGAGCAGTAAATTCATTTTTGAACAGCAGCAGTTCATACCGCAATAAACATCAAATTTATAATATTTATTATCAATCACAATATCTCAAAAAACAGAAATGGAACACGATCGATCCTTCACTTTGGCTCATTACATCATTCATCTCTACTGTTTCTTCTCATCTGAAAACCAATCAATATCACGAAATTCGTGCATTCATTCTTGGATAAATATGCGCAGTATGTATCACTTACAAAAAGTATGCGCAACACGTTAAAAATGTTACCGCTTGAACAATTACCAAAAAAGCTATAAAGGTTGTAATAATAAATTCAGTTGCGTGCCAATAACCGTTATTCAGTTTTCGAGGGAGATGAAAGTAACGATCGTTAAGTTTTGAATTTGGAGACACTGTCATGCAAGCTAATTCAACTGTCCTTCGAGCTCATTACCAAGCCGTTTTTAAAGATTAGTAAATACAAAAGTGTGAGCGAAAACGTCTATTCTCTTTCATTACGTAACCGCAATGGTTCTTAACCTTTTTTTTCACCCTCAACCTCTAAAAAATTTGAAAATATCCACGTCCTCCTCACAAGAATAGTTAATTTAGGAATAAAAAGAAACGTGACCGAAAGAATTTTTTATAACTAACTTTTATTATCCTATAAAAAATGATCATTTGGAAAAGAAAAAACAGTACAAAAAAGTAATGGTCGCCTAAACTCCCGATAGATTTTCATCCGTACATAAAACGTTTTCAAAAATACGTACGTCCTCCCTCATCTATGTTACAAACACGTACGCGTTGAACTTTACCCTCACCAACTTTAATTGAACTGTTATCTCGCATCCCTTGGAATACTATCCCGCACCCCCAACAGTTAGCAAATTATTAGATTGATTGACTTCCATACAAATATACACATATCAATCTTTATTGAGTTTCGTAATATCGTTTCTTTTTTCAACATCAACAATAAACATTTTGAATATTGTCATGCACAAAAGAGTACATTTCGTGTACCTCAACTTTTCGTATCAACAGCACATCTCATATTTCCACTCAATACAGCAAATAATTTGAATATTTTCCCACTGAATTGAGATGCTGACAGCCGTAGAGGTACATAGCACCTATCTCCTTCCCCGCCCACACAGTTTCATTTCACATGTTGGCGACTAAACCCTCCATCACAAAACCACCGCAAATTCATCATGGAATTTGAGTATTTGTTGTTGACTGAACGAAGGAAACTGTGTCCACAGAAATTCTCCAACATCAGATGGGAGTAGGCCCGTAGATAGCATGAGCAGTCAATGTCAAACAGATACTCTATGGACATGCTTGATTTGTTGAAGTGAAAAACAAAAAAACTCAATCAAACTTTGCATACAATGTTAAGCATAAATCACATCAAACAGTTAATTTGGGCACCGTGACATAGTCATCAAACATATACAATAGTAAGTTACAAAGATCAACTCTCGTTATTCTCTCACAACAGAGACGATAAGAACCAGGAATTAGAAAAGCTGCACTTAAGAAAGTGTACAGCTATATTTCGCTGTCGAAATTTTCCAATATTTTAGTCAATGCTATAAAAAAGACGTGAATCATGCAATTCGAACGTAACTTTTTCTCGTCGTTCTTCATTGAATTTTTAGCTAAGTGTTCACGTGAATAACGAGAGTACACTCAATTAAGTTTGGTAAATATCAGAGCGTTTATGATGAATACAAAGCCCCATCGCTTCCGTGGAGGGGTGGAACAACACAGTGAAGGCATTAATTAGAGCACTAATGAGATGAAAATTTACGGTAAGTGAACGAAATTGAAATGATCTGTGGAATGGAATAATGTTTACGTTCGGATGAAGCTTTGTATGATTTGTTGAATGAATAAATATAATACATATTAAGGAGCATATGAATTTATTGAAAGCTATCTCATGCAACAATTAAGAACAACAAAATGTTGATGAATTTGCAATACAAAATGCCAAGCAAGAATTTTAAGTGAACAATATAATTACGTACAAGAAAGCTGTTAGTTATACGATTCAGTTGCGTTGTTCAATCAAGCAACTTCACACTCACAACCAATTAACATTCGAAGCGTTTGACGATCAATCGTGGCATTATGCTCAGAACTATCGACAATCAAAATGTGATAGAAGCAAGGAAATCATTCAAATTATTAGCGTACAATTCAATACATATGATAGATCAAAGCATTTACGTCATCCTACTCATCATCTTTACGCAATAATCGCACCTAGGACAATCAAGCACACTTCGAGAATAGTGCACTTATAACAGAATTAAGCCTCAGTAGAGCTTCCGCATTTCATTTATATTTTATTGCGATCGCTTTATAGGACTTTTCTTCTACTACTATATCTGTGTTCCTTTCGTTATCACTGTCCTATCATTGTCCCGAAAGGACTCGGATGATGTAAAACTGCGATTAAAACGGCCAACTTTACCGATGAACTAAGTCAAACAATGACCGAAAATAACCATTCTGAGCGATAGCAATTTCGAACAGTCAATGGGAAGGCATTAAAGTGATTCGATGAAGTGATGAGAAATGACTTGGTAAAGCGATTTCGCAAAGGGATGCTGTTAATCAATTACATGTGAATTCTGCACCATAAAGGATAAGATTTTGTTAATATTCACATGAAAGGCTAAACAGAAACTAGCATCACACGAAACGTCGGCACTAATAAACAATTCAAATGAGTATCACCAAAAAATCTTACTGAAAAATTGGTTAGATCGATAGATAATTTTTTAAGCCTTTTTACAAGTGTTTCTATTTGAAATCGACGAATTTTTATGATATTTATCTAGCTATTGACATACTGAACCAACTTTACACAACGGTAAGAGTTAAGAAATGGATTAGTAGTGATAAGACGCCAAGGCGAAGCACACCTGATGTGGTGGTTATCGTCGCAGCATTTGATGCATCAGCTCGAGTTGCAGTCATACCTGAGCCCTCGTCATTTATTTCCACCGATGGCCAGCAATCAGGACATGCGTCTTGCAGTGATCGTACTTGTTTAGCCGAATAGGATGATTTCACCTTAAATTGTTTTTATTTCTTCTTCAAATAACTCCACTACAACTGCATTGCTGCTTAAGACCTCCGACAGGAAATCGCCGAATCTTCACATTCTTCATTTCGATTGTACGAACCGTTTCACAATTTCACGAGGCATTAACTGAATCGACTGGCCATAAAATAACTCGAAAACTGTTTCTCTCAGAATGAACAGGATGAACAGATTAAAACTGTCATCAGCAAAACATTATTATTTGCGGTATTTCTTGCTAATTTTTCACCACTTTTTTGCGCTACCCACATATTTTTTGAGGAGTGAAGCGAAGCTGTGAATGATTGGTGACAGATTGAAACTGTCATCAGCTAATGGACCAATTCAGTGACGGAATCACCTGTTGTTCTGGATCATAGTAATCGAAAAGAACCATTTGAGCAGGCTTTTGATCAGCCACTTGATAAACCATATCACTGAACAATGATAAGCATACCGGTGTAGATCCGAGCTGCAAATATGAAACAGTCTAAGATCTATTCCTTTATCTTGCACTCATCTCAAAACATTAGTCGAATTTTCCGAGCCATACCTCATCCATTCTTTTGTGGCTTTCAACAGATCTTTTAAAAGCCAACTTGCGTATTATTTTACATCAAAAGAATAATGACGATCGAAGGATGGGAAAAATCTTCTACCGGATTAAAATACAAATTCATTTTTGTGTCCTCCTTGTCGAGTTCGGCTCTTTGCAAATCAGCAATATCAGTTAGCCGTCCGATTTCGTCACCATCGAATCGGTAACCAGTTAACGCACTCACTTCAGCCACGGCCATGTTCGAGCGCTGTCCAGGTTTAGTATAGCTGCAATGGGAATGCATGCTTCTTATTATGAATTGCACCTCTCTGCTGTGATTCACTCACTCATGATGATTTGATTTTTCGTTTAGAAAGGGTCTAGTGAGCTCTGAGAACGTTTCGAGGAATAACTCCTTTCTGGCACATTATCTGTCAATGCGATGTACTACGTGCGCATTACAGTGCGTGCCTACCTCCTCTGAACTATACAACTACCAATTTTTCTTGTGAACAGTACTTGAAAAAAAAATTCAAATTTAAAATTCTACGTGTTCACAAAAGCCTTCAGCTCCTATCTCTGAAAATCCCGAGTTCATTTTTAACAAAACCACCTCCAGACAAATGAAAAACGTACTTGCAACATAAGTCAAGTTGCAGTCGGTTACCGCCGTGAACTTCGCGTACATCTTTAGTACAATAGAAAGGCATATCGTCTTTGGTTGCCACACGATAGTATGAGTATTGTGCTTGCGCAAAAATTACACCATTGCCTTTGGCTTCGATTTGAAGTGGCTCATCGAGACTGGAAATCTGAACTCGAAGCATATCTTTAAGTTTCCCTTTTTCACCCCAACATATTGGTTGAAAAGTGTTGAAAATATGAAAATATATTTGCGACGTCCACAAGCAAACTAATTGGAGCAGTTACGCAACGATCAAGTCAAATGACAATCAATACAAAACTGAGAGAAAATGAATTAAGAACGCACTTCATAAGACTGTAGAACAATTGCATTTTCAGGTGTCACTTCAAATTGTTCATTGTCTGCACCACTCTTTACAATAATCGAAACGTTGAATGTTGGCGAATAAGCTTTCTCAGCGTATGCGCCCAATGCTTGCAATGCCATCACCGTATCCTGTTTCATTAGAATTTATAACATTGCCGTGAAAAGTGCTTGAATAAATAGCAATTTAAATTTGTTGAATAGATGACATGAAAATGAGTCGATATGCAATCAAAAGATCAGTACCATGAGAACTGAGACAATCACATCATACCCACTATTCCAGAATCGATGATTAAGGTGGAATTTTTAAAATGAGTGAGTAAAGGAAGGATTTTACCTGAGTACTGCTGAAACCTCCGAGTGCGTTCCGTTGTGAGCTTAACCACCTTACGATTGGTAGGCCCTTTTCCTTATCATCGTTAAGCATATAAGTGAGCAATGCGTATGAACTAATTTCAACGTCAACTGGACGAGGCTGATAGAAGTATTGTTGAGTGTCTTTAGCTTTTTCACCTCCGGCTTTTGCTGTCCAATGTGCACTTCCATCTGGAAAAATGTCCGTACATATCACACAAATTGCAAACGACCAAAATGCTGACATCAAACTAGCAGAGAAAAACGATTACTCACTCACCGGTGTCTTCAATTTTATGTGCTTCAAGCATTTTGAGAGCTTCGCTTTTCTTTGTGCTCTTGGCCAAATGCAGGGCGTATGTGACTACAGCCAGAGCGTAAACATCGTCTTTTATTTCGTTCAAATGCTGCTCCAAATAGTGTTGCGCTTTATCGTTTTTAACCTGTAAATATTCATGTTTCTTCCTCTGCACCAATTAACACTTCTCAGCGTGTACTACAAGCCACTCTCGAAGTACAGCTCAGCAAATTAGATGCACAACTTCATGGAGTTAATTTTCATCGATGAACAATTTCTTTCTCAGCTAAGCGGCGAGCTACGGCAAGGCTCTATGGCGTTAGCCAATCTTGATTCGATTTGCGTAAAAAGGAGATTGATCCTCGCACAACGAACAGATATGGGAGATCCGGCTCCAACATTCAGTTTGTCACAGGTTGATGGATATTGCAGTCACAGATCTGAGATTCCATGACTTGCGTTATTTTCCTGGTCTCAACTAAGAAGAAAAGGAAAAAGTTCTTTTCCCGGACCATGCGCACAACTTAAAACATTTCATAGCATCGGAAACAAACCGGATCTCTCAGGCTGAAAAAAAAATTTTTTTCTTCATAACATTAACAGGCATCAAAATGTGTTGAAATTTCATTAAAAATCAGCTTATTAGGAGTACATGGTTAAATATATAAAACCGGGCCTGAGAGATCGGCCTTGTCTCCAGTGCTATAAAAATTTAAGTCATGTGAGATTTAAGGGAGTGGTTCGGAAAAAGAAGAAATGAGATAACATTGACGACATACGCCATTCTCAAGGAATGCAATAAAAACGTAGGCAGTTAGAGGCACACCACCCTCAGCAGCACCACCTTGCATATCTTTATGATGCACCTCACCTCGCTCGGCAAACGCACCATTCTCCTGGGATAATACATCAGCACATTATTCATTCACGACCTCTTTAATTACTCAACACTTGAGTTTATAAGCAAATACGCATTCCATGAACATCCTTTTAAAGAAACAGGAGGCAGTAGAGTACGACAAAATGATGTAACGATCATATTAGATTACTTGTTCCTGTTGAGCATTGAGAAAAGCGAATGTTTTCTGTAGAATTTGGTCATCAACAAAGATAAATGATTGTGCTTGTTTGAAAGAGCGTACGACGAATGCTGTCAACCAGGTTGAACCATGTTTATCTTGTTGACCAAATGCGGAAAAAGAATTATCATCCCTTCTAAAAACACCATTTCAAATATTTTGAAACACCTCGATATGAAAGCTATTAATCAAGTCGCATTTGAATGCATCCTAATTGTAAGATATGCAATCATTCGTATAACTGAAGGGTAAGACTATAGGTTTTGGTACTCATCACTTTATTTATGGCATGAAACAGCACACTTTAGGCACACACCATGTGATAATAACCCAGAGATTTTGAAATGCACCACTTCCTGAACTTGAAAAATAGATGAAAATCACAAAAAACGCACCTATAAGTAAGCTCTCTCTGATAACCTGATTCCATATACTTGAGAGCTTTCGCTTCTATCTGTGCACCAGCTCGTTTTGTTGCCTTTAAGTATCTTAGAACAACAATATTCGGCACAAAATTGATCATGTTCTGTTCCCCACAACCATAAGGCATTTGTACTAAGGCATCAATATTGGCCAATATCGGGCCCATAATATCACCTGAAGATTTGCAGAATTTATGCATCTTTGAAAATGTGGATGGAACAATAATGAAACCATCGTGTTAAAAAACGCACATCTGCTGGTCTTAATGAAGTTTCAGCAGATGAAAAGATGTCAGAATCAAGAGAGACAGTCAAAAAATTTTGATTGAGGTAGTTTTACATGAGAACCGTCAATGAAACCAAACTGACCGATTATATCAACTCGAGCTCTTTTCGAGCCCTCAACTGCATCATGTGGATATTGTAAATCAACTTCCTTGCTGAATGCCGTTTTCTCAGACAGATCAATAATCATCGGTATATTTCGATCAACGCGATACCCTTCAGGCTGAACAAGATACTAATTCTAGACTTGATGAATCATCAACGAATAAATAATAATCATGGTATCAGGTCAATGAGACAGTCAATAACTGCAAACAATTAACATAAATGAAATAAGTAAGGCATACTTCCACTTTAAGACGTTGCTCAACCGCATCACCAGCCTTTGCAGATTGCGCAACAACAGACAATTTTACCTCACCAATTTGCGTAGGCACGATTGGGAAATAAACAGCCTTTGAAACACCTCCTCCTGGGACCGATATTAAGCGCATGTTGTAGTTCTTTGATTTTGAATCTTTACTGCAACAATTTACATTCTCATTACTGTTTCATCTTAAATAATTTAGTCAACGAAAACTTAGTCAATACTTGCCATTTTTGATTAATCGACTACGACACTTCGGTTTGAAACGATTAACGAATTCATATGATTATCACAATTCCATTTTAAAACATTTGGCTCACCTTAGTGGTTTCTTAGAGGTACCATCTTTCTGCAAGAAATCAAAGCCAGCGCCATCATCGTGTTTCAACGTAACAGTGACCTTTAAATATCACCTTCTTTGACTCTCTTCTAAGCAGTGATGTAAATGATCAACAAAAATAAATTCGTTTTTTTCGACCTTCCTTAGAAATGAGACAGCAAAGTTTTTGGTAAACAATCTCACTTGAAGTACTCCACGAAACAAAAAAAACAGAGGCAAAATGACCCCGGGAAATGTTATTTCAATGATAACTTTGGGATAGAAAAGGTCGTATTATATTAGAGAAGAAAGCGACCTACGTCCTGCTCAGTATCCATATAATTGAATATGAGTACTTGTAGCGCAAACTTCTCGCCTCGTTTCACGGAATACGGTATGTTTAGTCGAATGAAAAACGGACGGAATACAGTCAACTGAAGAAAAAAGAATTGAACAGTCCCTTCATAATAATGCCTGACATTCGATCATAAATTCGCACAAATCATTGATATGAAAGATTTTATAATCTAAATAAATACCGTTGAAAATTTCTGATACGACCAAACATGCGTTTTATGCGTTCTACACAGTCCAGTTGAATGCAGAAGCACTCTTGAAGGTAACGACAGCAAGAATTATTTCGATCCCAATCGATACAAAATTGATTTGGTTTTTTCATGTTCATTAAGATAAATTCAACGGAATTCATTTTTGTTCGATTAGAAGAGGACGGTTCGGCAAATGAACGTTAACTTATTATCGTATGAGGTCGGATGTGAAAATCATATATGCTTAAGCATTCCTATATGTAAACACTATCTTAAACAAATCGATGACCTTTGAAGTTGAAGGTGCAACTCCGAGACCGGTTTCATCGTTGATAGCAAAAGCACTTGCCACCCAAGAGGTGATCGTGTCCGGAACAGTCGCCTCATAAACTGCTTCACCAGTTTCACTGAAAAAGCACCAATAAAAGCGATCAGAAATGATAGAAGTAGGCCCATTGAAATAATTCAATGTTACTGATATTGACAACTATCACATCTAAGGCTTAAGAAATCGCTTGCAATAATTTGACGAAAATACCACCATCATATGTTTCTCTGATAAAAATTTTTCGACTTTTTTCGTTCATATTCAGTAAACATCAAAATGAAAATTTCATTTGAGAATATCGCTGATTCTATCACATTTCTTTTGAGCATAACATCCATAAAGGCTCTTGCAACCAGCTATGTTAAAAGCAATAAAGTTGCTGCACCTCAACGTTCCATGGACTATTTATCATAAGATATTTATCGTCAGGAGAAACAAATCCTTTTTTGCAATCATAATACCTAAGCGCTTCAATATATAGTTATCTGATATTTAGTCAATGAACAACGAAAATAGGAAAAATGAGCGGAGAGTAAAGAACGAATCCATATTATATGAAATTTTTGTGGGTCAAGTACTGTCGTCAAACGAACGTATGCCAGCTTACAAGAAATAACAACACTTAAGAATTTCATAAACGGAGATGATCAATAAATAAATGGTGAACATTTGGAGTGAAGTTGAATTCTTAGAAATTCTGATTAAATTCTGAAGACGAAGTTTGAACCGAGATTACCACTTAGGCGTACGTTATTAAATTTTGATCACCGCTCACAAATGAGGAGAACTGAGTTTCAGCAGAGATTTATTAGTTCATTTTCTACAAGCAAAATTTTTCTACCCACTGCTTGCAATGCCCACAGATTATCAATATTCAGAAGTGCAATGAAATTCACATTACTGATTAATACTCACACTGTTTCTATCTTGCATTACTCCGTATCTGTGAATCTTTTGAAATGAAAATCAAATCAGTTGAAGGACAAAATCAGCCAGAACGCACGCAACAAATACTCGCTTCTCCAGCACAATCAAATACCTAAGCACTTCAAAGCAGCTATTAATTCTGTGACCGGTCAATACGCGTAAAGAAGTTTTACCTAAGGGCATTTTGCCTAGTGCGTGTGCGAGATTGTTAGACCCACCCGTTCAGAACACCTTGGGGATGTTCATCTCGTAGTCTATTATTAGAACACTTATACATGTGAACATAAGTGATTTTGATGGCTTCAATCAAAGTCAGGTTTTGACCGATGAAGTTACGAAGAGCAAACAACGCGTTTAGTTCATCTTTATCACCGACGATGGACAGCTCGCTTCAGCAGTCTCCTTTAAGGAACTATGTTTGGATTCAAAACAATACATTTCCCGTAGAAATAAGAATGTTAGTTATTATTACTGCTGACGATAACAACATTCATGGTAGCAATAACAGTAACAACGTATGATAACTAATAACAATAACAATAGCAATAATAAAGGTTGTAACAACAATAATGATAATAAGGATAGCAACAAGAGTTAACAAAAATTATTGCTCACTTCTAGTGTTCGTCGGGGAGCAATTTTTTGCACGGGGGGGTCCCCGCGGGGAGTAAGTTGGACGGGGGGGTCCCCGCGGGGAGTAAGTTGGACGGGGGGGTCCCCGCGAAAAAGTCGGGGAGCAAATTGCGCGGGGGGGACCCCGTCGGGGAATGACCGCTCCCCGTGTTCCTCCCCGACGGGGAGGACGGGGAGCATTTCAGCTCAATTTTTTAAACAAAATTTCAATTTTTTAAAGATTTTTCTCCTTTTTTTAAGTAGTTTTCTTTCAAGTGCACCTTATACTCACATTTCAAAACAAAAAACAAGACAATATTGAAAGTGTTGCAGCTGTCTTTCACCATTTTCAGTTAAATGTTCGCGATATTCGGGAAGGTTCGCACTCCCCGTCCTTCCCGTCGGGGAGCGAAATTGGACGGGGAGCTCCCCGCGAAAAAGTCGGGGAGCAAATTGCGCGGGGGGGGTCCCGCGGGGAGTAAATTGGACGGGGGGGGTCCCCGCAAAAAGTCGGGGAGCAAATTGCGCGGGGGGAGCGCTCCCCGCGTTCCCCGCCGGGGTCCCCGACGGGGACCCCGTTCCCCGACGAA
This sequence comes from Anisakis pegreffii, assembly GCA_035041965.1. Lineage (NCBI taxonomy): Eukaryota > Metazoa > Nematoda > Chromadorea > Rhabditida > Anisakidae > Anisakis > Anisakis pegreffii. The sequence goes on along the minus strand of JAPYMA010000100.1, from coordinate 238,109 downwards.
CACTACTCACTTCTATTCACCAATTATACACGCATTTATTAGTTAACATACGTTGTTATTGTTATTGCTACTATAAACGTTGCTATCATCAGCATTTTATTTAATTTCATGTATTCTGACGTGCATAATTAATAATAACTAACATTCTTATTTCTACGGGAAATGTATTGTTTTGAATCCAAACATAGTTCCTTAAAGGAGACTGCTGAAGCGAGCTGTCCATCGTCGGTGATAAAGATGAACTAAACGCGTTGTTTGCTCTTCGTAACTTCATCGGTCAAAACCTGACTTTGATTGAAGCCATCAAAATCACTTATGTTCACATGTATAAGTGTTCTAATAATAGACTACGAGATGAACATCCCCAAGGTGTTCTGAACGGGTGGGTCTAACAATCTCGCACGCGCATTAAGCGAAATGCCGTTAGGCAAAATTCCCATTAAGCAAATGTCTGTTAGGTAAAATGTCTCCTAGGCAAAGTGTCTTTAGATGAAATGTCGTTAGGCAAAACATCTTTAGGCAGACTGACCGGGTACCTAATAATTCAGAGGGACGACTGTCAAAAGTTAGTTGACTATCAAGTTTACAGATCAAGTAATGCTCTCAGAAGATGCTTAACTTAAAGTATATCTAACTTAGGAGTATGAACGGCTACAAAAATGCAATAGTGAAATGAGCAAAAGGCAAAGATTAGTAATTCTGAGCAGAAATGAATGAAAGTCAAGATGCACATTTCACAACCACATCACAACGACGAGATTGTTTAAGTTGTGCTCACCGCTGATCATCAGATAGCTGATGAGTGGATTCATTATCAATTGTGCTCATCAACCAACACTCTGGAAAATCTTTCCTTGTTCTCATCACATTAAAATAATTTAGTTCAAATTGACGAGTTGCATCCGTCAATACTGTATCGCCAAGTGGTTCTTTCATAAAAAACCGATCAAATACCATTACCGCACGACTGTCAACTGAAAGTTCTGCCTTCAGCGTTCGTCTAAATTTGTACAAACACGTTGCTGCAATTATCATATAAGCCATTGCTCAGTCTAGCCATTCAATTATAATAATACAGATGACGAATTCATTGGATAATCACTTTTTATTAGATTCCATTAAAGCAAGCGAGTTATTCCTTTCAATAAGCCAAGAAGTAACATAGAAGATTTTTATCTCAGCGTGAAAATATATGGCCTATCTGCGAAATGGATTAAGTTATGGCGATGAACTCATAGCAAAGAGATTTGAGACTTCTGGCGATGTTCGAATGGCAAAAAAAAAGTATTTATTGTTCCGTTCGGTTAACGAATAATCGAAAATTACTAGTGAAAATATATAAACGATGATTGGATCATTGCTGTGTTATTGTGAGATAACTGTGAAACTCGATGTTTGTCAAACGACAAATAAGGCTCGACAAAAAGACTGAAACAGCATCGATAATGAATTTTTTTTAGCTGAAGAAGGCTTCTTGCTCGTGAAAACAGAAAGTGCTAACAATTCGGATGATGAATTGATCAAGTGAAGGCTCAAGAGGGAAATTCAACCTAATTTGATGAAACGAATTTACGGAAAAAAATAAACTGATAAAAAATACTGCGTATCATCCCGGAATATTGAACCTCATATTATTTATCCGAACGGAATCTGCATTGGTTTAAAGTTCGAATAAAAATTACGATGCTGGATACACCTAAGCAATCAATGTTGAATACGATCAGCTCAGCACATAAAAACAAAATCATTCTCACTACTTAACGTTAATCAAAGATAAATGATTTTTCTTGGTTAAACTTGCTGGCGAAAAAAGTTTTGCTCACGAATACACTTCTCATTGTTTTGCGTTTATGAAGCGGAGTGCTCTAGCAGCTAGACAATGACGGTCACCACAACGATAGCAACAATACATTTCCACTCACAAACAACTACATCAAAAGGTGCATTCAGAATGAATTTTTAAAAAAATAACTGATCAAATCAGTGATAGTTTTTTGACAGATACATTCGCATAAAACTTTCCATATTTTTTCTTATAAAGAACTCATTTGGAATTCCCTTCCAGCGCATAACGGTATCAGGTGACTTTCAATTAATATCTTTCTTATTGGTCACTTCAGTGGCATAATTGAGAATATTTTTTGAGACCATAGAAGGACATATTTTTAAACGAGTATTTGATTCCATAACAAATGACTTCATTTGAATGATAGTCCATCTCCTAAATATTCTAAAACGGTTCACAACAATAATCTAGTTAGAAGAAACTGAACTTGTGAATTGAATCTTACCATTTTCCAACAGTTGCCAAACTCAAATACTAAAAAAGAAATAGTGAAATGCATTTGAAAATGCCCTACTTTGCGATGAAATTGCCCCAAATCCATGTCTCTGGGAATTTGCTTCGAACCTTCGGTGCAACAGGTGCTGTTGGCATTCTTAGTGGCAACGCTTTGGATGCAAATTGTCCCAACATTACATCTGGAGCTGGTAAACCATTCGATTGTTGAAATCTCGCTATATGATAATATCCTGATCGCAAAAACACTTAACTTTTCACTTTGCCAAACAAATGTATTCCCTTCACAAAGATTGCTCTTCACTCCCATCATATTTTATGCGTTTACGATAAATTTTATTGTTTTCATCAGTCAAAATTATTTAAAATTTTCAAAAGATGTCAAAACTGAATGATCTGCACACCAGCAATACTGCCCACAAAGGAAAAAATTTCACAAATAATGGATGAAGTTTGTCTCAATCGAACAAACAATCTAAATAATAAAGTAAAATCATTCTTAGCCAATTCAGTGTCATGCAGTTTTCTGATCAGTTCAGCTCGCTATGTTAGGGATATCTATCCAAAGCACTTCACAAGCAAGGAACACGACACACGAACAACTGATACGAATTATCTGCTTGTGGTTGTTGCCTTATGAGTACGCATTCATCCTCTCCTCACCTGCTCGCTAGTTTTTTTAAGGTTGTGCAGAGGCAAGAATTAGTTAGTTGATAGAGTAGGGAGTGTAATGAGCACAGTTAAAAAGCAAAAAGATGCGCACAAGAAGAATGATTTGCAACAAAAAACACATTCAAACATCTAAAATCCAATAAGAAACAATAACAACTCGTATGCGTCGTGTTTCACTAGCAGTTGCTGATGAGTGTCAACATTCAAACGCAGACGTTATCCGGCTTGGTATTCAATCAAGTAATACACAACAAACTGTTTATGAATCAATTAATAGAGAAAAAATACACCGAGCGGCCATCTTCCACTATCTACCTGCGGCAACCCCGGCCCGGAGCCCAAAATTGACCCGTCCTCAATAATATCTGGCCCGCCAGATGAAACTAAGAATCTAATGTTAAAAGGGTAAAAAAAAGAAAATAGGTTTTAAATTATTTAGCTGCTACACTGAAATTTTTCACGACATTATTTGCCCAAAATTCGTTATGTCTTCGTACAGCAGCGGTAGGGAGGAATATCCATTTCGGATAATTTCGGGATGTCGGGTGGAGGAATGGGGTGGAGTAAGGAAATTAATATTTCGTGCAGTTGTTAGTTATATTATGATAAAACGCCACTGTGGTGTTTTTTCACTTGGGTATGTAAATGCGGTTAGTTCATGGCAACACTGTTCTTTCTCCTATTTTCTGACTATCATTATCTCGTCCCGGCCTAATTAAAAGTCTGTTTAGTCACAAATGTTTCGTAAGTTCTTCAATACATCATGGGCTGACATCGTTTCTCATCAACACTGGGGATTGACTGAGAGAAACCAATATTTGGTGTTGTTTTGTTATGATGAAACGCCATTGTGATGGCGTATTTTCCACTCGGATACCTAAACGCGGCTCGCTCATGAAAACACTCGTCTTCATCCTATTTTCTGAGTATCTCCAGCTCACCCAAGCCTGAATAAAAATCAGTCTGAAGTAGTCACAATTATTTTGTAAGTTCCTTACAATTAATATATTGGCTGAATCGTCTCTCATGAGCAGTAAGAACTGATTGGGCCGTTTGGTACGATAGAAAAGATCATTGGTTTCAGACTCAATGCACCTGCCGCATCCCAAAACCCTCGATAGTTCGGATTTACTTTCATCCATCCGATGAATTTTCACTTAATTATTAACCATTACGTTGATGGAACGATTACTTTTCCGTTCATCTGGAAGAGAATTTCTCAACTGTTTATTGCATCTTCCTTCTTCATGAATAATTGAAACTGTTGTTAACTTTCAATTTTTATCGCCGAAGAGATTTTTTTCATTGCTTTTCGTTTCTGATTGCCGAGGTTCATATTGTCTCTGCAATGGAAAAATAAAGTTCTAAAAATACTTGTTTCATTCCAGAAAATTAATTTCTTTCACGCCATAAAAGGATCTAACGTTTGTTCCTAACGTTATACGTAGAAATAGTAAGTTCTTGTATCATGAGGGAAGAAAGGTAACGGCGGCCTGCCAGATCATCAAAATGGGTAATGGAGCACCCAAACGTGAGAACCACTATCGTAGAGTATTTCCTAATAGATGACTGTGGGCGCCAACATACCAAACTATGGGCAAGTAATAGCCCAGTTATCGGATTCCTCCAGTTTGGTGAATAATTCCTTTTTTGGTAAATACAAAAACGACAATGTCACTGAATTTCTGATTGTCAGTCAGCTGCTTAAAAAAAATTCGGCCCGAGGCCGAACTTACTTGTCGGTGGTTGATCTTCTGGAAGACATAAATGCGATATTTTGAAATTTGATAAAACATGGAATTTTATGAATGCCGATAATATGCTCATCTTAAACTACACGTCAGTCGTTCCCAGTTCAGTAATTTTATATTGTTTATCCTCCAAGCAGCAATGAATGGTACATCACTACAAAACAGTATTATTACCACGGCTTTCGATTTTCAGAAAAGAGTTAACAAAAATTTCGTAATGCCATCACTCTTACTTCACCTTTTATCATCACCGTTGCTTTGTCTTCGTTTATGGTTGTCTTTCAATCGTGGGATTGTAAAACGATCCCAAGATTTGATCCCAATTCAGGAATTTCGTGACTTTGTAAACGCTACCATCACTCGGATTATACCTGGCATTGCTGATAATAATACGACTGCTTTTTTCCACATACAACAACATCAGATAAAAATTTGAAGCTCATTGACATTCAGCGAACTCACATGAGTGCGTGTAAATCGCTGCGAATGCACGTTTCTGGAAATACGGTAAGTTTCTTGTACGCCACCAAGCGCTACTTGTGGTTTTAATGAAGCAATGGAGGGCTTTGCAGTGCCCTTTTCGAATGTCCGCGCCGTTATTCATCATATAAACTGGTGAATGAAAAACGTGAATAAGCGCTGGTCAGACGAACATGTCAAGTTATTTTTTAGTTTCATTTCCTACTTCTGAAGATAATCAAGGAAGACGCTGTCAATCCGAAAATTTGACTACAAAACACTTCATCAACTCAGTATGAGGATGGTATTCCCTGATGAGGCTGATATACTGAATATGCAAAAAAAGAAGGTTGAATATAGACAGAAATTTGTCGTCTTATCGCATTATCACATGCTAAAACGTAACGAAATACTTGAATGTTGTTAAAGCGAAAAGCCATGAAAATTACCTAAATTTGAAACGTTCACGCACCTACAAGTAAACTTTCAATGCAACATGGTGATCTGAAGCAACACAAGATGACTTGGAAGGCACATGGAATAACTTGGCGAATACCAAAATCGAAAGGTAATGCATTCGAGTTCCACCATAAACGTTCGTATATGAGTAATTTTGTTCGATATGCAAATATCTTACTAAACATTGAAAAAAATTTCCTTCAACATAGCTCAGAATTGAGGATTGAGAAAAACTGTTGAACAAAGCAACATATGTCAATAAGCGCTAGTTCGAGTGGAGATGATCTTAAAATATAAGTCAGGGTCTATATAAGGAGGTAAAAATTGAGGCTAGGCAACTTCACAGATTGATCTGCATTACATGAGTGGTAACAGATTAAAACAACTAACTACATTTATCGATAACTGATAATTTCTTGAACAGCTTGAACAACCTTCCAGCTCCAGTAAATGAATGCATGCACGCAAATGCTGATCTGTGCATGACAGTAGAAGAAGAAAGTGAAATGACCACTCGACATTTTTAATAGAGTGAAAAAAACGAAACTATGAACAGTACGGAGCTCAACTGGAAGGTAATAGACAGATGACTACATAATACTTCGTCGGATTCATTCTCGGAAACCCAATATACGTAAAGTCTCAATTTTATTATTCAGGACAATTCCTTATTCTCGTTCTTATGCAGCTGTATCAAAATAAGTTCAGAAAAGAGTTGTGTGAAATACAGATGAGTGGAAGAAATGATACTCTCTTGCTCCAACTGACTTTTGTGATAAGATTCAACAATTGAAGGGTTGGCAGAAAGAAAGATACATAAACGATTTCATTAAAGCAGATTCAAAATCTAAATGAGAGTGATCAGACTCCATCACAAGAAAGGAGGAGGTCCAGCGAATATACATTATACGACTCACTCAGTTTCTTCCGCTTGATGCCATATCCACACTTCTGGAAATAAACGACGAACTTTCGTTTCCGGAACAGTGAAAGCGCCTGAACTAGCTGGGGCGGCATAACCAGTTGATATGTGCGCTTCATTTGGCATCGCTGCTGCATCAAGGAGCTCCTCATCAAGAATCATCACTGAACGATTAACTGTTCAGATGGCTTTTCTTGCTGCACTGGCAGCGTTTGCTGTGCAATTTCTACTGTGAACGATTTTCAGTGCTTTAACAAGAACAACTATTGGGAGCATTCTCAATTTTCAGACACCAAATGTCATATACAATAAGAGAAATGAAGGCGGGCTGAGCTCATAGTTGCGATCAGATCGCTCGTCCCAAAAGCGCGAAGGAGAATAATAAACGACCATTCCCAGAAGTTGAGCCTTCCACAGTCTCATTAATTGAGATTGCATTATATTTGAACTCATCTTGGCTGAAACTTATCCATACATCGCCTAGGACCTTAACTGAATCTTGTTTACGCTCAGCTCATTGCCACGTTTTACTTCTCAAGATTGATAGTGACATCTAACCGAAACCGAACGATTTCTGTTTTGAAATGAGATCCAACTACAGATCAGCACTGGTTGGCTGCTCTTCATATCAGCTCAAGTTTACCACATTAAAAAACAAGCCACTGTTCACCTCTCAGGTTCAACAAAACTAATACCTTCGCTTATTATGTACATTCAGTACCTCAAAATTGAACTCGAATCGCCAAATATATACTTTACCCACAATCAGAATTCAAAGCTGAATGTGGAGAATGCTAAAGCAAGAACTGCCAGGAACTTTTACAAAAATGACTTGCATTCATGCTCAGGAGAAGAATGGAAAGGCCGATGAGATTTTTTTGAATGCCACTGAAATATGCGGTAGTTTTGATTGTCCATAATATTATCACTTAATTTCATCACCCTAACATGCACCATCTTCGTTCACGTAGCCAATAAAACAAGTCTCCGCATCAGTTATGACAACTCTTAGCTGTTAAGAAGAAACTAATATGAAAAATCCAATGACACCATTAAAAGAATCAGGACAAATATAACATTGAGACATGCATCAAGTCATTGAGACAGTTACGTCCAAATAGTAATCTCAGTAAGCGTAAACTGACCGTAACTGATGAAAAGGTACAAGGTAAGAGCTTACACCCTCTGAACTTTTTCTAAGTTGGAACCTGTTAGAAAAGAATACTTTCGATACTATCTATTGAACAAATGGAAACTTCGAATGATGACATCGATTCAGTGCTGACTGATGCCCTTATCGATCGGATATGATGGATAAAACAGCTTCATGCAAAGGAGAAGTGGATAATAGTGCAAATAACGTGAACTTGAAATGAGTTGAAAAATGTGTACTAACGTGAGAAACTTGACAACGAAATACTGAAATCATCTGATGAATGCTCTAGAACGCGCAAAAATATTAGCTTTCGGGAACTGAATGAGAATGCAGCCAATTTTATGGTCAAAGAAGTGGCCCTCACTTTTTTGAAGAGAGTTCGATCCATATCCAAGACTCAGGAAAATTCTTCCGAACTTTCGTCACATCGGCCGCAGTGTCACTTTTGACTTCAGGCGCAATTCTATCAGTTTCAACATCTGCGGCAAATCCACCGCCAGTAGGTGGTGGTGCAGGATGCGCTGCGAAAAATGCGTTTGACATCACTGAAAGAAGTCTTCGATTTCATTGATACAAACAATCGATGGTGGGCCTTTGTTCGCTTTTTCTAAAAGTGAAAAGAAGAAATGGTAGATAATCTTTATTTGCAAACGCAATTTGTGAGTGCTGAGTTGTGATTTTGCGATATCGTGTAGATGTAAGAAAATAGATCTGTCAAGCATTAGTCATGTGGTTTAGCACAGAAAGTTTAAGCTTCCTGGAAGAGATCGTTTTGGAAAGTTTAATATAAGCAGACAGAATCAAAAGTTTGCACCAATCTGCAATTGTGAGTTTCAATTGCAGATTGGTGCAAACTCGTTCAATATGCACATAATGGGGTCAATCAGGAGATGATAATTCTCAGTGTAAATATGGAACAGTTTCTGTTTTTTATACGTTGATATGAAAGAGTATTTCTGTGCGAACGCGGTAACTTCACATTCCTTGGCCCAGTCCCATCTCACCAGTCACATGATGCGAAAGTTGAGCTTGAAGTTGGTTTATGTAATCATTAACTCTTCTTCGGCACGACCGGGGTCCATGATTGGACTTGGAGTCAAGAAGTTCAAGTCAGATGATAAACAATTCGAAACCTTCCAGAATATTGTTTTCAAATTGGATATGTACATCTGGTAAGTGTGCTCAGCACTATATTGAAATATCGAATAACGAAAAGTTATGGCGCAATTATAAGAAGAAATGGAAATGAAGAGAAAAAAGCAGTGAGGATTTTAGCAGTAACAAATAAAATAGATTCACGATAAAAAGGTTATTAGTGATTTCGAATAAGAATGCGACAAACTGCAAATGTTTGTGTGAAGCAATAAATACAAAATCGCATGCAAATTGTATTAAAATTGAAATGTAAAGTATGAAATATGCATTAATTGTGTGCATCATTCTACCATTATATGAGGCATGCAACATTACACGAACAAACTTCGCTCTTAGAGACTCAACTTTGCCCGCCTTCTTCTCTCTTTTTTTATTCAGCAATTCGTCAGAATTGTTTAAAACAACAAAAAGTATATTTGACTGAAAGTTTGTTCAAAATAATTTTCAATCACTGAACAATACTAGAATTTTCAGTGAATTAGGAAGGATTCAATAGCAAAGAAAAAAGAAAATTTTAAGTAGTTGGTCGTGAAAAGATTAAACGTACTGGTTGGTTCAGGTTCACGATAGAGATATGCATCAGTAAGCACAACAAGACCAGCATTCTGAAATCATTGAAGTAAAATGAAACGTTTCATTAGTAGCCCTTCACTCGAACTCCGTAGAAGCAGAAGAGCCGGAAATTTGGTGGAAGGAGTATGAATAAGTTGCACGAAGTGATACTGACAGAGCCATTATCGAAATTTTCATTGAAATTGCAAATAAAAAAGCATTTTTATAACATATCAAGTTCGAAATGAAAAATCAATATTCAATAAGAGATAACAAATGTGAACCTCAAATATACTGGCAGCATCTTTGCCGCCAATCCCCCAGAATGGATACCAGATCGACCGACGTCGTCTCGAAAATGCTGCTTCCCATGGTCGATATGACCCAGACGGATTCGTCGTATCGTACAGTTCAATATCTTGTTCAACCTGAAATCACTGTCTTGCATCAATCACCTGTAAATTCACGAGAAGTCAAATGATTCAAAATCTATAAATGATCAACAAACCAGTTCTCTAGTAATATCGTTGCCTGATTTCAGCAGCAATACACTTTGATCAACAGCCAGTAATGCGACCGTCGATTCTGGATCAGCCTTGGCGATTAATTTTATTCTATCACCTGGTGCTGCAGTGCTACGATCGAGTGATAAAGATACCTAAAATGCAAATCATCACACAAACTGAATTTGTTATTTGCAATTAACTTGCAAATTAATTATGAAGTTGAATAAAAGTGAGATTATCAAATGACGATAAAATTATGCACATTGTTACGGAAAAGTCCGTCCACTTTGAAGTCAGTTGCATCAACCAAGATTTCCTGATTGGTCGGCTTAACTGCATACACTACTAATCGCGCCTTTGGTGCCATTTGGGGGGTGGCCGTAAATGTGACTGTCGTCAGATCACCATTCACGGCTAATTCTTGTGATAATACCACTGAGCCTCTAGCCATCACCTGTGGTTAAGATTAATTACGTGAACTGTTTCATTTGAGGAGTAGCCGTAAATGAGCAAAATCAGCTGCATAAGAAGGAAGTTTCAGATGGAAGTATAATTAAGATAAGTTGTTGCAAACGTAATACCATATAGGTGATGAACGATAGTGACTCGGTGGCCTTCACAGTGAATGAGAGTGTTTTGCCAGCATCAATAACTCCTTCGTGATCAGCAAGTAGCTGCACAAAACTGTTCGATGGACTTTTACTCGCTTCAACATACAAGCTTGAGTATATCATGGCATTCGTGAAATTATCTTTCCCCAAACGATCATAATGAGCCTATAAAAGTTAATCGAACGATATAGTAGTTATCAGGAAGCTTGAAATTCCAATAATCGTTATTGAATTCAATTCATTACAACAGTAAAAATGAAATCTTCGAAAGAAATAATTTAGAAGCAGAAAGTTGGAAGAATATTCCATAAATAATATTAATTTATCTATATAGTTAGTAACGAAAAAAACGACCTCGATTCTTGCACTAGTACAGTTCAATGGTGGCTGAAGATTCAAAACAGCTGTACCGTGAGCATCTAGAACGAGAATTTTCACTTCTTTATCCTCGTGTTGTGTTGGTGCATCTGGCACGTATGGATAATTGTAGTAGGTTGTGACCTTAAACGAGTCCATATTCTTGAAGATGGTCTAATTGTGTTTCATATGGCAAGAATTGTTCAGGCAAGCACAACAACGAGAAAGGAAATGCAATCCATAGACTGGCACCTACCTGAACTCGCTTTGGCACGGTCGCTTTAACTGGAGTATTGTCCATCTGTTTGAGCGTTACAACCACATTATAATTAAGTCCTGGTTTGAATGTATCACCTTGCTTTTCAACATCTAATTTCACATCATGTCTGTATGCAACTACCTAAAAGTTGAAATCATTCACTCAAATTTCTCAGTAATCCTCTCTCGACGAAACGTTTTTTCAATATAAGAAAATATGCAAGCACCTCTTAATGAAAAATGGTTTTATGGAAGTCCAATATTGGAACAGTAAAAACAATTTTTTGAATTCTTAGAAACAATAGAAAAACGTATTATGTGCACTTATAACGTGAACCGCTAGCGAGCACCTCTCAATGAAAGATTGCTGGATATAGACCAAATGAGCATCTTAAAATGAACCTGCGTAGAACTATTCCTTTGTATACCAGTGAGATCTTCAGTGACACTAGCTGCAATATGAATGAAACTTCCACCATAATCAGTGATTAATTTATGCTTCTTCAGTTCCTCGTTCGAGAACACAACTGTTGTTTCACCCATGTTGTTTAGTTTCACAGTACGCTCGATCAGTGAATCTTGTTCTCCCTAAATTCATCAACACTCTCCTCATATCATTGTCAAAAAATCGTATTCAAAATATAGTCGATATGTGAAGAAAGATGAAGATACAACTAAATAGCACCTGTGCACTCGATCCGTCACTGCTCAAGTGGTAGCTATGCCACCGATGCCACGGCAATTCCAACGTCACTTTCGCCTTACCAGAAACCCCCTTCCCATAAGTATACCTTAATGATTGCCGTTACTTAGCAGTTCAATGTGAGCAATCAAGGACAGGTTCAGTTCACATTGATAAAACTATGCAAATTAGCTATACTGAGAAAAGTTAACCGTACTTTGCTTCGACCAAGACACTGAGATCATCAGCAACCGTTATGAAACTCGGTGTTTTAATATTCACTTCAAATTTGGGTAGAACATATTTTTCAACGGTGAACGTATCCTCAAAGTTGATTCCACTTTTAGTTTCCACTAAAATTTGCCAATCACCCAGAGGAGGTTCATTTGCCAATTCGAGCTCACCCGAGAGAATGCCTGCAATTGTTCAATTGCTTCATTCGAAGTATGCTCCCAGTTTGAAGGAAGATTTCAACCTGTTTTTTATACCTAGAAGTTAATCACATATTCTGTTCAGTTTTACTTGTTTCCCTTTTACAATGTTCCTTCAACTTTCAGTTCCATCAATTTTTAAGCACTGAACCTCCTGCAGCATTTCGCATTCTCATAATTTTAATTTCCACTTCTTTGACTTGATCAACTCCTCTTACCAATGCAACCGAGTACATTCCGAAAATTTTCGATCATGTTCTGCTGCACGACATTGATGGTACGTGAGCGGAATGGAGAAATATTAAAAGCAGATGTATTTAACAAATTTTACATTTAATCTATAAAAAGTCTTTACGAATAACATTTGAACAGTCAAACCTTTCGAAAGCGATTCATCAATTCGTTGACTAATAATATTTTGATTTGGATCGCGAATTTTGACTGATATAGTTTCAGCATAAGGTTTCAGGTCGGGGTTGACGACAACCACTCGATATCGTACTAGAATAACTATAGCATTCAGCAAAACAAACACTTCATGAACTATTCATCTCAAGTATCTTATCCATTTTTTAAAATTCAAAGTATTTCTTCAAATCTTTATGGAATGCAAATCATTTTCCAGTTGATTAAAACCGATTGTTTCCGATCAGCAGTTGATCAGTTTTTCTGTAAAACGTGTTCAAGGTTAATCCGTATTGTTCAATGAATATTTATAACTCATCTAAGAGCGAATAAGAAAGTCAATCAAGCTTGAAAACATAGAACATAAAGTGTGACCAGTAGAAGACGGTTTGTAGATGGCTTTATCCGTTTGAACGAAAATAGATACTGATCTCGCATCAAATCCCACTTCTTTTTCTTGTTCAAATAAAATTTTTGATCCTATCGTTTCGCCACGAACATAAACTTTATAGTTGGATCCTGGTAGCAAACTATCCGAAGACAACTCCTCGATCGTTATGGTTTGTGGAACTCCTCAAAAATTTTAAAAATGTAATAGTCGCTACAAATGCCATCCTTACGGAGCTTGTCTCTGCACTTAATCTGGATTTGTCGGTTTTTGAAAGATGACACTTTCCTGCGTTCAAGTGAGTGATTTTAAAAAACACCCTCCAGCAAGTTCACGTGAGGCCTTTATCATAATCTAATATCTTTATCATCTTCATCAAGCCTTTATCTTGCTTGTAAATCTAATACATCTGATATCCTATCAGTTTGATAATAAAAAGTTTGGTTTAACTATGCACTGTAATGTGCTTCATTTGCAGTACGTGACAAAACTGTGATGGCTTGAACAATTCATGATCTGTGACGAAATAAAGAATGCGGAATTGGAAATCGCCCATTGTTCGACAAAAAATCGATGTTAGTCATCTTCAGCAAAAAAGGCAAATGCTTCTTTATGAACAAATTTCAAAAATAACTGGAACATTAAATAAACCTGTTTTAACATTGTTCACAACTCGTGCGCCGATTGTATCATTTTGTGTAGTCCTTATTTCAACTCTAACGATATGCTCACTTTCAGAACTTTTCAATATATTCACCGATATGGCATACGGCAAGTTTGGCCGGACTATACGTGGAGCAATAATCAAATATGTACCAGCGCTGAAATATTCAATGACGAGTTTTTTTTTGGACAAGTAATTGATGAATAATTCTGAAAACATGAATTTCAAATCTCTGACAGCACGCTATTCAGAAGGGTTGAAAATGGTTACTTGCTCTCACGATTATTACAAGAAGAATCTGCTAATTAACTAGCAATAAAACGGAAAAAGTGAACTGACTGAACATTGAAGGATACCGAAAACGTTTGCTAATGATTCGAAACTGTATGCATTTTATGAGTGAGCGTTTCAGGATGGTTAATAGACAACTTTTACAATTTGTTCGAGCAATAGGTCAAGGCAAATATTTCAGAACAACGCCATTTTCTTTCTGCGATACACCGCTAAACAGAAATGACAACTAAACAAGGAACTGACTAAGTCTTTTCGGGTGGCTTTGTGGTCGTTCCAAATGCAGCGACAACTAATGGTGCATACGTGACAGCAGCTAGAGTAGTCGCTTGACCAAAAATATCACTTGCATTGCATGTGACAAAAACAGCGAACATGCAAAACACATGATGAAGCATGCTGACTTGACGATGACGATTAGCACTGCCAAGCATCTGTTGCGGTATCCGCCTTCACTGAACTTGCACAATGTGTCCCTTTATATTGAAACTGTAACAATTAAGTACTGAACATAGTTTTCTTTCGATCAAAATACTGAAAAGTATGATTGAGTAAACAAGATCTTTCAGATATTTAAAAGAATGAAGCGTCGAACAAAAGAGGTGAAATCAGATTTTATTACGACGTTTTTTCGAATGCAAATGATGAAATAATATCGGATGTGAAAAAGGTCAACTGAAATCTTCCTGCCCTCTACAAAATAACGCTCTGAAGGAGACAGCATTTTCGTAATCATCGAAAAGATTTAACCGAACACAATCAGTATCAGGTTGCGAAATCAAGATGTACATTCAATACAAAAACTCGTTCTCCTTGTGGTTTTCTTTTTCCTACATCATGTTCAAATTTATGTGAAATTCAATGCAAATGAAATATACTCAAACAGCAGTAGGCCAACAAAGGCGCGTTGCCTTTTCGTGAGAAAATGATGCAAAATATAAGCAATTTGGCTTGCTTTATTGTGTTTTGTGAAACTCGAAGAACACAGGAGGTCATCATTTGAATTGAAGCCACTTGTTTTCATTAAGGTAATTTGAACATGTTCTTCGAGCTTTCCACATAATACGGTTGAGTGCTACTTAGTGGGTTCAGGATACATAAGAGAGTGTGAAAGGCGATTTAGAAAGGAAAGAATGAAATGACAAATGAATGAATGCAGAAGTATTTAAAGTGATCCATATAAAAATTTTTTTCACAAATGTTCAGGCGATGATACATGATGAAAAAATTAATGATATTTGGTGAGAACAGCAGTGGAATGAGAAGCAGTGAATATTTTGTTAGATAGATGGACTAAAGTTGAACTCAGTTGAGTAGGGAGTGTGCAATTTCCACTTCCGAGCTACTGGACGGACCAAGATTTGCTGGGAGGACTAAGACTAGGCGGGCTGGATCAAAACTTGCCGGGCTGGGTCGAGCCAAGATTTGCACGGCAAGACCAAGCATTGCCGAGTAGAGCCAAGATTAAAGTAACTTGCGCCCAGCGAATTTTCGCCCGGCTCGGCTTGACAATTGCTAGTCGGGCCAGGCAAATCGTGACTTGGTCCTATGACCTAGGATTGGCAGTTCCACAGTTCAAGTCGAGGATGTTCTGCCTTGAGCAAGGGGAACTTGTAGCTTTTATAGGGCGGGTGATTCAATGCAAGGCGGTTAGGTACTTGACGCAGCTGCAGATAAAAAATTGAACGAATGAATAAATTCAAGCAAACTAATGCTGATGAATCACGATTTTGATTGATAATAACCGACAGCAGTAATGTATAATACGTCTGTGTGTTTCAAGCATGTTTTAAAATGTAACATCAAACATCTGAATTTACAACACAGTACACATCGTCCATTCAAAAACACTTGTTTCATCAGTTCGGTTTAATATATTGAGTTTTGTGCACTTAAGCCATATACATATATATATATATATATATATATATATATATATATATATATATATATATATATATATATATATATATATATATATATATATATATATATATATATATATATATATATATATATATATATATATATATTACTGTAAGTTCGGTGGAATCCGCAAAGTAGAGCAGATGAAAAAGAAACGGTCAAATAAGGCTTAAGGAGCACGTAACGCGAAGGTGAACGTAGTTAACACTCTGTAAGTGGACAGTGATTCATCCACTCTCAATATTAATTATGGACTCTCCAAACGCTGATTTATTGATTGACTAATAAACAATTTAGGTAGATACATGAAATTCTTTCTAAATTTTACAGTTTAAAGGGAGAACAACGCAGCAATGAAAAGGATTCATTTGTTAGTTATGTGCTACTTGAACGATAGGTATCTGCTGAGGAACAGTTGTCATCCTTAAAACACATTCAATTAACGCACAAAATTAACAATCAATTGAATTGTTTTTCAACTGCAAATCTGCAATATATTTTCGAATAATGAAAGAAACGCAATAATGAAGAACTGATCTTTGTGATAGAGCAGACCAAGTTAGCTTATTGTTGAGAAGGACGATTTGTTGAGGAAAAAAAGATTTGTGTGACGAGTTATGTTGCTACTAAATGCAACCTTCAGCCACTTGCAAGAAGTCTCACAAATGCTTTCGAATTGAGGCACTCCAATCTAGATACTCACTGTGGGATTTTCAACAAAAAATTCACACTATTATGATGCTCAATGGGAGGAGTTTCATCATAGCCAATTTAAAAAAAGAATTTATAAGTATTTCATACGATTAAGGAGCGAAATAAGTATTGTTTACATGATGGACAAACATTCTGAATTGCATGAATAGCAAGACTGCAGCAAGTACTTCAAAAAAATCGCATCACTGACAGTGACCTTGAAAACAAACAACAAATGTGACGCATAAAAATCAAAGTCTGCTAAGGAGGGAGTCCGGTAACGCAAACTCCCAAGGGAGGAACCGTGCTAAACGCCATCGAAGATGCAAAGATGCTGATGCCTTCTTGTCGGTTTCAGCACACATGAATTGGCAATTTTAGTTACTCGGTTTAACGCGTATGCAGAAACGAAACCACTTTGAAGGCTGCCATTCATTGTGTTGGGTTGAGAAAGCATTCCTTTCTGATGAACACATTTTTACACCAATACCAATCACTCATTTTTCTACAATGATAAGCAAAAACTGTTGCAAATCGATGCACCATTGTTTCTATGAAAACAGCTTTCTCTATCACTGATTAAAACACTCACTAAGGGAAAAATGATATGTCGCGAATGAATTCGACAGAAAATAAAACATTCAATGGATATGTTGTTGAAAACAAAACTGACCACATCAAAAGGCATTTGGTACGCCGACAAGAAGAAGTGATTCTAAAGAGTACTGTGAAGGACGTCATCAAACAATGAGTATTTCAAAATGAAAACTTCGTCTGTCATCCATTTAGATATCTATTCAAACAGAATGATTTTTTTTCGCGAAATGCACAAGAAGACAATCAATCGTCTTAATGGTGTCTACGATTGTGTTCATTCATTACCATTTGAAGAGACAAAAATGGACTAACACGAACGATTTTCACATTATGAAACCTAGAAAATAAGAGCTGAGACCTGATCTTCTACAACTTTTGAGGAGTTCATGTAAAGAAAATAGCTACATTCAATAATAGACAGTAAGCTATCATATGAAACTTCTTCGGGGAGTTTCTGATATGTATAAAAGGCTGGAACTGAAAAACCTTCAAAAATAAGAAGCATAATTAGTAAAAAGACTGTCGAGAATGGGAATGCAATGCAGACGAACAAGAATACCAGTTAACGAAATTCAAAAATAAAACACTCTTGAAGGATTGCAAGAAACGATACATTGGAAACTCACAAATTTCCACGAGCATCTACTTGGGTAAAGAACCATTAAAGGAAATGAGGCTTTCCCAGTACATTCATAAAATGTAGAACATAGCAATATGACATCAACTACCAAACTGATATGATTTTAGTTTGCAAACGCTAACCCTTCTCCCATTTTTTTCACACCAGAATTCAAATAGCAAAAGAAACTCGAACAAAGTTATACAAGTAATGAAACTAACGTGTTATTAGCAAATGCTTTGTGTATCGAATGCAAAAATTTGGCACATTCATATGTACATGGAACGAATCAATCACAAATTTCAAAGACAAGCTGCACAAATTCAGTCACGCATGTTCATGAATATTACTTTAATCCACCAATTAAATGTCATTCATGCAACAACCAAAATTAACAACATTCATGTGCGGATAACAGTTTGCATTCATGATGGTGCAGTCTTTGCATATTACTTCTGCTCAGAATGATTGTGCAAATGGATGTGCAAAAATTTATGAAAACTTATATGCGAATTATTAATGCCAGATTCAAATGGATGAACATTAAAGCAGTTATGCTCTCTTCAAATGAAGAAAAACGCAACTGAAACACTTCTACAACATCTTGAAATAACCAGTAATTCCATAGCCAAGTTAAGATTTTCGTTAATTTGATAATAAATGGCTCTCCGAAGTTGAATCATGAAGTCTCGAGAACGAATTCGATATAGTTCAGTGAACTGAAGTAATGAATAAGCTGTACTCAGCTTACTGATGAATGCCGTAGTAATCAATGCTGATAATAATGCAATGAAGAAATCAATGCATTTTCGAAAATGATCACATTAGAATGGTGGCCTTTCGTAGTAGTGATAAGAGGGCTAAGTCAAATGTGAGTAATAACACACTGCATCTATCCCTTGTATCAAATCAGCCCAATGATTCAAAGAATAACGATGGAAAAGACGTTGGTTATTGATCAAATTCGGAATAATCCATCATCAGCGGATAGATGTAAACAAACTTTGATGAGCACCAAATAGTTGAATCAAATGAGCGAAAAGAATTCTGTGTGAGTGTGAGTGAGTATTTCGTGTTTGTCTTTTAGACTGGTTACATTTCCAGTTCCCCATTGAATACGAAATGTGATGAAGTAAATGCGATTGATGTAATATATTCGCAACATGCATAATATGGATGCGTTGGTATAAATGCACACACTCATTAAACAATTTCTCTGTATTCAGTCACTCGTCTTGCTTATTTACTTATGGTTCGGGCCATATGATCGGTAATTAATATTGATGAGTATCAGTTAAATAACGATGCCGCATTATTGTTGCTCATCTACTGCAAAACTATTCAGTAATTTACTGGTCGACATCATAGATCTTTTGACAGCTGATCGATTCATCGTTCCTTCAGCAGCTCATCTACCACTTGATATCTATCCATGTTGTGACTAAACCTCTTAGAAGTAACTCAAGAATGATCATGAACGAATTTTAGTGCAGAAATGGATGTATTTTTGGATGTCAACAACGCCATTTGCAGTGAAGAAATATTTTTGAAAAACCGATTTTCATAACTACTAGTACGATTGGAACAAAAGAGACAAAAGAAAAAGATAAAGAGAAAAGATTAAAAATGAAATTTTTAACGCAAATTTTTATGTCGCTATTGGAACAAAAACTGAAGGATATAACGAACGAATAATGCATAACGCAATTTCATAACATGAATTGATGAAATACTTAACGAAAATTTGTGGAAAAGTGCGATCGAAATTCAAGGAATATGAAAACGAATAGAGAAAATAAAAATGGTCACTATTATCATTCTGCATTTCTTTCTTTTTGCATTGGAATTTGCGTCAGATTCATTGTGATGAACTTAAATAAACTCCTTTTAGAAAGGACGCGGTCACGTAACCAACGTTATTCAGCGAACAATATACCATACTTTAACATGAAAGATTCCTGGCGAGTTTCAAAAATCATGACTTTACTGCAACTCAACAAATAATCATTTGACACATGAGGAGACAGTCAATCTCGATATAAATATAAACGAAACGGAGAGTTGCTTGTGTGCTTTCTGTTGAAAGAAGAGAACGATGCATCGTGCTTTTGAAATGTGGTTGTCTTTCTAAACTTACTCAACAACAATGCAATAATACTTTACTAAGGAGCACGAATAGTGTAATATTTCTCGATGAAAATTAAGTACATTGCGAGTCATTGTCTTGCTTTGAAGAAGCTTATCATTTATCAGCAGTCGTCATCCTCGGTGAATTAATTTCATCAAACTCAATGATCAAACGAAGAATATGATACGAACGTTAAACATGAATAAAGCACAACCTTACGAACATTTCATCTCCATTCTCAATTCTCTTATTCTTTTCTTCTCTACCCCAATTTTTCACACTAATTAAACCATCAAAATGGACTAATTTGGAAAGATGGTAATCCCACGTGTGAGAAGAAGATGAAGAAATTATGGACGACATTACGCATGAACAGCACACAACAACAACGGTTCTGTTAAATTGACGTGATTCTTGATGGTATACAACGTGTCATAGTAATTAATACCAAAAAGTGAAAGATATTCGTTATCATTTACCAACAAAACAATCGCATGATGAAATTATCAGCGAAATGTTGAATGCATTGAGGCAATTGCAAAGAGTCAAACTAGGCATAGCAAGGAAAGAAAATTTGAACTCAAAAGAAGTTTTCTTCAAAGTCCACTTTCCAGTT
Organism: Anisakis pegreffii; assembly: GCA_035041965.1. NCBI lineage: Eukaryota > Metazoa > Nematoda > Chromadorea > Rhabditida > Anisakidae > Anisakis > Anisakis pegreffii. Next base: position 217,512 of record JAPYMA010000100.1, on the reverse strand, counting down.
TGCAACAACAGAATTGTAAGTCTCTTGAAACAACCAGAGGTGATTCGCAAGGACCATTCAACGAATAAAATACTAATCGAAGAGTTGCTGTTTGAAAACAACTCATTCGATGTGATGATGTTAATGAAAAAAAAAAACAAGAGATTAGAAAAACTGAATCAAAGAAAAGGTAAAACAAAAGTGATGATGAGGTGATGAATAGTTGAGAGTTAAGTTGTTGAGCTGAAGAGTGCAATTAATGAATGATTACAACTCCTGCTGGGCAATCGTTTGTGTCTACTGCTACCTTAGCTCCTCATCTTATCTCACCTCATCTCATCTCGTCTCATCATCATCGTCTTCTTCAAGGCCACATCGCATCATTGCACATTTGGATCATTATTATTATTATTATTATTATTATTATTATTATTGTTATTATTGTTATTATTATTATTGTTGTTATTATTGTTATTATTATTATTATTATTAATCATTTATATAACATACCTATCTAGCAACTCACACACATTCACATGCACACACTGCCAATACACATTCATTAATGCACACCAACACACAAAACCGTCGTTACGTTTGAGGTTAAAATCGTCTCGAAGATGCTATCAACTAACCGTACCCATAATCAGAAGTTATCGTAGCATCAATCCATCTCAGTTCACTTCCACTGACCATTCATTCTTCGAATGATTATTCATTTATGACTACAGTGATCATTATCTCTCTCACTGCCCACATTTCCTTATGCATCGCATTAAACTTACCATTTTCAGAGCCTTTTTTGTGTTTACTATTCCAAAAAGTTGCAAAGGTAACAGCTGAAATGAGAACTATACTTCGCATAATTGTTTCATTTTATAACGAACCGCGGTAAGCACTTCATTGAACGCTCATAAGGAATTGTTTGAATTGCTGCGATGCCGTAAGTGACATGCACCGTTCCCGTTGAGGACAGTTGAATGAGTGATACGGTCCAACGAGGATACAGTGTTTTGAAATGAAACTTCTACATCTCGCTTCAACTCTAAAGTCACAGTTGAGGTTTCAAGTTGTTTCCCTCGGTATTCGAAAAATGACTAAGCATACTGTTGTAGCATAACGACTGGCCTGAGATGAATGAACTAGTTTCATCAAATCAAATTCGATAAGGTGTTTTGGATACTCATTAATTATCACAAAATGTTTTGTGACGTTGAATATTATTTATATTCATGAATATATAACCTACTTAAAATCATGCACGGATATGCTAAATTTCGAAAGATATAAGCAATAAATTCTGCAGGAAAAACATGCGATGAAAACGAACTTTATTCAGAATGAAAAGATAACGATATAAAAGTGATGATTTTACTCTGTTGACTGTCATAACGATGTCAAGACACGATCAAAAATTTGATTGTGCAAACAGATCTAGTAAACGATTGACCGAGCGCTAATATAAGTAAGCGATATACTCACTGACCATAAATGTAAACGAGCAAAACAGTGTGCGTCAACAATGTGACTCAGATGCATATTCGAGTTCACTTCAAAAACGTGACCAAAATTTAAAGTGCACTATAAAATGTTTGCATAACTGTTCATAATGTTTTCTTATAACAATTACGTTTAATCAAATACGTGCTTTTGCTGAATTCCGGAAGGTTTATCTCATAATGTTATGTGTTACTTTCATTCAAGCGTATAAATAACCTGCCATAAAAAATCACGACTCTGCTCGACACGGAAATGTGATGAAACAATTTTCATAGTTTCACGTGAGACACAGTTCATATATTTATTTGTGTACAAGAGGATGAGTATATCATGACATTGATGTGAGAGATGTAAACGGCTGTGCATATGATGAATGAAGCACTATATGGCACTCCTATGCTGAGCTCCACTTCATGATTGACCAGTATGAGGGAGATGTCAGTTCGTTGAACTTATCAAATAGTTTCAAGAAGATTACCATTCAACTCATCAATGTGTATCAATAAAATGCGAACTAAATGCTCGAGGACCGATTCACTTTTATATTCGTCATACCTCATTCTCTCTACAACTCTCCTTTGTGCGAGCCAAGACAATTGTCAGAAATGCACAGAAAAAGTGTTTGCGGCAATTCAAACTGATGTTGAAAAATCATGTAATTGCAAAGAGCCAGGCAAGTGAGAATTTCTGAATGACGCAAGCTTGCGAGCAAGTGGTTCAGTTCTGCAAATTCAATGAGCAATGTACGTAAACCGAGTTATGGTCGAAGGGAAGCAATTTTCAAGTTTTCAAGGAGAATTTAAATTTTCCATAGAAACATGAAAACTGTTTCTCTTTGACCGGTACTGAGTTGCGTTTGAGTTTTGTAGCATACCTATGACACACCAAACTCTGCCAAATAAAGCACATCATTTCCATCCATAATTGTCGATTTAAGGTTGCAAGCTGCAACAACAGCTGATAAAGACTCATTAATTAATAACTCCTTGGGTGGTCATCACCATGCGAAGAGGAAGAACATTTCCAGAAACTGTTGGAGGAAGGCACAAATTATCAATTTTAAGCCTCAATGAGTTGATATATTGATAGAGGAAGCTTCAAGTGGAAATCTGAGTTTTTCCGAGAATCATATGGAGTCAACTGAGAAACGATTGCTGAGCAAAAAAACGCGCGGAGAATTTTTTATGTGAAGAAAGCGGCTCATAAAATGGATTTGTTCAGATGTCACCTTTGGAACAATACGAGTGGCATGCACTTTCTAATCGACGACAGCACTTTTCTGCTTTGAACTATTGCTTGCAGATGCAAATGCCACGTTCTAATTAGATGAATGTTTTTCAGGAAGTTGTGATAATGCATCTTAATATGGCTACTGGTTCTGATCTGTGTGCACATAAGGTGTCTTTATATTCTAAGTTGGATAAGCATCACTGGGCATCAATAAACATCAATTCGTGAGATGCTATTTTTTCTTCACGAGATGGACATCGCAGACCCTATGCCAGCCATCGGCAAGTAGGTTTGGCCGCGGACCAAAATTTTACAGGGTGCTGCCCTAAGCCATCAGAAAAGTATATATACCGTTGGTGATTAATCCGTAGTTGCAGACATCCGCCTACATAGTTGACGGTATATGCAGTTTGACTCATTTGACCAATTGCTGACCAACGATAAATGTAAGGAGAAACAAATTACAAGAAATTTCAGTATTCCTTAAGGGCATCACAACGATCTATTAAAAGCGATAAAAATTTATTTGCATTTAAGCGAATAAATGATAGTAAATTTAAAAGTGTAATACGAAGTTTGCTGTGTACAATATGTAATAGCTGGTGCAATCCGCACTCGACATCAAAAACAATGTAATTTTGATCGTTGTAACTTGCTATATGCAAACAGCAGCAACCAAATTAACGCCTAAGAGCAACTCTTAACGAAAAAAGCAGCGTAACAATGTCATATTAACATTCCAAAAAATCCAATTAGGAAACGTGCAGATGCGTTTATTTAGCAAATAAAATATTGCCAATTGATCCATTCTCTTAAATGCCATGCAAAATTACATTATTTTCATTTTGCATTATCTGCCTTCATCAAATCACTCAAAATATGTGATTATGCTTAATCATGTTTAGTTTGCACATGAATGTTCATGAATTTGTTCGCACAGGACCGTAAGATTAGTTTCTATTTCATCGCAATATTTTGACAAATCTTACGTTGACCTTTCAGGCGAAGAACAAATTATATTTTTCTATTCAGTTCGCTGAATTTTTCATAATCCTGAATGTATGAAGATAGAAGGAAGTTGGAATTAAAGCTTACTAGCATTTAGCAGTAACAACTTCATGATATCATTACCGCCAAACTAAAGAAATGATACCGCCCTCCTCAGAATTCCGGTAATCTGACCTTAAAAAAAATTTTGTGGACACCACTAGGTAGACGGTAATTTGCGAAATGATCAGCATAAAAATTGTTTACTGAACTGAATGTTTTCAGCGCGACCTTATCGTTCTATTGTTTAGAGCCTCGTCGAGAGTGGGAACAACTGTATGAGGAAAACGCTGAATATGAATGGTTCTCTGTTGCTTCTCAGATTGAACGTTCACTTTGTTTTCATTGAAATTCATTCATTGGCTAGGATATTTTTGCATCTAGGTGGTAAGCCAGAAAAAACTGTTTGCCTTTCTTATCTCAATTGTATTAAATAGTATTTGATAAAATAATTGTTCACTTCATTCATACAAAAAACAACTGACCTCTCTTTACACTATCCGTTCCCAATTCATTATCCTCATAACAATGTTTGCGCAGCTCACAAGAATGTCTTCGTTGTACCGCGATTTTATATGCTATTTGGCGCAATAAGCGGTATATCCTTTCCAAACTTCACATATTATTGTAACTGATATCAATCCGGAGGCCCCCGCCCTTCTCTTCGGGTTCGTCTTATAATCAGTGTGACAACAATTTACCCCCAAGCATCGGCTGTGGGCATTCTCTGAGCTTCAATCAAATCGCTTTCCCGACAGTCTATTGTGCATTAACAAGTTATTGTTTTCCTCAATGAACCTATTCAATTCAATCTTATTTTGTTCGACAATACATAAGTTGTATTGTTGCATTATGGCATTGTGCGACACGGTCCATTGTTGGAAGATTTTTGGGAATGTAAACGATGTGAAATCACTGACTATGAGAAGGCGGGTAACACTGCGAAGAATCTGCTTACGTATTTGACGAATATAAGAATGGGAAGTGGTTTGAGTAAATGATAATGGCGAAATGTTGCATAGTGAATCAGTTTCTCGAGTAACGCTTGTAAGACAATTGTCAATGGTGCGTATTGTTGTTGGCAGTTTTTACTTTGTTTACGATTGGTGCATACTTTCGCATAACTGAACATTTTTTGGCACAATTAATATACATTTCCCGCTGCAGAATTCTTAACATACAAGTTTTGCGAGTTCGCTCTCAAATAAGTAACTCAATTTCACACTCATCATTAAATTGCACACAATTTGAAATGTAAAAATTCTTCCATCTTATTCTGTTTTCGTTTTTAATTTTTTCAATAATGAATACTGTTTTTGTGACACCATCATTCTAATGCAATTTGAACGAAGTGCCAATTCATATCAGTTGGCGACAATCTGAGCGAAATATAGAGATGAGTTAATTCGGCCTTAAGCTCTTGCTCAGACTCACATCGGAGCTGAATTATGTAGCCAACAAATAGGCGGTTCTGTATTACTGAGATAAGGCAACTGTCAGACAAATAGATGGTTCAACGGTATGAATCTCATCCCAAGGCTAAGTCCAAATGTAATCCACAAAGTTATGATTAAACATTAAATAAAGTGGCTGTTTTTTTCAAGTTTTCCATTGATGCAATTTATATTTCTGTTGGAGTGGAAGTCTGAAATGTATTCAAAATGATAACATTTTGAATAACAACATCTGCGCTTGCGTTTGAACATATTACTCATTTTTGCATAGATGACCGTGATTAAATCCTCGAATATTTGTTCACCAATTGTTGATTATGGAAAATAATGGCGATATTGAAGACTCGTGGGATGTGTGCACCATAAAATAGAGTTTCACGTATAGAATTCACTTGATTTAATTAAAATGATAGTAGCATTTTTCTTTCCAAAATATTTTCTCAGAATAAAAAATTCATTACGTATTTACGTTGTTTCTCCTTGTAAACGCTCAAGAATACGCTCTTGACAATCCATTCCAAGCGTTCTCTATATTTGAAATAAATTTGCAGAACCCTTTGGGCAGTTATTTGGAAATGAAAAAATGCGCAAAAATTGCTTAGGGCTTTCTGTTTATGCAGATTTCATTTACTCTTTTCAGAAAGCGATTATGGCAACAGTGTTTTTTCTCTGATTTTCAAATATTCACGAGATAGAGCGCTCAAAAAACACATTCCGTCCTTGGTAGCATCAACCAGTTTTTTTCAGTTGAATTGATCCTCTGTGAGAATCTACGAAAGGTAGTACGTCCATAACGTCTTTGAGATATGCGTCCTTCATGTTACAAACACTTGCACCGAATGACGTGAAAAGATTCATTTGAAAACTGGAAATTGCACAGCTGGAAAAAATACTTTCTCGTACTTTATACATTTTTTCGCATAATTCTCTTGTCATGGTATCTCCGTGGTGATTTGATACTGTTGAATTCCAGATTGAACAACTATTTAAATTGTCAATTTTCCTTTATTAGATGCTCCAGATCTTGAAATATTATCTGTTTGAAACCTTCCATTCGTTCCGATTATCCCACTATTTGGAACTGATTTAGGCAGATTATTAAAATATGACAATTATTTGTGGGAACTATTTTTTTGGTTTTTTTCGGTTGCACTTTCATTGTGAGTAAACTAATTCCGTACGGCTATATTAAAAAAATCTCTGAGCATATCACTTTTACAATTGTCCATTATTGTCAACAGAAATGATTCGTCAAAACCGTTTTCTGGTAACAGCATTAAAAGGTATAATTTCAACAATGCAATCGGAAAGATCTCATGCAGAAGCTTTGCCCTTTCAGCAGGTCATTCCATAAGCATGCAAAGAAAAGCTCGGTTAAACAGGATGCTATTCAGTTTGAAGGTCAACAAAGGTCACCAAAACCAAGTTTTGATCTGAAGCAGGAGCATTGCTTGTCGATTCTTCTTGATTAAAATATTCCACTGTTGAAAGATCTTAATTTTGGGAATTTACAACAAATTTTGGAGTCGATTTTGCCAGTTTTTTTGGTTTTAACCATGGTTCAAATTGAATGACTTTTTTTGTTGGTTTAACGCTGAGCAATGATATTAGGGTAGTTGTATATGGAGCTGTTTGCATGACTCGTGCAGCAGTGTTTTTTAATCGATGGTGAGAAGAAAATAAATCATAAACAGGATATGTATATGTATGGCCAATTCGAAATTGCTTTGCTTGTTTACTTTTTCTGGAACATTTTGACGCTCTTGTTGGTTGGGTTTGGTTGCCGTTGAATCGGTCCTATTGCAGCTTATTTCAATGCTCTCTCGCCCAGATTATTCATGCGAATCAGGAATTTTTTTAGTTTTGCTTCAGTCATGCGAACGGACATAGCACGCCATCGCCTTCATAATGCACTCTGCAAGTGTGTACATCCCTCGCAAGCTGTTTGTTGACTGAGATAGATGTTCGTCCATCCTTGAGTTGTTCAATTTGTGATTCGGATCATGTCATATTTTGACTGAATACATCGTACTGAATGATCCAGTAATACGATCTGCTTCGTAATTACGTCATACATCTATGCTTTATTGGCGTTCTTTGAATTACTATGGTGTAGTTTCATACGCCGACAAATTGTCATTATGACATCGACGATAACACCAACCCAGCAAGTGGAATTTCGTCAAATTTCGAAACGAAGAAAAGAATTCAAATCAACCGCAATCACTCAAAATGCCTGTTCACTCAGTTGAAATTTCCAATCGTGTGTAGCGTGAAAGGATTGAAGTATGAAGACGGTCTAAAATAGCCAGATTTGATCCAATGACGGATATTGGCATGATTGAGGAGTTCATGTTGTGAGAGAGTAAGATTTTTTAATGAAATGCTTTTAAGATCGCATTTCGTTTGGCATGTTGCTCAACAAACGGACCGCCATGCATTCATTGTGGGACACATCAAATAATTGTTGACATTTGATAATTCTGTTCGGAATATTTCTTCGAGACTATGATTGACTGAGTGTATGTGCAATGAAAATAATTATCATCTATCGTCACTTTCGTATTGATTAAGAATATGAAATGGGGGCCAAAAACTGCGATTATTTCACATTTTAAAATTAATCCAGTACACTTTTTCGTTTTTTTTGAACGATTGCATGACAATGTTCTTACCTACCCCATGTCGCAGGAGTTTGGATGAAGTAAGCTCCATTCATCATAGTTTCATGCGTTTTTCGAATATGTGGCCTTTTTCGAGTGACTCAACTGGATCAATTCATATTCCTGTTGCTTTCGATGAATCCGGATTCTCTGATTAGTTGTTATGAAAGCTCGGATATGTGCTGATCAAAACCATCATTGAATGCTTCACGTATTATTGAAGTCAGTATTATGTAACTTTGCTACAAATGTTCAAGGTTCTCTGTACGTCTTATTTGTTTTCTGAATTCGCGCTGTTTACTATGCGAATGTTGATTGACACCTAATCAGCGTTCGATTGTTGAAATACGGAGGATAATAACGCAGCGCAGTGTAGCATGTTGATTTATGTATCGCAAATAAGCTTTCATGCTGCAACAACTATCAATTAAATTCAACGACGAATGCGTTTTTCAATTTGTACGCACATTTTCAAAGATACATAATTAGCTTCTGTCTCATCATATCGTTGAATATTTCTTTTGAAATGTTGTTGAATTTTAATGAGAAACCATTATGCCTTCTAGTCGAGCGTGCTAACGATTATTTCATCTTCCCTAACCATATGCTCAATTGCACCATATAAGACAAATTTCGTTCTTGCTTTTTCAATTCTATTGATATTCAGAAAATAGTTCACTGTTGTTCCATCTTTGTGGAAGTTTGTTGACCGAAAATCATTCAATCAAATTTTATTCAACCGTTTGCGACACTAAATTTGTTGATTTTCAAGCGCATACGTTCCTATTTAGCTTGATGTTTGCATGAATTCTACTGAATTATTTGATACTTGCACTCAAAATCACAACAGAAACACTTATGGCTGCAGATGGTGTGAACAAACAGAACTGAGCGATAATTTTAACATTACTTGGGGAAAAGAATTTCCTCAAAAATAACCCGAAAGTAGGAAATAATCACTCGAAGTTTGGTTGCTGTCGTCGAAAATGCCCGTCAGCTGTTGGCATGGTAACAAAGTATTCTTTTCCATTCATCAGATACGAAGACGAGTGTGATGACTATGGAATTGATTCTGCACTCGAATTTGCAAATCAACTTCTTTCAATCTAAGCAGCAACAACTATGCTGCAGGATGAGCGGTTTTGGTGTCATCATGCATTGCTCTTCGTTATCCCCATACGAATTGAATCTTCATCCCTCTCTTTCCACAAACTGAATGCGTACATCTATCTTGCAAGCACAGTGTACTCATCACAAAGATTTTTTCAGTCGAAATATTGAAATCCATACTGTTGCATCTTAATTGCACGTTTGCAAACAACTATGAGGAAGTTTGAATAGAAAATGTGTAATGTCAGTGAACCTGTTTTGACCACATCAAATGGTACTGCATCGCTAAATGATTTCGGTGTCAACTGAAGAAAATGATTGTTGATTCGCAGTATTATATGGACTTATCCAGTCAGGTAGAAGCACGTGCCTTTGAATCCTTTACTCACAGAATTGATTGCTTTCTGAAGTATGAATGATTCTTTTCATGTCACTTATCTCATGCATGATTTCTTCCCGAATATCAATATTTGCTTAACTCACATCACTTGAAATGCTTTCGAAGTTAATTTTGCATTTATCTTCATTAATGATGGATTTGTACATCTACATTATTCGTGCAATTTTAGTATGGAGTTGTCTAAATTATTCATTTCATCGTCATTTGCGATGAACGGTGTCACAACGAGTTTTTCTTCTCAACTTTTAAGGAAATGTTGTTGTGATGAGTGGTTCGCTATTTATTGTGCGTGAAATGATTCAACTTTTATGGCTTGATGATATGCTGAAATTTTTTTTTCTTCGCTTCATATGGAAACTAAAAGTGTTCAAGTTGAAATAGTTCTCGAATGACACTAAAACAACTCGTGTCTCGGATACCGAGAAGATAATATGAGGAACTTGTGATATCCATCCGTGTGCTTTCTACTTCATTTCTCGTTGAAAGAGCAGTTCGAGACGCGTCTCTAAAACATATAGATAGGTTAAATGTCTGCATTAACTTCATTGTTGATTTACTGTCATCTCGTGCTCCACTCTTTCAACTGTTCGCCTTAGATGCTAGCTGAACACAGTTGTTGTTTTATAGATTACATCTTCAGAATTTATGCTTATAGCTGTTTTTTTTTTCATCCAGTTAATTCAGTTTGCACCTGAATTTTTATCGGCGCAACAAAAACATGTCCTACAAAGATCCACTCTCAAGACAGAACTCGTCGACATATGCCAGAACCAAATTGCGAAGCTCCATTTTGATACTTCACTAAAAACTGATTAAGTCTCATTGGTAATTGCTTGTTCATTTCTAATGAAAATACCGAGATTCAATAGGTTCAATAGCATCAGTAGCCGAGGTTCAATAGCATTATAATCATTTTTTTGAAAATTCCATCTGAATGCCGCTGAGTTATCGTGTAATCTTAAGCTGAAGTAATACAAACCGGTTTTGTCGCTGTAACGAAATGATTGACCCCTTTAGGAGTGGGTGAAAAAGCAAGACTTCATTAATACAAGACGAGTGAGTTTTCTTGCGTTATGTCACGCAATGCAGCGGACTTTTTATTTTAGGCAGTTCCTAATAATCAGTTCGAATATAGTTAATTTTTGAGGATTGTGCGAGCAAAGATTTTGAAATATATTCTTCCAATTGTGAGGATGAAATCGTTAGTTTAGGTTTCAAACAGCAGTAAAAAAAGAACGCTTAAGGCGTGATGTTCGTTGTAGTTTGGGGTGTAAAAATTCTTAAATGTTTCAAGTAGCAAAAAAGGTATGGCGTGAGGATAGTAGCTGCTAAACTAAACGCAAGTAGCACATTTTCTTGTGACAATGAGATGAAAGACTGCTTTGATGAATGATTGATGATGTGAATTTGCTTCTTCAGTAGAAGAAATGTCAAGGGTATCATTTTTTACCGTTTTCAAAAAGAAATTTTTTGAGCTGACTAGTTAGAGTTAATATTGTTCATTTACTTCTGTATGTTACAATTGGATGCAATAAGTCCTTGAATAGGTGTATTGAGCTACATTAAATTATACAAATGGTTATTTTATGTTCGTTATTTGTTGATATGTATGCGTTTATGCGAACACTGACTGTGTTGCAGTGAAGAGCATTTCCCGTCGCATTATACTCCCCGCTGCAATATGCGATTGTTACGACAACTTTTGACGCAATGAGTGGGTATCGCTGACAAACGGTCGCTTCCTTCCACTTCATTAGTGACCTACTTAAAGGAACACTGAATCAAATCAAAGTAGTGATTCGTTGTTGCAAAAATGAGCGCAACAGAGTTCCATACGAATAATCAGGATAACTATCTGCGTTCTATGCAGCAGCATATCGCAACAAATTAATGAAATTTCATCTCAATTCACCCATCCCCATTCGTATATCTCTACATCAGGGTTTCTCAACCGGAGTTGCGCGCACTCCCTGTTAGTGCGAAATGGCATGCCAGGGGGTGCAAAATAGGGTTGGGTGAGAGGGGTGCGAGAATGGGTGTGATGAGAGAGTGGTGAGTGAAGGCTGCGGGAGGGGATTTGAGGCAAGGTTTTATTTTTTGAACAGTGATGTAGGCGAGAACATACTTCATATTAATGTTGTTCACACTCCATATTGATATTATAAAAATAATTCTTTCGGTCGTAATTCATTCTGTAATAAGCTATTGTTGTGGGAGATGCGACGGCATCTTAAAATTTTATAGGGGGGGGACGAGGAGTGAAAAAGGTTGAGAACCATTGATCTACATGAATGCGTATGAAAATTCAGCATACAAATATATGCCTAATGAAAAGAAAACATTATCAACTATAATATGAGAAGTGGGAGTGTTTGAAGTTTATTTTGTTAAAAAAGCGCGAGTGTATATAAAGTATAAATTCTGAGAGATAACTCGTAAAAGTATGAAAAAAACGCGCAGTAAATTTATTGTCAAACGAACTGAAATTTTGGATCTCATTGAGAATTGAGAATTCGGTCAGTCATTTGAACAATAAATATATTTTTGCACTCTAAACTTCAGTTATCACATTATTTCTTTTTTTTCGCATTTATTCGTTTAATCATAAAGCGTGTTGCATCAGAGTGAATACTTTCAAAACTTTCTCTGTCATTTTGATATGAGCAATAAATAATTGATGAGTAAAGCTGCTGTATGTGATATGACAATCAAAGAAGCAAAGTCGATACATTTATAGTGGGCTTATAGATATAACTAACTCTAACTTCTTTTACTGAATTATTACTAGTAGTGGTGATGCTAGTATTACTGAATAATTGATATCCACTCATTTCCAGCTTCATTTAATTGCATTATCGAGGAATTGATCATAAACAGATGCAGTCATTTATGCTAATAAGCACGTGCATGAACAGCATCATTCATTGGAGCATCGTAAAACACAAGACGGATGATGTCTCATTACTGAAATGCAATACGAGAATATTTTCAATTATTGAGGAGCCTTTATTTTTGGATGATCATTTCATTCTTTTCAAATTAAACATTTATGTACAAACGTGTCTGAGGTCCGAAAGTAAAATGGTTTGCGTAAGAAAGAGTGAGCAAGTTCATGCTTAAAACTGGAAAAAGATACTTTTTTTTCGAAGGCAGTTCACCGTACCTCAAAGCTAGTTGTTTGATTCGTATCATATTACGGCATTACGCTGTTATGGTTATTTGAAGCGGTCGTTATCTCCAACTGATCATCGTACCTTTCGCCATGACTATTGCTGGCTCTAAGTCCCTATAATTTATTCGTTCATAGTACCAATCATCTGTTGATTGTTGCGTCACGCAACGCTTCGCATTCAGTTGCAACGATTGCTTATCGTTAAAAGTCTATCCTCATTTCTATGGCATCCCAATAGGTCAGTGGTCCTCCTCCTCTCCCCCTCCCCCCCCACTGCTACAAGAATTTACTATTTCCGCGAATGCAATCTTGGAATACGATTGGAAACAACAATATGCCCGAGTATTTCATTCGTAAAAACGGAAGCAATAATTTTCAATCAAGAATAATCCCACAATACATTCACCACAGCGCAATACACAAACCAGATACCTATGACACAATTACTTAGCTTAAAAATGTTCATTTACGAAGTAAAATTCCGAATGCATGTAATAAGGTAATTAATAAACTTTTCAGTGCAACCGAATAATGATAATAATGCATGAATTCAGAAATACTCGCTCATTTCGCATCAAACCAATGGCCTTTCCTGCTGCGCTAAAGAACTCAATCAGTTCCTGCCACTGATAAGAGGCGATGTCAGCCAATATATTCAAGAACTTAGGAAATATTTGTGACTAGTTCAGGGAGTGGGGTCCCCGACGGGGAACGCGGGGAGCGCACATTCCCCGCGCAGTTTGCTCCCCGACTTTTTTGGCGGGGACCCCCCGTCCAGTTTTCTCCCCGCGGGATCCCCACTCCGGCCGAAAAACTGCTCCCCAACGAACACTATTCGTTTAGATAACCAAGTGAAAAAAAAACACCATCATAACATCACAATTGTACGAAACCTTACTTTGTCGACCCCCTCAATTACTCCCTGACACCCTCAGACTACTCGCAAGGGGTATTTCACTCCTCTATGAGAACCACTGCACTAGATCATCAAAGCATCATCCCTTCTGATCACCCAGAGTACTTCCAATAAATCCGAGCCTTGCACACCACTTCACTGAATTAACTTGAAAGCACATGAAGCACTCGTTCACAATCTTTTTTATCTCCATAAGTTTCCACTTTGGCTTGACATATTGCATATCGATGTGTCATGACATAAGACTATCATTCAAAACTATAAAAACGCTCTCAACAATCGTAAAGGATTGATTACACGTATGAGTCAAATGTATTTTTTCAGTACAAAGAAGATAACTGTCTCCATAGCAGAAGGTGAAGTCTCAATTTCTCATATTATGAAAGTGAGATCCGATTATAGCAAATCCGTTCTGTGGTAGAATTTTAATTGCAATAATTGATGCTGAGTGCCGTGATGAAATTTACTGATAGTGAGATACGAATGAATTAATGCAAAAAAGTCAAATAAGTAATCGTTATCATTATAATGGTTATCGTTATCGTTATCATTTTGCATTTGAATGTTATCATTTGATTTAGTATGTTGTGCTTAAGGCATTATAAATAGTTCTGAATTTTCATACGAATTTCAGGTGATCATTGTTGCATCATTGCCTTTTCAATTAATTCCATATTATTGTCAGTCACCACTTAGTGAGAGTGCATCAGTTTGCAAGTTCTGTTGGTTTTAAACTCAGTGAAGCAGCCGAAAAGTCAAATAATATTTCATCAAATTAAGGCAAGTTATTGGTCTCATGGAATCTTCTGACTTAATAAGTTGTTCAACTATCATTGTCAGCTGGAAATTTTAGCAGTGTTTAAATACTAGAAAAGTGTTCGAACTGGTTGGAATCATAAAAATTAATTTTATTTATATCAAATGCAAACAATATATGGTTAATGAAAGCAGTAGCTTTGCATATAGTGAATATGAAAATTCATCGCATTCTTGTGTTGATTGAAGGAATATAATTAATGGAACTAGATGGATTGTTCACAGCATAGAAACTTATTTGTTTAACTGTTCTCATCCCGGAAAAATGATCGATTTCACTTGGGTTGTACATGTTGAGTGTAATTTGAAGAGATACATACGTCAGTTTGTTTTCCATTTGTTGCACAGCAGTCATGGCGAAAATTTCAATTTCTCACGTCTATGATATCATTATAGATAATCACATCAAGCATCTGCTGCCTCATTGATATTAGCAACCCTGAAATTATGGAGCTTGCTTACTGCATAAACATTCTTTATGCAAATGCAGCATTTCAGGTAATCGTGATGGTAATTTTCCCAAAATATGACTTCAGCAATTACACTATTGCGTTATTAGTTTTGATTTGATTGACATCTTGAGTATTTGTTTATTGAGGTGCATCGAACTTTAGAATGAAAAGTGTTAAAACTTCTGTGTTGAATGATTCTGCATTAATGAAAAATTTTATTTGCTTTCACTTCTTAAAATGCGGTTTCTATTCTTTATTCTCATGTTTTCCCATCACATCAGCTTCTGTTCACTTCAAACTTTTAGTTTCATCACTTCAAACTTTTAATTTTATCACCTCAAACTTTTAGTCAACTCTTTTCAGCTAACAGTATCGATGAATTACTTGATTGTTAGAATAATTATGATGATTTACATATTGCATTCTCATATCATTTCGCACTGTGGAATCACCTTTTCTGTGATTAAAATATATCTCTATTAATGTCTTTTTTCATTTTTGTTTGCTACTTTCAGTTTTTATTGGCCATTATCGAGGTGGTATTCTGAGAAAATTATCTTCACGTTGCGCTCGTTCATTCATTGTGAATGTCATCTAATATTATATGCATTCGTTTGCATTCGATATTTCTTTGCAATAATTATGCGTATTTTGATGTTTGTTTTTGTTTTGTTTGTCAGCATTTCGCTTGTTGAACTTTGTCTAGAATGGAGCGAAAAACTCACTCATCAAACTTTCGAGCGAGTTTGTTCATTTCACGCCTCCTCAAATGTATACGCTTGTATCGTGCGCATGAATTTGCGGGAGAAAATGATGAAAGAATTGGTTATTAGCTGGTGGATTTTTTTCACTGCATGATACTATTTATGGAAGCTGCTACCAATATGACAGAATTAAAATGGTTCGTATTTAAGCAAGACGACATGTTTACGACGAATAGCTATCACTGAATGAGTTCATCGGAAACAACTTCTGATGTTAAACAGATAATTTTCTCACCAAGTTTGATGCCACATATCATTTCATGAAGTGGCTTTTCATAAAAGCACTGAAACCTCTTTCTGATGAACTCACATATTTATCAGTCTCAGTTGCAACTTGCGTGGTCACATTTTCGTTGCACTTTGTTTATTTATTTATTCATTTATTCGGTCAACAATGACGAGTTCATGTCTCTTTGAGCCACGCACCTTATTGAGCTTAATTAATGTCCTATTCTTTCGCACTCATTTCATTCCTTTCATGAGTTTCACCTCCTGTTTAAAATTCTAACGGAAATCATACGGATCCGTTTATCAGTGTGTTCCAAATTACACTTAAATTCGTTCCGAAGCAAAAGTGATACTTTAGGAGGTTTCGAGAGGTTATATGAGCAACTGACCATGTTGAAATGAGATGAGCAAATTCAGTACATACAGCTTGTCACGAAATAAGTTTAATTTATCGTTCACAACATTAATTTGGATGGCTATCAAGGCGTTAACCTACCTAGCTATGTGCATCACATGACAGCGCCTCATCACGCATAATTGCATACCCACTAACAATAAGCACGTTGGTTGGTCAATTTCCTATTCAACACTCGAATAGCATTATCTTATTTTCATAAACCGATTTGCTGTCAAAACTATCTCTGGTTCGTTGCTCTTCTTGATTTCATCATTGCAGTCATTAAATTTTTTGCCGTGTTGCTGCTTGATATACTGCGTTTGTTGTTCTGAGTTTCCGTCTGATTTTCAGTTCAACATTCGTCCTTGTGCTCAAGTGACATCTATGCGTAATTTGATCAGAATTCAAATAAGCAATTCAATTCATTTTCCGCATTACTGTACGAATGAAATTACGTTTACTCAAAACTAATTACGCAACGGACGATTTAGACTCATCTGATGGCCACAATGACTCCAATTTTTAGTCGCTCCTCAAATTTCGTTTCCAATTATCAAAATGCTGCTCTATTTCCTATGCATGTACATTCGTTTCATGTGCCTACTAAAATTTCATGATAGCATTTATTACTCAAAAAACATGAATTAGGTGTTGATCGATCACATATACTGCTTCCTGTCGTCAAATAATAAAATCAACAATGAGCAGGAAACAACGTTATTCATTGTCTTGTTATGATAGAATTACCATGTAATTATCGAATGCTCATTCATATTTCTAATTACATGTGTATGTTTTTTTTTTTGAGGATGAATTCAGTATTCAAGCTGAAATTTTTTAAAGCGTTCTCTGAATGTTTGATCATGATTGCGCTCGGATTGACCGAAGCTTGTGTAGGTGTCAACTTAGGATTTCGTTGAAATTTGCGTAGGCTCAGTTAAAGCTGACATTCAGTAGTTACGCTATTATGTACATCCGATTCCGTTTATGTTACACATTTGAAGAAAGTAACAACTTGTTGTATGAAATACACTAAACAAATGAAATGTTGACCTTTAGGGCGATGTATGACATTCGAAAGTGCGTTGATAAGCGTTAAATTGTATGTATCATCGGTGTGTTTTTCGGCTCTGAAGCGTGATGATATGCAGTACGAACACCCATAACAACTCTCACTTTATGCACATAAGAATCACACATGCAGCGAAGGTATTCTTTTTCTGATCGAATTTTCATTGCCTGAATCTTTTTCAATTGGATTTCAGTCATTATTTGAAAGGTGAATTGGCTAATGAAATACGTTCAAGGACATCTGATCGTACTGGGCCGAAACCTCTAGAAAGAAGTTGCAGTACAATACGTCCTAGTGCTGCACGCCGTGGGCGCGCTCGTTCAACTGTACCATTTGCAAAGCAGCAAGAATACACATTGATCGTGCTTGGAGCATCTAAGGTTTTTTGTTGATTTCAAATATGTACAAGTCAGTGAAGTTTTACTGCTGATAACTAGTCATTGGAGCTGTTAGTACTGAATGAATCATAAGTAGAAATTGTCTTATCGAATAGTAAATATTATGAGTGTTTTGTAAAATCAACGTAAGATTCGGGCAATCTTTTTAAAAACGCTTTCACTCGATGCGTTCATCAATTACATAGGTTGGTAAAAGTGCATTAGTTGGACAATTTCTTTGGGATACGTTCATCAGCGAATATCGTCCAACGGTTGAAGAATTCAACTGGATTGAATACAACAATGATGCTGGCGACGAACTTTTATTACAGGTTTTTCTTATCATTCATCATCATTATCTCAACTTAAAATGCTCATATTCTAACTTGCACCCATCCTTTCATACTGCTGATTCTTTTACAGTTATCGCGATAATTGAGCACATTCACTTGCCAGCCATACTTTATCCGTTCACTGGAAGCACTAATGATCTTCGTAAATAAAACCCTTTGAACACTTCATTATGCTACGAATAACCGACGAGCTGTCTTCCAAAGGACATTTCTATGTTGAATCACATGTGAATTCCACAAAGAAAGCTCACAACATATGTGCATGAATATCATTTATCGCTGTATGCAATGATATTTTATCAGTAAATTAAGATGTCAAAATTAAGACATTAGTACGCAGTGTTTGTGATGATGTTCACATGTGCAGTTGTTCGTAACTGGAAAGTTTGTGAGTTGGTGACTTGATCCACTAGTGTGAACTTGTTTATTTGGCAACTGAAGTTTATGATGGTTAAAGGTTATTGATACCGGTGGATCTCATGATTTTCTCGCTATGCGACATCTTTATGCGAGGACCGGTGATGCTTTCATTGTAAGTTTGACTCTCTTTCTGTGTATAAAAATTAAATGTCACGAATCCGTTCTTCTTCCTTAGTTGCAAGACTCATGAGTGCAATAATTACTTTTAAGGATCTTGAGTAGCCCTAACACTTCATTAAACTTTCGGGATTTATGCCTAAGTAATAATGTGAAAAGTAATTTTCCTGAATTTGCCAGTGGTCCACTATTTTTTTAACTGCCGTTGAAGGCGTTCGCTGTTTTTCATTTCCTTATATTGTGCAGCAGATCGTGTATTCATTGTGAAGCATGCAGAAGCTTTTTCCCAAATAAACTCAGTTAACTATATATGATGATGACCTTGTGAAAACACAGCTTCAGATTCGTTCTTCCTGACTTTGTTGCTGAATTGAATATAGATGAATATAGGGCCAAATAAACCCAAGAATAAATTTTTGCGATAATAATTATCCATCTTTGCAGCAATGAGTTCTAAAAAATATGGATTAACATAGTCTTAAAATGAGCAATTTTCGAAAAGTTAAAGGTTTCGTGCTGTGAGATTACTGTTTGAAATTGAATTCAAACAAATAATAGGTTGTTTTTGCGGCTAATGATCCGGATTCATTCGAAGAGGCAAAAAGGATAGTCGAAGAAATTCGCGAAAGAAATATGAAACGAGCACCGATCTTGCTGCTGGGTAATAAAAGCGATTTATACGAAAGCGAGGGCGACTGGCCTTGTGAGAATGTTCGCAAATTCGCCTCAGCACAGCTCATTCCTTTTGTGCCCGTCTCAGCTAAAAACGGTCATCGGGTTCGTTTAAAAGTTCAATCATAATTACGCTAAACTTGAAACACCCTCGATTGTTGGATGTGTTCAGTGAGCATTTCTCAAGAGAACATTTCTGACTCAGTAAATGCTCTCAATCTGAACACGAAAAAAATTTTAAACTTTGAACGATTCATTTTTAGTTACTTAAAGCAAACACTTTCGCTAAATTTTTCGCATCCATGATCCTTCGGGGATATCTGATTTAGCGATTTGATTTGTGCCCTTTTTATCAAATTGATGGTTATTTTTCAGGTCGAGCAAGTGTTTGGCGAACTACTCGATCAAATGCAAGGCTTTCATCCAACCATAATGACAAAACGACGACAATCAATGCCCTCAGCACGTGCTTATAGTGGTATTGATATCTCGGAAATAGAGCGTATCGCAAAGAAACACAGTAAAAGTACGTGTGTCATATCATGATTCCATCTCGTCTCGTGATTTATACCCGTTTTACTAACCTTTTATTCGTTCGCTAATTTGTTATATATGAAAAACAAAACTGACACTAATGAGCATTTTGAGCGCAAAAAATTTGTCAATTCTCATTGTAATTAATTTTGTGAAAGATTTACAAATAACTGTTATTGAAGTTGAAATGTTGTTGTCGATGTAATCTTGTTCACAATTGGAACAAAATTTAATTGCTTTCTCCTCGTTGTTTCATATCGTTCGACTCAAAGTTTTTGTTCTCCTTCATTTTGTGACTTGAACCATTTCATTAACAGCACTGTTAAACTTTCCAATCAAACATTCAAATGTCATATAATTGAGAGATGAACTATTTGCGATGAGAAAAACTTGGCCGAATTCCGGTTGAAGTGAGTAAACAGAACGAGATA
Organism: Anisakis pegreffii; assembly: GCA_035041965.1. Taxonomy (NCBI): domain Eukaryota; kingdom Metazoa; phylum Nematoda; class Chromadorea; order Rhabditida; family Anisakidae; genus Anisakis; species Anisakis pegreffii. The sequence goes on along the minus strand of JAPYMA010000100.1, from coordinate 197,408 downwards.
GAAGTATGTTAGTGACGAATGGATGGAATGGACAGCACTGAAAGCATGCAATCGCTGTATGAGTATCTTCAAGAAAAGTGGTGTTCTGTAAACTTCATTTAGCTGTTCTTTGTTCGCTTATTAGAAAAATGTTCTCCTGTTTTTCTCGTTTTATCTATGTTGCTTCGGTTATGATTGATCGTACTAATTTTGATTTTGTACATTCCAACAATTATTTTTATACTTTCTGACATGTTCATGTCCTAATCGTTTATATATAAACTTTACGTTATATAAAATTGGTATGTTCATCACCGATATTATTATTTTATTATATTATTATTATTGTTATCGTAAACATTACTATTTTCATTGCTAAAAAGTTTGTCGATGAGAATATGTAATTCACTGAAGTGTGTTGACGTACAAACGACTGCAAAAGAAGAATAACAACTTCGTGTACGTTGCAGATGAATAGATCTGATGCCGATTTAGTCAGATGCTCCTTACTGGACTATGGACCGAGTGGTGTCATCTGAATGATGCACAGATTACTATTCACTTTTCATGTTGCGTCACATGATTGTTGGATGTGCTTAAATTGATTTTACTTTTCATTAAAGTTCTAGTTCATTTCATGATAATGATCGTCTGAATGCACTTTTGATGAAATTGTGATAAGCAATTGAAGTGAATGTGAAAATACATGAATTCGTTATTAGTTCACGATGCAACTGATCACAAATGGCTGTTGTAATGGCTCTTGATAAGCGTAGGCTGTTTTTGTCGCACGTTTTTGAGTTGAATTCTTTTTACAACCAGCGTTAAAGCCTAATTTTACCCGTTCACCTAGGATGCATTTGTTCAAGATGGATCACAAAATATTCTCGTGATTATGCTCAAATAGCTACCACTGAACGTTTATTGCCTTCGTCTAAAAACACAGCCACATTATTTTCGAACCCCGAACTCTAGGGTGTGAAAGAATAAATGAGAACCAGTTTTCGTATGAGTGAGATGTGCTTTATGGGAAAGGTGTTTTGATATGCGAGCAGGCAATGACAGCACAGAGAGGACTAATGGAACTTGTACAATGCAGTCCGTTCGTTATTGGCTTTGTGATGATGTTTACTTGAACGATGCTCGATTAAAATAGTAATCATTCGATATGAAAATTCTTGGTGTCTTCTTAACAATACCAAATAACAAATTCTTCAGACTTTCAAGGAACATTAAACATTTTCCATGCATCATTTTGCAGTCTTGGTTCACTCATTTAATTGCAATTCTTCTTTTCAATCTAAAAAGTGGCTAGAAGATTGATTCAAGGAATCGACAACGTATTGACTGTAATTTGATATGACTCACACAAGTAAGAACTCAGCAATTCAAACCGTTTCACGTCTACCATTTTTGTTCGTCTCTCTTAGTTTCTTATGCAGATTCATTCTTCCTTGTATTCAGATGTTTTTAAGTTCGGAACATATTCAAATTTTCATTTCGTCATAAATGGTCGGTCAGTCGTTAATGAAAAATCACAGAAATTTCGAGTGAATTGAAATTCCGCATCATACAATAATCAGAAAGCGACGTACTGTGGTGCTTGCCAAGAAATCAGAATAAATGACTCAGTTAGGGTTTATGTATAAGGCCGATGTTTGCGACATCAATAATTCAGCCATGAATGCTCAATTCATGATATTGTCCTCTGGTAATTGTTCTCGAACACCAGTTTCCATCCTCAACACGTATTTGTTTCTAATTATTTAATTTTTTCTTTATTCGAAGCAGTTTTTAAATGTCTATTAACACGATATGGGCAAACTTTTTTGACTTTGTGCCACTCACCTTTCACATCTCTCGTATCAATTTTTTAGTTTTCAAAAGACAGAGAATGAAGTGCAGCTTCATGCAAAAACTCCTCTGATTGAGAAGAACTATGTCTTTCTACATGAATTCTTGATTTGAACTTGTCTCTTCGTTGAAAGGCTGTTTTCAGCCGGGAAAAAATTTTCCAAGGTAGTGAAATCACATCAGAATTTCGATCACCTCAAAGTGTAATCAGATAAGTTTTTATAGGTACCTGGCGATGGTACAATGGTATGCTGTTTTTAGCACAGCAACCATTTTTACCAAAAAAGATGACATGGAACGTAAAGGTGCAGAGCTAATTTGCAGACTTTCTCTGAGAATTCACTTCAACCGGGACTGACAAGCCAAAATTTTCACTGATTTCAAACGTAGAAGTAATCGAAATGCTGCATTTGAGCAAGTAGATTTGCAGAGATAATCCTGTTTGCGTTTAATATAATCTTGTTCCAAATTTAACAGAGATTAATGATTCATTCCTTCCAAATTTTGTACTGTTCATTATCGCCTTTACTTCTGTTTTGAAACGTCGTTTCCTCCATTGAGCAAAGTATTTTCTCTTGCAACTGCACTTGTAACTCTAGATTCTGGTCTTTGATGCAGAAACTTTACGTTTAGCAATATGCCTGCAGTTCTGTTTCAGTTCCAGCATTGGGCTGACTTCTTCACGATATCTGAATAATTTTTCAATTGCAATATTACTGTTGCGTGAAAATTAGTTTCATCACTCATTCCTTCCTCATTACATAGCAGTTTGATTCCCTATTATGTATGAAACCAATCACCTAGATGTTATTCTTTTTTTAGAAAAAAATCAGTCTAAATAACAGCAATTTTATTTGAAAATTGCGTTTTGCTATTTGTATATAATCTTGTTCCAAACAGAAATCGTTCCACTAAAGAAAAGCTCTTCACTAAATTGCTTTATCAGGTAAGGAAACTGGTTCGTAATTCTATCCTTACAATAAGTTGCTTTTACTTTTCATTGCTACATTAATAAAATTATTTCTGATCTAAAAAAGATAATTGCTAAAGTTCATCATGAATAATACCATTCAGGACATATGAACACAAGCTTTTCCACTCGCTCTTGTGGTGTTTCACTCTCAAAATCACGTCAATTTAATTGTATGAATATTCTCTTTTTGTCGCACATGAACGGTACTCTTTGAAAGAATAGATCTGCCGTAACTTTTAAGTGACTCCTTAGACATGATAATAAAATAGGTTCGAACGAGACATGTGGTGGTGGTGATAGGTAGAGATTGTAATTCATTTACTACGCTGACAGTCAATCCAATCTTGTTTTCATTGCAGCACTCTTTCAACATTTATTTATTCACTTGTTAACCTAATTCATCTTTACTTCAGTAATACATTCAGGCAATGTAACTCATACAGAACGCTTTGTATTGCACATCTGATATCATCTTTCATTTAGCAGCATCGTGGTAAAGCATTCTTCTCACTGATTCCTTGCGATTGATATGAGGAGTATCAGTCACCATCATGTTGTAGGAGTGGATTGTTCATGATTAATCAAAATAGTATTTTTTTGAGAGGAATTCACCAGTGCAACGGTATCGGTCCAGTATTGTTTAAGAACTGCGAAGAACTAAGTCGGTTGAATGTCAAACACGAGAGGTATAGGAACGTTTGTACTGCAATACGTAAATGAATTTCGGGTGTTGTGTGCGTGAAGAAGAACATGATGAACATAATTATTATAATAAAATATCTTGTTGCGTTAATTTTGAAAGGCACGCCCACAGGTAAGAAGGAGTGTGACAATGTCGCAGAAGCGTTGAATCGAATGGTAGTCGTCTTGTTCGGCAGCACTATCCATTCTCCCAAGTGTTTACGTTCTTACGCATTAATCACAATAAGCATAAGTCATTATCACAGGTGTTTGTCAACTTCTCGTCATTCATGCTAATCTTTTAGCCTTTCATTTTGGCTCATCCTGCCGCTCGACTTACCGCTGCAATGATTCTACGAACTCTTCAGCTACATCTCATCCTTCACCTCGTTCTTGCGTATGGTATGTACATTGATCCTTTTCAATGCTCTCCTTATCATTTTCTCAGCATATATATATATATATATATATATATATATATATATATATATATATATATATATATATATATATATATATATATATATATATATATATATATATATATATATATATATATATATATATATATAGTAATCCTATTCCAATGAATAGGTATGCTAGTCGATACATTCGTTCTGTCGTTATCCTGACGTGAAATCATTCATGATTTCATTACCTGTTAATACTGCTCTTCTTTCGAGTTGTATGAGTGTCAGGGTTCCAGTTAGATGAGGGTACTTGTTTGGGAAATTTTACATCTGTTCACTAGTCTATTTCAATATCAAGTCGGCAACACGTCTCATTAAGGCTCTCTGCTTTCATTTGATAGTTTTGCAACTTTCTGTGTCGTTTTGAGACAATCATCGTTCAGTATGTTCGTTTGAGATTGTCTCAAACGAACATCGTTTGAGACAATCTCTGAACTCAATTTCGATTTAGTAGCCACCATTCTTAAAAATGCTTATTCCGTTCTTCGTAAACACCTTCAACATTCGAGTTTTCGCACCGAATTGTCGTGCAATTGTTGCGGCTCGCAGTTACCATTCTTCCGTTTTTTTGAAAATACTTCAGAACCGTTTTCTTTCTGGATGGGTCTTCATATCACCTATAAATTCGAAACCAGCAGTGGGATCTTAATTAATGAATTACAACAGTGGGATCCATTCTTAAGTTCTTTCAGATCGTTTACATACACATATTCACACATGTTAACTCTCCTTCCATCTTGTTGTTCCTTTTTCTGCATTTATTTCTTTCAGATGCTTAGTTTCTTATAGTATTTCCTTTGTCTATTTAATATTACATCAGCTTTCACTTCGAGTTCTTCTTTCGAACAAGATTGGTATGAGGTATGTTAGCCACAATGTTATCAGGTAGGAACAAAGAAGTAGGAGAATGAGAGAGAAACTTATAGGGAAGATCTTACGATAAAATCGAAGTTGATCATAAAACAAGCGTACAAATACATAATATTTCTCTCGAGTCTTGTGAACGCTCTTGATAGGAGGTATTTGAGATTGTTTTCTGAGCTCGATTAAATGTTGAACAGCTTTTTTTGGTGTCTGCATAGAAAGATGCAAATAGAGATGGTTTATTGATTACCGCAATCTGGAGCAGGTGTCTTATTGTTAATCTGTTTACATTTATTCATTTCATAATGTAACTGTTTTCTGCAAGTCGTCGAAAGAACATGCAAATCTTGGAAGTCATCGTAAGAACCAGAATGAGCATTAATGTAACATATGGGTTTACTGATTGAACTGATGAAACGAACTCATGATTATCTCATTCATTCAATTGAACAGATGTTTTCTACAACTGATCAGCAATAAAATAAATATTTATATAAACCAGCTCAAAGCTGTATCTTCATAATTATTAAAAATTATTCATTCACTTGATAATTCGAAATTCCGAAGTGCTGAACTACAGTTAACGATGTTCTTTTGACCGTGGTTGTGCCTCTGCAACGAATTTTTTCGGTGGAATCGTACGCAGTTTCGCTATTGACATTCCCAATACAAATAGAGCCAGTTCTGATCAGTGATGCGTAAACTCCGTAACCAAAATAGCTTTTAGCTCCCTCAAGAAAAAGTATCACAGCAATCTTCAGCGGCCGGAGCCGAGGCTTACAGTATAATTTTTTCCTTCATACATTTAATTCATGAAATGGCAGAAATTTTCAATTGAATTGCTTAAAATTTATACGTTCTAGTCTCGATAAAGCAATCAGTTCGTGATTGATGCAGTCAAGCTATAATATCTAGTTCAGTCTATGCAGTGCCAATTTTTTCGCATAGAAGCGTTTGATTGAATTCCATTTAAAGTAGCTGACAGTAATTGAGGTCATTACAAGGTCCTCTTCAACATTCATATTTTGCAATGACGCGACAACAGAGGAAGATGTAAACAATAACACAAACAAAGCCTTATGCAGATGAGATTTGCTCGCATCCAATTTTAAAATTTGAATGACGTAAATTCAGCACGGAAAGCGGTGCGTTCTATTGAACCGAATCCGAGCTATTTCACATAATTTTCTCGATTTAATCAAAGATTGCTAGTAGTTTTCAACTTGAAAAAAATCAAATTATCATTTTGGAAAATCGTTCTTCAATGATTCAAAACGCAGAATGTTCAGTGCACATCCATCAATTCATTCAATAGATTTTGAAAACATGTTTTATAATTTTGGATAACTCTTTTGTTAGGTAATCTCTTGATTGATGATCAGTATGAACAACTACCTTCAAAATGAACTGTAACGAAACAGAAGTACAAATACATTTAACAAACCATGAATTTAAACAATTTAATTGTTTAGTCCAGTATATGCTTGTTATTCAAGGTAATCCGTAACCAGAATCGAATGATTCGCCAAATTTTGGGGTGACGAAAAACCATTTGAAGGTTATTCATTTTTCGAATGATAACTGTAATCATTGTTTCATTATCGCCGCAATGTTAGAATGGAATAAATGACGGAAAAAAGCATATGACGACGAAAAATGATAGAATATGGTTGAGTTTGTCCTTGAATTGAATAGAACAAGCCCCACTATAAATGGATACTGCGAACTCAAACCTCTGATTTTCAATCCTCATACCTCACCTCGTAGCGTCTAACAACTGCATTCTAAGAGCCGAAATCAATCGTACTCCTGTGTTGAATTGTTTCAAAGCTGATTTTTTTTTCAGCACAAATTCCATCACAAGCAACAGTTACGACGAGCAGTGCATGCTTGAACGACTGCTTCAGGGATGGCCCTACGGTATTTGCAGCCAGTAATCTTCGGAACTTCGAAAAGACTATTATTAATATCGAGCAGTTCTGCAGGTGAGCCACTTTAATGTACACTCTCACTGTCAAAAGCGAATATGTTCACATTTAGTTCTCGGCATCATTCTTGAGAATAGAAAAAATACTTATCACCTAATTTGTATATGCCTCTTGTACGGATGGAAAATTCAAACTTTCACTTTTGTTTTTCTTTAATGGGACTATTATATCTAATAAGCTTAAACAATTTAGAATTGCACAGGATGACTTGAAGAACATTGATTGTTTTTGTGCCGTTTTGGATGTTCTTTATACGTTCTTCGAAAACGATTCTCAGTTGTTATCTAAAAAAAAACGACAAAAATGTCTGACATTCGATTTATTCATTCTCATTCATTCAACAGATTGATTGATGATGAGCATTTACTGGGAGTAACTTTGTACAAGATCAATTTTCACTGATTGTGAGTAATGATGAAGTGAAAGCAATTTCATGCGCTCTGCATTATCGTACACTGCAATATTGAACTGTGCAGTATTGGACCATTTCTCCATAGTTTTCAAGAAATGGCTCAGTATTGTAGAGTTCAATAGTGCTTCTTATTGAAGCCTGCCATCGAATTTTGGCTTGACCATTTAATTACTATCTTACTATTTAAAAAATGTAATGGACGTGCTACTGAAACAGATTAGCTTCGCTAATCGCTGAATTGCTAAACAATATTTATGTTCAGCTAAAAACAATCCGCTAGTGGCGCCATTGACGAAAAAGTAGTGAAAACTACGCTGAAAGTGTCGCTAACCGAAAAAAATAGCGATAGTTGTCGCTAGAACGCTACTCCGCAAAACTAGTTCGCTAATTGCTACTTTCAACTCTTCCTTAAAAATTTGTATTCCTGCTGCTGATTGGTCTGAGAAATAACTCTGTTAAGCTATTGAACAGATAAAAAGGTTGAAAAGGTTTTTTGCTGTTTAACCATTCAGTAGCGAAAAACCTAGTAACAATAGAAAGCAAAGTTCAACAATAAGAAAATAACCCAATGATGGCAACAAAATTCAAAGATGAAAGCAATCAACTGGCGGTATTCCACCCTGCATCTTTCCATTCCCTTCCAAGTATAGCAACACGCCGAGCATTTCATCCGAGAGTCTCGATCACTCGGCTCTTACTATATCCTTTCCTTGCGAGAATAGAAATGAAGAAAACTTCATTGCACTGTCACGGAACTTATCTGACTTAGTGAGCTTAGAAGGAATGCTAATGGTGTAGTTATAGCAAACCTCTGAGGTAAGATTGAATAGTTAGCCTCGACCCGTTCAAACGCGTGCGACTACAGTAAGCTCGAATTCGGCACTTACCGGTACTAGAGTGCAAATATTTATTTTAAGTATGTTGGTGTCGGAAGAATTAAGCGTTTTCATGTAGACAAAATGTTGCGAGTTGGTGGAAGTTTGCAACGCTTATGTAAGAAAATAGCGTTGATTAATTCTATTTCGTGACGCTAATTCTATAATTATTGCAGTGGAAATAATCACTGTACTTCCCTTTATATGAAAAGGTAGCTCGACAGAGACAGAATGGTGAGTAGTGCGCTATTGCCTACCAATGATCAGTTGCTCTCGCCTCACATCTGGATTTCCATTTTCATTTTTTGAAAATCGAAATTCGTTCCGAAATGGGAGCAAAAATAACTTAATTGCACATCTGAAATTATTAGTTTGCAATTCTGGAATTCTTTCCACAGTCACAGTTTAGTTGAATTTAACCGTTATGAAAATTGTGTTTAACAAATGACTAAGTAAGTTCTACACCGATTGGGCGTAGAGATTGCATCATATTCATTATCTCATTTCGGACGTTTCTTTAGTTACTTCAGTTGTAGGTGAATTATTTATAAATGCTTGGCAGATAACGAAGTGATTACTGAAATTCATTTGAATGTATGTGTTGAGTTGTTTATTTAACTTTTTTTTAAAATATAAATGTTGATATATGTGGTTGATTATGAAAACATACAAAAATAGATGGTCGATTATTAGAAGTGTTGTTAGCGGAGGTGAATATTATTAACGAACTGGAACCTTTTAGATCGTTGGTATGTTATGAGGGACGTGATCTGGTAGATTGCTATTTGATTGCTTTGAATATTTTCTGCTGCACTGTATGCGCTACTGTTCCTTATCCATTCAAGCGAAACAAAAGAGACATTTTTTGAGCAATCATTTCAACGCTGCCCATTGAACGAACACTCTTTTCAAATAGGTTTAAATAACGGCATAAAGATTACTAAAATGATGTTCAGCAAACGCTCTTCGATTGCCGTCATTATCTTGCTCTGTCACAATTGCACAAACAGTCAGTACAATTATTCATGTCAACGTGTATAACGGTATAACGTAGATACTTCATGAGAAGCACGTACAATATGGGGAACTGAAACAAAATGATCTTCTACCGAAGAAATTGACCAGAATAAAAGTTCAGCAATCATAAATCAGAGAATGTCACTGAAGTTACAGAAAATTAAAGTCATGGCTTAGTAAGTGTGCATCTTTTTTTTAAATGTTTACAGTTTTTCACATCATCAGTGTGTGATTTAAATTAAGTTGTACAAGAAATATAATAACTGTATAGAAGTATAAGTCAAATGCATATCAAAATATTTTGTTGGTTACGAATGTTCAACAGTAGGTTGAAAGGAAATGTGTGTTCGATCATGTTAATTGTAATCTATCATAAGATGGCAACTCATCAGTATCTCAGAATATTAACAATATGTCATTGTTGACCACTGAAATGAATTGACATCCCTTGCAGTGCCTATGAACAGCTGATCAAGTGTGCAGCAACATGTAACGATGCTGATCCTGATGAATTAACGAGACGAATCGTACTCAGTGAATATATTTGCAAGGATAAAGTTGAAGGCATAATACATGAAACATTATTTGAGTATTCATTACTTTTCGTTGTGCATATTTCTTGACGACATTCATATTGTGAAGATAACGGTGTTGATAAGCATTCATTCTGCAGTGATCCGAAACAGTTTTAAGAGTTTCGACTTGTGAGCGAATGCATTCAATCGCAAGATGCTGAAACCGTGAATCAGTGTGCGACCGAATGCCGTCATCCAGCTGATGCAACTGTGCAGTTTGATTCTTCGCCGTCTGCGACAGTCAATCCGTTCGCATTTTTCGACAGTATTACTCCAGTTTGCCGGTATGTTGTCTTTATTTTCAATGCCCTGTTGATACCATAACGCAATTTCAGAAAATAAGTAGTATTGCTACAGCGACATTTGAAAAATAAGTATTCAAGCTTATTTCGTCGAACACTCTTAACTGATTTCAATATTTTTTATTAAGTGAGTAAAGTAACTTATTATTGCTGCATTTGAAGTTTTTTCGAAATATTACTTAGTTGCAGCAGTCTCGAATGTATCGTGAAATGCACAATTTCGGAATCGAACAAAAAATGTGCTGGTTCAGGAGATATTTTCAGAGTGAGTTGATTTTTATTTATTTTGCCACTATTCGACCAATGGTGCATTATGGAAGATGATTATGAAAGTTGTACGATTGAATCTTCTCATTTTATGAATGAAATCATGCTGAAGTATATTCAGTGATTACCTTTACAATGATATGCTCATTAACCAAATAATATGCTCAAAAATTAAGTGATATATTTGTGAGAACACATTCGTGTTTTGGATCAACACAGAACAATTCTCAAAATGAAAGTTGAACTGAAATGGATATGTAATTTCTAAATGGAATAAGATTGGAAGCATTGATTAAGGATATCGCACTCAAGCAAATAATTGTTGCGAGTGAACGTCTTCGTAATGATCTTGATAACTCATCGTCGCCAGTTGCTGGACAACTGGCGAAGATTTACCTTGAAGCACTTCCTGACGAATGTATGTATATCGTCGATCCAGCTAAATATAATGCGGTTGGTTGGCTTCGCGTACTTTTTTCTCTCAGTCCAAAAACGTTGACACTAAATGAACCCGAGAATTTTTATTTTTGATGTATCAGCAATAAATTCATACAACTAATTGCATTATCTGCGTTCCTTTTCGAATAGCTGTGCTCTCAAATTCCTTCGTTTCCTCATGACTGGGATATAAGTCAAGATTGAACAACTTCGTTCATTCTGTCACATTTATTCAGTTGTTCGCGGAACACGAAGAAGATACTGGATCCGAAATGATTACTGAAACAGCTTCAATGGACGATTTTAATATTCATACAACCCAATCCAGTATCACCTCATCGGTTTGATGCTTGTTTTCGTTTTGCTTACTTACCGAAGGTTGAATTTTTATTCGGAGAATTATCGATTCAAATACATCGCATCAGTTCGATTGGATCGAATATTACTAATCATATAAACAGTCGACTTCGTTATCTTCTTACCGAGTTATAAAATCTAGGGGCCCTTAACTTACATTGTTTAAAAAGCATCATCGTTTGAGAGATGGAATGAGTTATTAGCTTTACATCTTAGTTTATGAAAGTGATACCGTATCGACTGATTTACGAGTACCCAGTCAATCTGTCTAAAGACATTTAGCCTAACGACAGTTTGCCTAAAGATACATTGGCCTAATGGACAGTTCGTCTAACGGACAATTTGTCTAACGGACATTTTGCCTAAGGAATAGTCTGCCTATTAGGCGAAATATCCATTAAAAACCGTAAGTTAGGCAAACTGTCCGTTCGGCAAACTGTCCGGTCGGCAAACTGTCCACTAGGCAAAATGTCCGTTAGGCAATGTGTCTTTAGGCAAACCGTCGTTAGACTAAATGTCTTTAGACAGATTGACCGGTCACGGATTCACGGGACGATATGAAATTATCGTTAACAAAATGATATTATATTTTGCAATGGTTTAGGGTGATGACGACACAGTAAAAGTGACGATTATTGATGATGGCAGTATATCTGAGCAAATCAGTACTCATTTCGATACAACCTACACGACCACTCAAGGCTTCTCAGGAGATAGTTCACAAGAAAGGGTATAGAACATATTCAATGCTTTCCTTTCCATTTTCTTTCAAGCCTTGCTACTAAGAAACAACGGTTCAATATCATTTTGATGTGATCGAATTTTTTTGTGATGAAACCAATTTTCTGATTGATAATCATTAAAGATGCCTTAACAATCAGAAATAAACCTTTTCTAAGTGTTGCCAGTATATAAGTAAAGATAAATGCGTCGGCTTTCAATCATGCAGAATAAAATAATCCAGATGCACATTTTTCATTCATTTCTTGTTGGATTTAGACCACCAATGATGTTAATCGCAAACAAAAATTTGTCAGTGGCTCATTACAGGATGCAACGTCCACAATAGCAACGTTCGCTTTTGAACCAGTCAATGAGCCAGAGATTCCAATTGGACCACCGTCGTTCGAAGCGGTCAGTGAAGAACCAGTGCACGAAATTGACTCTGCAATCGCACAGCCTGAAACACCTGTGCAAATTCAAGTCCAGGTTTGCAACATGCAGTGGCATAGCCAGAAATTTTTCCAGGGGAGAGGTGCAAAATGGTCTGGTCCAGAAAAACAGCTGAACTTTGATCCGTTCTTTTCCCTCTTATTTTTTCCTTTTCTTGCAACCACCTTTGCGCCCCACTGAACATGATCGCTTCTATTTAGCTGTTATACAAAATCTCATTTGATCCAATCAAAAGAACCGCTACTAATTTCAAGTATACATTAAAATGTCGAGTTTTTGATGCTCATTTACGATTAAAATGAATGAATGTTTAGCAAATCCCAAATCTGTCGAATGTTGAACACATTCCTGAGATAGATGATCCCAGTGAAGCAGAGAGCAGTAGCAGTCTAATACCTGAAATCAACGAGCAGCCTCTAAATGACAATACTACTGCCCATCGGTCAACGTCTAGCGAAACTACTCAGTCCAGTCTTCTTAACGATGCAACATCAAGCATATCATCTGAACATGTATGAATAATCATTCTGCAGAAGCAAGTAATCATCCGCAACGAATTCACATCCTTCATCGGTTTATCATTACAATAAACCGGGCTTTTGAAAAAATGACGAGCAAATTGCAGGCAACTGAGAACGACTCAGCTGAAGAGGTTCACCTTGAGAAAATCGAAACGAGTACAAACGAAGCTGAACGCACGATTATGGTGGTGAACGACGACGAATCTGAAATCGCTCATAATGAAGTACGAGAAGAGAATCACGAGGCACAACAACAAAAACAACACCATGTTAGAGTTCTTCTGCTTGTTCTTTTTGGCAAAAGCAATTGTAAGAAAACTGGTTCCATTTTTGCTTTCAGTTACTTTTTTAGCCGCTGCATTCATTTGTGATCAAAAGAACTTCTGTCAACTAAAATGATTGGATTGACAATTGCAGACGTAAATTTTTTTTAAAAGAAATTTGAGGAGAATATGTGAGTATTTTTATGTTGTCGCACAGGTTGCAATATCAGTAGCATAATCGTGGATCGACAGATCAATGTGCTTTCTTTTTGCAGTTTGCTTTCCGTATTTAATTGTTGTTTTCAGGGTAACCATGCAACAAAACTGAGTGCAGTTTACATGATGCTATGCGTTCTCACCTTAATAACCGTCTTCTAAATATTTTTTCATACGTCTGTAAATATCTTAAATTCAATTAAACTGGATCGTTGCAATCGGATTCTTACTGATTGTGAGTAACAGGCAACAGTGAATGTAGACTTCTTTTTGTGTGTCAAATAAAAACTTTTTTTCATCAGGCTGACGTGAAGTTGATCGTTTTTGAATTCATTCCTTAGCAATCAAGGAATCCCAAAGGAAAATTTTCATACAAATATACCTAACATGGTTTTCAAAAAGAACAGCAATCTTATTCAATTTCTCAACATTTCTGGCTATTTGAAGAATAAAAATTGAAATCCTTTTCCCTTCGAAACATGCTGATTTTTGCAACAAAATTGGTACTCGTGGAGGACGGTTCTTTCAATACCGTGATTAACACATTTCTGAATGTCACATATTGGCTTATGATTCAGCATGGAAACATTGCAACGAGATTATTACAGTTTTAAGAAGAGTTATTGTGTACTCGGTAATTGTATGTCAGATATTTTCAGTGCATTGTGCCTTTCTATTCCACAATCAAGTTTTGTGCATTACTAGCTCGTTATCATTCAACATTTATAAATCGTTTCGTTTGTAAATTCTGTGTTGTTATCAATATTTTGATGGAAAACTTCAGTTGAATTATAGCTTCAGTGTTATTATCAATACGAAAATCTTGCGGTCATACAGCGCAACCGTTATCCATTTTCCTTCGATTCAAACAAAATAAGGATTTTTTGTGCGCTCATAATCCCGACTGATTTCAGAGAACTTTCAATATACCTCGTACATTGTTTGAATTTTTTATAGCGAATTTTGCGAATGAACTTTGAAACGCGAGACGCAATTCAATAATATCAAATGGCAATAAATTAAAACACCATTAATCGTGAATGATTGAAGAAACGAGCCGAACCATAGAGGAAGTAGAAGAGATTCAGCGAATACGTCACTGCTATTTCGTTCATCTTTAACCTATGAGGCAGGCGTGCGTCTGTTAGTAACTCATAATAATTGTAAATATCTTGCGGTGACATTTTTACTGAAGACAATAACGTTAAGAATGAATTGTATTTACAGTGATAACGCTCAAAACTGACATCGTAAACAACAAATAGACAAAACCAACAAACATCATACAATCAGTGAAACCAATGAAAACTGTATTAATTCACCAAAGCGTTTCCCTTCAACGGGTAACGAGTTGTTTATAAATTAAGAAAACGACACCATTGCGGACGCAGCGTACGTTTGGCCAAATTCACAAATCGAAATTAGCAATGCTGATGTCAGATTTTCAAAATTTATGCATAAATTTAAATAACTTGAAAAGAATGAAGAAAAAACGCCTCTACATGCATCTCAAACTTTAAAAACAACGTATTTTTCCGATAAATTAACGAACTTTAGTAAAATCTGCATTCCAGTTATGAATGAGTATATGAGAAAAATGTGGCGCGCCACCGTTAAAGAAATTATGATAAGAGAGCGAAAGTCAGAGGAATCATAAACGTGAGAATTCTAGTAATATTGAATTACTTAAAATGAGGTTTATTTATTTAATTACGAATTGGTATGCTGCTATATATTAGGAGGCGCGTTTGTCGAGGTATTTACAAGTGTGAATACAAACAATAAGAACATAGAATTGGAATTGAAAATGACCTTCAAAACGAAAATCAACAGAAAAGAAAGATTCTTCACCAGTGCACACTTCTCTGAGTACAGAACTGAGCTGAACCGAATACGAACTACCACAAATCACAGCCCTGAATGTAACTTTCCATTGACCAACATCACTTCAGTGGAGGTTGCTAAAGAAAGAATGTGAATAACAGCACTGAAGAGTTCGTACTAAATGCGCGCTTCAAAAACATTAGCAAAATCCCACCAGATAAACAGAATAAACAATCAGGCAATAAAACGAGTATGATCATTCCCCCGTTCCACTTGTCAACCAATCAATGATTATAGAATACGAACAGAATAAACCATATCAAATAAATGCTGACGTGCAGGGCGGGGCCGAGGGGTGAATGTGCATCAAAACAACGACAGCAACAGTACAATTGAAAAAGAGATCGAAAGACTCATGC
Source organism: Anisakis pegreffii (assembly GCA_035041965.1). Taxonomy (NCBI): domain Eukaryota; kingdom Metazoa; phylum Nematoda; class Chromadorea; order Rhabditida; family Anisakidae; genus Anisakis; species Anisakis pegreffii. The sequence goes on along the minus strand of JAPYMA010000100.1, from coordinate 181,940 downwards.
ATCCAGCTTATCCAGTGCCGTTTTGATTCGCTGTTTCAAAGCACTCTTGTATTTATCCATATTTAAATTCGGGAATTTGCACGCTATCTGAAATGAATCGTTCGTGATCAGACAACAGTTTCGTTGGCTGACATATACAAATCACAGCGATTAAGGTCGTTGAAAAGGATATATATGTGTATCTATGCACTCAAAACCATATTTACGTTTCGGTGAGGAGACAGCATGAAGCCCTTTCAGAAACGATTTGTAATAAGCATAACATTTTATCATATTTACCTCAACACACATCTCCTTCATTGTTGCTTGCGATAGATCCATTGTGTGCAGAAGCATATCAATTTCCGCATTCAGTTCCACGTCCGTTGGACCGCCATTGCCCCATTTCGATTCATGCTAACAAGGATCTTTTTATTAGCACAAATAATTGTTTATTCAACTGACGATTACGGACTGGAAAGATCGTCAATTTCGTTGAAATAAAGTTTTCTTTGGTACACATGTGATACTGTGATAAGATATTAACATTGATGGTACTGAATTTGAACTCACTGATGAACCTATATAGCAGTGGTGCCCACGCTCGGGTGCTCTATCACCTCCTTCGATGGCAGGCCGTCATTACTCCCCCCCCCCGCTACAATAATTTACTATTCCCACCCATAACGTACTAATTTCCTGAACCCGTCCGTTACCGCGTTGGAATCCCCCAATTCCCTAAAAATGGGTAAATTCCCACATGTGGACTCCTGGTTTACAGAATAGGGAAAGTGAACGGGAATATCGAAGTTATTTTCATGAGATTCACATATGAAACTCTTACTTCGAAGACATTAATTCATCTCGAACAACCAAAAAACATTCCTACAGCAATCGGATATGATAGGTGATCGAGTGATAAAGTCAACCGAAATATAAATGCTTATTGAGACCATTCAGAAAGAACAAAAATATGAACGAACACAAACCTCGGTTTCTTTCTTTTTGTGTTTATCAGTGCTTTTGCTCAGGGTTTTCTTGTGAGCACCTCCGGTGTTATGTGCAGTGCTTTTTTTGGTCACGGATGCCTTCTCATGCGCATTCTCTGTCTCGCCGCCACTATCATCATTGTTGTCTTCCTCATCAGATGAATCACCTCCTCCATCCGAACTCTCAACTTCTTCTGATTTCTTTTGTCTCTTTGCTTTTGGTTCACTTTTTTTTCCTTAAATCCATGTCAGTACCCATTACACAATTTGCTGATTTTCACTTCAGTTGGTCCATACAAACACATAATAAATACAATACGAATACCGTCATTGCAAAGCGTGTACGCGCGACAGTGTGCGGTGGTGGATAGAAGGCTGACGTTAGCGATCAGAACAATATTTGATGAATATTTAGTGACTGGCTGGCACTGTTTTGCACATTAATTCATAACAAATAAACAAACAGCACCTTAAGCAAACAAAAAAGTATTCAGAAATGCATGCACCTAACTTTCGAGCCTTGCCCATTTCATGAAGGTATTGAATACCAATCTTATGATTGCATCTTACCTGCGTTCCAATTCTCACGTAGACTGACGCAGGTTTCCGTGAATGAGCTCATTCAGTCGATCCTTATCAAAGTTAGCTGGTCGGTTAAGTACAAGGTTTATCTGAAAGGTTAAATTCCCTTCCTGGAAGCGTTTAAAGCACCTCTGTTGTCTTCTTAGAAAAGGTGCCTCCTTCATAACAGTTCGAATAACTGGAACTGCGATGTTCGCCGTTAATCCTTGATTGAAACCAAATGACAATAAACGTCGTACTTATGCATCTCGCGTTTTATCAAAATACTTCTTGCAAAGGTTAGCACTACCAACAGACAACGCATCAGTGCGGGCCCCCACCCACCGCAGCACAGTGATACGCGCACATGGTAAGCAATGACAACATTTGCGTTCAAATAAACACATTACTACTCACACAAATATTATGTTGGAAGAACAGACCAGGAATGCAAAAGCAATACATGATAGGTTAAAGGGAATTCAAGTATTGAACCTCGTCACCTTTTTTGGCTTCTTTTTTCGTCTGACGCTTTCTTTTCTTTGAACCCTTCTTACGTTTAACCAATGATTCGGGAGATTTGCCAAGATCCGTTGGTTTCAGAAGGAACATTAGAATATTACTGATCTGTAATTGAGTAAATGAAGAACATGAAATTAAATTATTAGAAAAATGTGGAACCCGCAAAAAAATCCTAAAAGTCTACACTTAGAATATAAACTCAACAACTGGGAACACCACCATCATCGAGCGCTTCCGAACATTATTTACATTTTAAACAAATTCAAAACCGTTTAAAATTAACACATGAGCAGCAAATGCTCCACATGAATTCCAAGACTGAAATTCCGAGATGAAATCAATGTTAAAGAGTTACTATTGAATTTTTAGGCAGATATTTTATCGCATTCTATTTTCGATCTGCTTTAGCAAAAAAATTTGTGAAGTGGTTTGGTGCTATCATATTGAACATGACAAAGATACGAGTACAGAAAAAAAATTAAATGCAACATTCAACGAGCGAACTCACCAAATCGTTCTTATGGGGTGCACGTTCTATGCCAAGAATTAAAGCGATCTTTTTCAGCTGAAACAAAAATTATGAATTCGACGATTAGTTGAGAAGTCAGGAAAAAATTAGCGGAGTATTCCAAAAAAGAACGCAAAAATGAAACGAAACATTAGTGTCGAATAAACGGTATCCCAAAGACCGTTTCAATTCCATACAGTGAGCAGTTAAATGACGTCTTGGGCCGTTTGAATTTCTTTACGGATCATATTGCAGTCGTCAACATTTGGATGACTGGATAAACTGAATCAAGATAAATAATCGAATCACTTCGGCAACTGAGAGTTTCTGAGCTATAGCCTTTCTCTTCTGGAATTGCGTGTCACTGTCATCGAACGGAAACCCAGTGAATGTACGCAATTCCTTTTTCATAGAGGCACGATTTCCCACTCTACCATAACAGAGACGAAACATCCCTTTCAACATCACGCATTTTGTCTTCTCGAGTGTTTCCTTCACTGAAACTCATCCTCGCTTTCAAACAAACAACTGCAATACTGGTGCCGCAAAAGAGCAATTGTAAAGGTTGCCGAAATTTGACCAAAAATACACATCTTTTCTTGTATAGTGTGGAGAATTTCAAAAAAAATCTCGGCTTTCTATATATCGCTCTGTCTTAAATATCTCCGAGACAAAATTTGCCATTGACTGGCTTCAGCTTTTCCAAACCAAAATTTTTCATCTGATTCAAAATTTTCCTATAGGAATCCTAAGTTCGTTTTGATTCTTTAAAACAACTTCGTTTGGAATCATATTCGTTCTAGCTAACGCTTGTTCTTTATAAAGGCGTGAACATTCAAGCTATGGATTCAGTATATGCCATCAAATGGCCTACAATAATTACCTCGGATTAATCCAATAAATAAACCAATAGCAACACTTAATCTTACTTGCCAATAGGTTTTACAATAATGTTTCCTTGTTGAGCTCTTATATTTTCAAAAACGTTCAAGAGACGATATAATGAAGATCTCCAGCTGATGAAGGCAGGTTTAATTGAGAAGAAAAAAAATGCAGTTGTATTTAGTGATGATATGATGGATATGACAAAGTGCTATGCAAAAACAAACCATACGGTATGTCACCGAGAGCAATTCCGAGGCCTGGTGCAGCAATTTTCGGTTTTCGACTAGGAGTGTCTATATTGATCACCATACGTTCCACAGCATGACGCTTTCGTTTCCCTTCGACAATGACTGATTTATCAAGCTCACCTTGAACTTGTGTATATTTCATTCAAACATAAACCATCATAAATTAAACCATCAACCATCAACATGCGTTTAGAGAATTACTCAATTAACAGTATAACCTTAGAGGTTATAAGTTTTATTTGGTTCCTTCTTTGGCAAATTATGAATGAAAACGTCTATCTCGCATTCGGTTACTGACTTCGTAAAAAAATAACAGTTCAGATCGTCAGAATGAACCAACCTTTTTTGCTTTCCTCAGTACCACCTTCACTTAGAACTGCAGCATCAGAATCAGCTTGCACTTTCTTCGTTATATTGCTTTCAGCCGGCTCCTGGGAGTCTACTGAAGCAACCTTAACCTTCTCATCTGGCTCCTTTGCGTGATTTTGCGACGTAACGCCTACGTCTGATTGCTGCTGTTTGTCTTCTTCCACATTACCCTTACTTTTCTCTTCGCTAGTTTTAGCAGCGCCAGTAACAGCTTTGCTTTTATCATCGGTCTTAACTGCGTCATCTACTTCAGCCTTTGCTGCTTCAGTGCATTTTTCAGAAACTTCTTTCTCTGGCCTATCTTCATTTCCAATCTTTTTATTTGGATCATCTTCTTTCAGATCGTTTTCCTTTGTTCCATTCATCTTCTCGCTTGATACATCCATAGGCTTAACCTGAAGTCAGAAGTCTGAATTAGAAATTACGTGTTTCTATATCATATCAACCATTTCCCACAAAGAACTACGTCAGTCTTCGAAAAAAGTAAACAGATTCACCCCAGTTAGGACAAAGTTTACTACAGTCGATTAAAACATTACTATAATTGTTGAATTACTAAAAATTACTAAAAAAATATCCTTTTCACATGTCGAAATACAACTCTTCTACATGAATTAAGATGGTACAATAATTAACAAGGACATGATTGTGAATCGTTCCAGACTATTAACTATTATCACAGACCAAAGAATATAGATGAAAAACGAAGGTGCTCTCAAATGACGTTGCAATTTTGAAATGACTTTAGCGTATACCTGTGAATCACCGCCGGTCTCTGAATCCATAAGCTGTTAAATCGTTATATCTCTCGAAACGACAAAACTCCTGAATATTACACAAATTCTTTTTTCCTTCAGTGGCATCTCATTTGACAGCACAGATATCGAAAAATATTACTTAAATTTTCACATAAGCGATTAAACAAGGATTAGAGCAACATTTAACATGGCAATTTGAGACCTACAACAATCAATTTAGAAATCGTCAACTGCCCTCATCTGACGAAGTCTCCAGAAGCCCGAAAAGGAAACTTCAAAGTTGGAGTTAACGATACAAACAGGGAACCACTTTACACCTAACAACTGCAATTTATATAACTTCATTGGCAACGAAAGTACCATCTTCCAATGAAGCACACGAAATTGAACGCGATACAATCATACAAAATTTCAACAGGTGAAATGGAGCTTGTTCATGCATCTTTCACGTTTTAGGAGTTTGTCCATAGATAGCAATCCATTGATTGGATCCGTACAACAATTAAGGATCACTTATTTGCAAGCAAATAAGTGATCCTTAATTGTTGTACGGATCCAATCAACGGACAAAGGCTCAGTCATGAAAAAACAGTTTGCAAAATATCACAAAGGAATGTCACGAAACTTGACCTTAGTTGAAAACATACATTTAAAATCACAAAGAATATCAGAATTACACGTTGGACAGTTAGATAATTCTAGTCTGTTGCCTAATCGGAATTCATCTTCTATCGTTTCATCAATTCAAGAATTTAGTTGACCGTATTAGTACCATCGATAGCGATTGCTTACACCTATAAAGGTGAATTGAACTGATTATTCTTTCGGTACGAATTTTCAGTCGCAACCAATCTGAGGCAATGAGAGAATTACACCGATTGAAATATTCGGAACTTTGGTTGTGTTCCAAAAATGAGGCATAATAACCAAAAAGGCTTCACGCGGCCACAGAAGTCATCCGGATGCAGTTCAGTCTGATCCGATTGAGTCAGATTCGAAATTTGGCCCTGACTCATAGTTATGTACACATGAGGCTTATATTAGGAACTTCGACCTATACCGACCTTGAGAGCTGACTAGGCTCTTCCGGGTGATTTTCACAGCTTGGCGATGGTGTTATTCCATCTTGAGAGAACTGCTCAATCGCATACGTGCGAACATGCGTGAATGCTTTTCCCGCTTGCTCGAGTTTCCGTTCAATATTTGAAAATTCAAAATTGAAAAGTTCAGCGAAGCTCGACGTCGTTCCGGGGCACCCGTTATCTTCTTCAGTCATTTCTCTTATTCCTCCTGAGAGGGAACACGAAATTCGGCATCCGAAGAATATGAGAACTTCATTTGGAAGGAAGAATGAAGAGAAGTGACAGAAGAAGTAAGCACGATTCATCCAAAAACTCAAACCGTCCACAAATCAGAAAGAAATGGTCCAAGCCCTCCAATAACACTCCACCGAATTTGCACTTATCATATGCTTTCAGCACCATTTCATCCCGATTATTCTTCACACATCTCCCGCTTATTCATAACCACATAATCACCAACTTTACACAAAAAAAACATCCACTTCCAAAAGCCGACACTTCTTGGGAGAACATAAAAAATATATATTTTTCTGAATGCAGAGATTCTGCTCGACCGATGGGTATGAAGAAATTGATATGTTACTGGTCAAAGCTGAGAGTACGGTAGGCTTGAATGTGGCAACCCCTATAGCATGTATCAGTTCAATATCAGTTCAAAGCATATATCAGTTCAAAATATACCAGTTCAAAATTCGTCAGATATGGAGTGAAAGAACTCATCGGAAAATGTTTTTGAATTGATCGGATGATTGTCTGATGCCGTTAAAGAGGTACTTGAAAGTAAGCAAAGATGGTCTGATAAAATTGCGTTATATAGAAAGGCGACCAGATTTCTGGAAATATGCATGAATACATCGCTGACCTTAAGATTTCAGAAGAATGTGCATTTTTCTGACATATTCCCGTCATGGTCTCTTTTTTTGTTCTTATCATGCAATTATTAAATTGCTTGTCAATGTTCGACCTATAGGTAGGTTGGATATATTCCCTTAAAGGTTATGCAAAATGATACCGGCGCTTCTCATTGGAGCTGTGCTGGCCGGATGATCTTACGATTTGCTGCCAGAAAAGTTTCGGCTCTTTCCCTGATCACAAAATGGTGATAAACGAATAATTGCAAACTGTTTTATCACATCTTTCTCAAAAGTATTTCACAACTAATTCGCCCGACAAAATATATGTTATCGGACACAAGATCATCATAAGCATAGTTTGTAGACAACGGTAACAAAACTTTCATTCTTACATAAAAATTGTATCACCTTAATTTAATTGCTTTATTCATTGGTGTTTTTCGTCGAAACACTTTTGCTAAATGATATTCAACTTGCGAAGTGAAGTCATCAAAATCCAGTCAGTTCGACTATATATAGTGATTAAGAAATGCTTTACAGTGGTTGGCAACTTTGATGGGCTTGGTCGCACGACAAGTTCAGATCATAACGTTGAAGATCATTCTCGAATCATTTGATTCTCCCATATACCGATTCACACACCACCATCACATCACGTCCATTGTTCTCTGATCATCGTCAACGATGATGTCCAATCACGCAGTGCATTCTATCACTTTGCACGTGCATTCGATGCATTCTGTATCTTTTATTGATCGACGCCTCTACTTCTGTGTTGATCTTTCGATTCCGATGCAACATCGCTTTAAAGTGACAGGTTGATTGCATATTGGACTCATGTTTCATAAATTTGGTATCAGTCGATCCGCAATGAGGCACTGAACGCAATGAGATACAAATTAGCTCAACAGCGACAGCAGTTCTTGTGTTCCGACCGCAAAATATGGTTTCACTCGACTTTGACTGTTCTTTTGTATGATATCCCTGGCCTCACGTCTCTCATGGATCCATAATTTTGCACTTTTTCTGGTCCACTCGTCAAGCCGAACCGATTTGTAGCGGTCTTATTGAAATAGAAGCAAAAATCATCCCGCTGAACTTCACAAAAATCCTGACCATACATATACCCTTTACGATCTTAAAATCCGCATCTTCGAGATGCTGATGGTGTTTCTACACGCTACTAGGTGGAGCGACGTGAGGTTTCAAATGTTTCTATTAGAGAGGGGGATGTCGTGACGGTCAGCTCAAGCACTTTACCATTCCACTTGCCATCGCTCTGTGTAGTTACGTTCATGAATTTCCTCACTCACTATCAGTTTCTAGCTGATAGAAAGAAAGAGGAGCATGTATATGGCGAAGTGCTACTAAATACTATTGCAGAGTTCGATACGAAACCTGACACATGGCCGCCTGACGAAAAACAAAGATGGTTTTTTTTCCAACTTAACGTGTTCTCCACGGAAGAAAAAATTGAATATAACTCAGAGACTGCAGCCTTTTCTGTGCATATCACTAATTTTCGAACAATTATACTCATTCAAGCTTATTGGTCACATCTTAGGACTTACGCTGACATGCATTAGACGTCGCGTTATGAATGCTCTATTCGTTGTATTGCTTTTTCATTCGTTCTCTCTGCTAAACGACATCTGAAGGGTTTATCTTTCATAAACTCTGTCTCCTTTCGAGAGAATCTATCATCCTATTCGAGACTTCCCATTTGTTTTTTGTCTTATCGTCATGTTTTCCGGAAGAATTTAACTCAATCCTCGAGATTTGTTACACTGTACTTAAGACATGTGTGACAATCTTCCCATGAAATGTTCCACGACTTACGATTACTCATTTCAGTTGCACATTACTGAATCGCTAACAGTGTTTTGCACAAACAAATTTTCTAAACGGCTTCTCACTTCGATATTTCGCTAAGCCTTTTAATTTCAAGTTTTTAGTTCTTAACTGTGATGCAAACAGTCATATTAAAACTAGAACCTATACTGCACCTGAGTTTCCGTCACGACAATCCTAAATCGACACTCACCGATCCTCTCAAGCTGTTTCGGTGTGATGTGTTAACACGCGGAAAAAAGTTTATGCAACTGTCGCGCCACGCACCATTCATATTTTCAAATTTATCCTAATCTCATCAAAGTTATGAACTTATGTACAAGTAAGAGATCCAAACTTGAGCCTGGATCTATCATGTGACATCCGGATAGTTTGTGCGGGGTTCTCTACGCACTTTGCGATTCTGTCTCAAGCATGGAACGACACCAAACCATGCCTAGCAATGCTTCCCTCCGTTATGCCTGGCGCGACAGTATCAAGCACGGAAGCACGAAGTAATCACATCAACAACAAAACGAAATCATCATAAACAACAACAACAGGACAATCAAACAAATATTCGCATAAACACGAGATTTCAATGCACACATCCAATCGGACAATCCATAGCAAGATAATATGAATAAATTGCCTCTCTACCTGCCTTTCTATTCCTCAAGTTATCATCTGAGCGCTTGAGTTATAAACTATGAGAAAAGTTCAAGAACATCTAATTGGGAACATACATATCAACTCATTCCAACCCTGACAAGACCTCATGCTAGCGTCCAAGAGAAAATTCTAACCTCTACGCATACATCAAACCACAGCTATCCAATTCAACCCCAGCCCGAGATATAAGCTCTCGAAACTGGTCGATTATTAGAAACAGAAGCGATGACTTATGAAGTACTTTATCACTACTCATGTTAGACAATAACTGCACTGGCAAGGGAAAGAAGGATAGCATCATAGATGTGTATGAATGCCGTCATGACACTAGCTAATAGATAAGCTTCGGCGAGTAACCACAAACACCTGAGAGATTTCTCCTTATAACACATTCAACAGCACTGAAACTAAGCGATGTGAATTCATAAGTGTAGTCCATGGCCAACCGGAAACAATTCTCCCCTGCTAAGGGAAAGTGCGCACGGTGAGTCCGGGAACCCTCGTTACCCAAGCAAATGCCTGAAGGCACTACTCAGGCCAACTTACGCGCAGTCCCTAGCGCCAGTCAAATTGGCGCCTTTCCCGGACCGGGAACACCCTTATTATATTGTGCAGAAAGAATGCTAACGATACCCGGGCAAGTACCGCAGACATATTTTCAAACACTTCTCCCCGATTCGCCGAGAACGCCGGTAGGTGGGGAACACCTGTCGGATTTACCTTAACCAAGCCCCACTTATTGGCTGTTCGACGGGTTGGGATCGCCCACGCAACCAAAATTTGCTTTTTAAGAATGTCCATTGACTACACAAATGATATCGCATCAGCCTTATTCCAGACGTCATTAAATAGTATTAAAACGAAGACGTTTTTCGAGTCACCAGTCAGCGACTCGACTCTACAGGATCAGTGGTCCAGGAGAACATTCCAGACCTACCGCTAACATCATAAGGCGATTCATACCCTACGTTAGCGAAACTCATTTTTAGAGGGATAGTTTTCTTGTTATCATATGCCAGTACAGCCATTATCAACACCTGATGATAGCTCTCCCAGAATTTAACTCATAATTTGTTTTCAATACGATAACTTTAGACCATTCGAGTGGATTGTAGGAGGTTATCGAGTGTCTCAGTAGCACAGGTGATGAATGATAACTACACTGGCAATGGACATAAGGAAATCATCATAGAATTGTATGAATGGCATCATGACACTAGCTAATAGATAAGCTTCGGCGAGTAACCACAAACACCTGAGACTTCGAGTCACCAGTCAGCGACTCGATTCTACAGGATGAATGGCCCAGGCGAACTTTCCAGACCTACCGCTGACATCATAAGGCGATTCATATCCTACGTTTGTGAAACTCATTTTTAGAGGGATAGTTTTCTTGTTATCATATGCCAGTACAGCCATTATCAAAACCTGATGATAGCTCTCCCAGAAACTAACTCATAAGTTATTTTCAATACGATAACTTTAGACCATTCGAGTTGATTGTATGAGGTTATCGAGTGTCTCAGTAGCACAGGTGATGAATGATAACTACACTGGCAATGGACATAAGGAAATCATCATAGAATTGTATGAATGGCATCATGACACTAGCTAATAGATAAGCTTCGGCGAGTAACCACAAACACCTGAGACTTCGAGTCACCAGTCAGCGACTCGATTCTACAGGATGAATGGTCCAGGCGAACTTTCCAGACCTACCGCTGACATCATAAGGCGATTCATATCCTACGTTTGTGAAACTCATTTTTAGAGGGATAGTTTTCTTGTTATCATATGCCAGTACAGCCATTATCAAAACCTGATGATAGCTCTCCCAGAAACTAACTCATAAGTTATTTTCAATACGATAACTTTAGACCATTCGAGTGGATTGTATGAGGTTATCGAGTGTCTCAGTAGCACAGGTGATGAATGATAACTACACTGGCAATGGACATAAGGAAATCATCATAGAATTGTATGAATGCCATCATGACACTAGCTAATAGATAAGCTTCGGCGAGTAACCACAAACACCTGAGACTTCGAGTCACCAGTCAGCGACTCGATTCTACAGGATGAATGGTCCAGGCGAACTTTCCAGACCTACCGCTGACATCATAAGGCGATTCATATCCTACGTTTGTGAAACTCATTTTTAGAGGGATAGTTTTCTTGTTATCATATGCCAGTACAGCCATTATCAAAACCTGATGATAGCTCTCCCAGAAACTAACTCATAAGTTATTTTCAATACGATAACTTTAGACCATTCGAGTGGATTGTATGAGGTTATCGAGTGTCTCAGTAGCACAGGTGATGAATGATAACTACACTGGCAATGGACATAAGGAAATCATCATAGAATTGTATGAATGCCATCATGACACTAGCTAATAGATAAGCTTCGGCGAGTAACCACAAACACCTGAGACTTCGAGTCACCAGTCAGCGACTCGATTCTACAGGATGAATGGTCCAGGCGAACTTTCCAGACCTACCGCTGACATCATAAGGCGATTCATATCCTACGTTTGTGAAACTCATTTTTAGAGGGATAGTTTTCTTGTTATCATATGCCAGTACAGCCATTATCAAAACCTGATGATAGCTCTCCCAGAAACTAACTCATAAGTTATTTTCAATACGATAACTTTAGACCATTCGAGTGGATTGTATGAGGTTATCGGGTGTCTCAGTAGCACAGGTGATGAATGATAACTACACTGGCAATGGACATAAGGAAATCATCATAGAATTGTATGAATGCCATCATGACACTAGCTAATAGATAAGCTTCGGCGAGTAACCACAAACACCTGAGACTTCGAGTCACCAGTCAGCGACTCGATTCTACAGGATGAATGGTCCAGGCGAACTTTCCAGACCTACCGCTGACATCATAAGGCGATTCATATCCTACGTTTGTGAAACTCATTTTTAGAGGGATAGTTTTCTTGTTATCATATGCCAGTGCAGTTATTATCAACACCAGTCCCGGCTCCTCCCGCAACTAACTAAGTATTCTGTTATGTGATACCTCTACCTTCAAGCACCGATGGGCTTCGAGAGCTTGTTTCTCAGCCACTAGGTTGCGGAGTCAAGTTGCCCATATAGTTAAACACTCCTCTGAATCGCTTGCTAATGTGCTTTACAGTCAGGTTGAACTAACATTTCATTAAGTCAAGTCAAAGCCTAGTCAGTTCATGTCTACCTGGCTTTCAGCTTCCTTACACAGGTTCAAATGAACCCGTGTAAGGAAGCTGAATTCCAGGTCTAATTCGAGGCCAGTCAATCTCAAGCTTTTAATGCTAAGTCAAATGTCAAGATTTGTCAAGCTACTGTCAAGCTAAGTCAAATCAATTCCGTGTCAAGCTATGTCAACTATCAGCAAATGTGCTAGTCTCGCTAGAGTCCAACATATGTTCACGTAATGGAGTCCACATTGGGGTGGGAGGAGGAGGGAAATGACGGGTTGCACAGAATGAAAAAAATTTCAATTAGGTGGGATGGGTTATACATAAGGCCAGTCCAAGTCCCTACCTCTGGCTCTGGAGTTAAGCGGGTCATTACGTGCCGCATCCCTCCTTCGCCCTACCCACAACCCTCATAAAAATTCACGATGTTGGCAACAATGATTAAAACACAAAATGAATAAATAAATACATTTGTAATATAAATAAAATTATAATAAATTATACATACACATTATAATACAATACATATAGATTGCATATAGAACACATCATACAGTAAAATAAATAAATAAAATCAATATGCAGAAATTCCATCCCAAAGGGTATCAGATAATCGTGTATCCGCTCGTAAATTGGCTAGACTATCGCCCTCTGAACTTCTCAGCCCACGACAATACAGTGGCATTCACAATAATAACAATACAATAATAGCGCAAATGATATAACTAAATTAAAAATCACTTAAAAAATCCTCCCAGTTAAAATATACGAAGCATCATTAATCTTTACAAACACATTTCGATCAGCAATGATAACATCGAGCAATAACATCACAATATTTACACCACTGTATTGTTACCTACTTTCAACAAGTCAGTTTCAAATAGGGCATCACTTACAAGCCCTTAACTACATATGCAAATATTCACAGCATTATTGAAACATTCTCAAATACACAACACAAACATTTACAATTACATTTCACAATAATCACAAATGAATTAAAAAATAAAAGAATAAAGCATGCAAAAGTGTGGTCACTGACCACGACTTAATTTTACTCCTGGTCCCTAAGTTCTAATAGAAGTGAAAATATATAATGAAAAATGAGGAGTTGTTCAACTCCGGATTATTTATTCAAGTTCTAATGAAAAGAAAATAAAGTTCAATCTTCTAACCCTGCGCTTCCATGCGCTATCGTGTCGTATTTGTCGCTTTTTGTTATTTGATTGTTCATCTTTTGATATTGAATTTGATATTTTCCATTTTAATATTCTTGCTGATTCGATTTATGGAAGGTTGCTTATTGATAATCCTTCTTGTTGTCGGTTACATCTCGGCTCATCCAGAACGTCGTCATCAACCATCGAGCGCCATCCATCGCCAGCTGTCGAAAAAAACATCCATCCAAACGTCGTAGACCATACTCACTGAAAATACGGCAATTTATATCAGATTACGAGAAATCAACAAGACCGATTGATAATCAAGTCATTTCAAACCATTAAGTAATAAATTAAATCACCACATAAATCATTAAATTCCTCACCTTCGATTTGAATCGATCCGCAGCGACGGCATCGTTGAAGCTGTCACAGCTTGCTCGATCATCCCCATCTGAAACAATATTAAATACGTAATTTGCAGTTTTCATCAGTTTTATTTCAGAACAACCAAAGCCATTCAATGCGATTCTCACGATTATCACAATAGCATTAAATTATCACCGATAATAATAAAACTAAAATTCTGAATAAAATACAGAATGATGTATAACGCATCAATACATGACCGCACAAACCACTCATGACAATAGTAAATGAATGCTGAATAAACATATCAGTTAGGCAGTCACTCTGACATGATCTGTGATGATCAATTGGTATGGTACTATTCATGGGAATAGATCAAATGAGTCGAATTTAAAAAAATCAAAAATTCATACGAATGAAATGTATCATAAATTCATACGAATTAAAGAATCGTGCTAACAGAATTGAAAGTGATTTAAGTCATCTTGGTGGAGTTTGATGGGAAAAAAATCGGTTGACAGGTGGGGTGGTTGCTCTCGTTAGCTGGCCGAGAATTGTCGAAATAGCGTTGCGATGACTACTGAGAGGGAAAATAGCATGGGAATATACGAGAAAATAGAGATGCAGAGGGTTCATGAATTTTGGGTGTCATGCTTCAGATGCGAGCGTGTGTGGGTGTACACGTGCGTGTTTAAAGTATTGTAAGTATGGAACGTCGTTTGACGTTTTTTGACAGAGTGCATCCAGAAGCCTATTGCGAAATTGCAATGTATTTAGTAAACAACATCATAAAAAGTATTGATCTCTGATCAGTTATTTGATATTGTACCATTGAAATTGTATCACCAAAGGGAAGCATATAGCATATAGAGCATGAACATATAGTCTATTCTAAGTAATGACAACTGATTACTTTGATAAGATACTGTTCACTGACATCACAATCATCCTGAATCAAGAAGAGATGCACGTGAAAGGCCACTGATTCCATGGAAATGTTCAATATCTTTAATTTCTATGCAAACTAATCGCTCTGATGAGCAAATTGCTTTCTACCAATAAGGAACTTGAGAACAGCTGTAAGAAGAATGGTGAATGAATAATGTAAAGTATCCATGCATGTGTACATCGAAACAGTCGACAACATTCTAATAGAATACCGCAGATTATGATTTCTAAGATGTGAATAAATGGTATGAAAACACCATATGGGGGCAAATATGTTCCAATGCACTATTTCAATGCATGATTAGGGTTGTATTGAAACTGTTTCACTAATTCGTCTTTATAACTGTCTAATTAAAATCTCTATCGCAGCACATCAAACAAAACTGATATAAAAATATCAATCTCTTCTGTGATTTTCCTTCCAAATTGGACCACATTCGGTAAGATTCTACCAGTATCACAAATGCACTGATATAAATATTTCGTATTGTTCATGACCTCCATCGCCACATCCCGTTTAGCCTCACCTTCAAGCAAACGATCGAATTTCATCAATGGATTTGAGTACGCAAACCTGAGAAGACCGACTGTTTGAAAATAATGACTTTCAAACTGTATCTTATGTTCTGGGGTGACGGTGAGCGGTTGGTTTGTCGATCGTTCTGTGCGATCGGCAAAATATTCGTCATTGTTGCGATGGCTTAATGGATTGTTGTTGGTATTCGGCTGGATTTAATTATGCAAATTATCTATGGCAACAGGCGCTCGTTATTGGTTGGTTGTGGCGTGCTTGATATGACGATTGCTATGGATCTACTCGGTTACATTAATCGTTTATTACTGATACCGAAAGATTACTGATTCACTACTAATGGCTGTTCCAAACAACTACTCTGAACGATCGTTGGACAAGTGTTCAATCGATCAATCGGAATGTATTTTCGGGCTCTTTCTGAGTCCCTCTCCCTAGAAATAAATGGGCATATGGGAGAGTAGCCCAAAACCTCTGTACTTGCCAAATCAATAATTCAAGTTCGGATTTCATGAAGACAGATGATTCCAAACGCTATTATTGTTAGTTGCGCGGAAAGAAGAATGCCAAGGAAGGAAGAATGTGATATTAGTGATATTGGTAATAACAGAGAGGCATAAACTCGTAATGAGTTGGATTTGCTGATTAAATAAAAAATAAAATAAATAAAATAAACTGTATCGAAATGAGCGAAGTCGAGCAATTCAGACAACTTCAGAAAATCAGCTATTTTTCAGAAAGTGAGCAAAATTGCTCTACAAAAAATATGTATAGAGGTTCTGAGGAATCGAATGGTGTGAAGAAATTCATGTGTTAATGGGCAAACCTGAGATTACGGTAGGCTTTAATATGGTAGCAATGTAACTTTTAGAAAATAGCTATATCTCCTCATGTAAGCAGAATTCCTGAGAAAAATATATGACATTCTGAATCTAAAGGTTCCGAAGAGTGAAATGGTATAGAAAAATCCGTATATTACTGGGCAAGCCTGAGAGTACCGGTATCTTGAAGATGGTAACCTCTATAGCGCTACTGTAATGATTATATCAACTTACGGCGATACAATGTATATAAGTACGCGCCCCTGCATCGGTTGAGATAGCTTCAGAAAAATAGCTGCATCTCCTCAATTCAGCAAAATTCTCAGCAAAATATGAGCAAATTTTTCTAAGTCTAGAGGCTCTGCTGGATCGAATAGTGTAAAGAAGGAGTTAGCTATAGGAGAAAACAAATCACAGTCGCTATCGTTCTCCTTTCGTTTTATTTCATTTTGACTGATTATCATTTTATTGATTGTGTTCATTGATGATTTTATATGAATTTTTGCGTGAGTGTATGATTAATATCGTGACCGGACAATTTGCCTAAAAACGTTTTGCCTAAGAACAGTTTGCCTGTTAGGCAAAACATCCATTAAAAATCCGTCCGTTAGTCAAGCTGCACTTATTGTCAGGTAAACTGTCCATCGGTAAGAAGTCTTTAGGTAATATGTTCGGGTACCGAGTAATATAGATCCTGACAGTGCTGATACAGTTCGTGCTAGCGATCTATATTGACTTAATGCTTTAGTTGGATAAATTATCCAGCATCGAGATAAACGATTTATAATGCAATATGGTCGTAACAGTAGTAACAATTCATTCATTTCAAAATGCGTATTCACCAATGAAAATTTTCAGTCATTCAGTGGTGGTTTTTAGAGTAGGCAATAGCGATTGCTGGATAGCGGACTTCATTTCGATAGCAGAATAGCAACAGCGCGCTTTCATTTTTCGACAGCGCGCCCAACACTGCGCAGAACTATTATGCATATCAATTTAGTTGCATATAAATGAATTTGATGACAATCCGTTTTGGAGCTTGTGGTCACAGAAGCAGAGTAAGTGGCAACTTACTGCCTCACCACCTTTAGTTCCCAATAAAAAGTCATGTGGATGAACATCACTGGGATGTAGTCATGGATTCTGTAGTATTAGGTTCAGATGTGGAGGTGGATACCATTTTTTTAATGTTTCCCATATTCATTTCAAAATGCGTATTCACCAATGAAAATTTTCAGTCATTCAGTGGTGGTTTTTAGAGTAGGCAATAGCGATTGCTGGATAGCGGACTTCATTTCGATAGCAGAATAGCAACAGCGCGCTTTCATTTTTCGACAGCGCGCCCAACACTGCGCAGAACTATTATGCATATCAATTTAGTTGCATATAAATGACTTTGATGACAATCCGTTTTGGAGCTTGTGGTCACAGAAGCAGAGTAAGTGGCAACTTACTGCCTCACCACCTTTAGTTCCCAATAAAAAGTCATGTGGATGAACATCACTGGGAAGGGAGGTTGTATTATCTGCTGTTGCTAGATTATTTTCATTATTCAGGAGATCGCTGTCAGCAATAAATTCATTTGCTGTTTTCGTCCAAAGCCCTTTAGTGAATGACTCTCTTCAAAAGTCTCGTAAGTTCATCATTTTTGATTATGAAATAATTGAAGAGATGATTGTTTTTCAACGCCTTTCAAGCATTTGAATTCGATCACAACCAAAACTCGTGCATAATTCTTTCTCATTTACTAATTTGTATACTAAACTACTGTTCATTTTCTGGGCAACAGACGTAGTTATTCTGTCAGTTTTTCGCTGCATTAAGCATGCTACTTTTCAGATTTGTTTAGCAATTGGCTTTTATGGTGGTGCGTATGTCGATCAAAATTATGAGGTTGGTAATCATCAATTCAACAAAATTTGACCAAAATATTGGAGGTCTCAGGTGACCTGTAAGATGCACTTTCTACAAACAAATGGTTATGCAGGGTTTTCTGTGATTAATAATGCTTACAAATATTAGGTAGCAGCAGTCGGAAATGATGTATGGTGCGTTTACTTTGAATGACAGAGTGTACGGATGCAAATATTAAATAACTACGCTAAGTGTTTACCTATTAATTTTCTGAGCAAATTTTCAGATTCCACCATTACCATCTGTAAGTGACCTTTATAAACAGCTTGAAGCGAACTTAGCGGAATATCTCAAGGACGCAAAAAAAGAACAAAGTCGGCATAAGGATTGAACACTGAGGTTCGATTCTCCACTATTACCTTCGCAGTTCTTCCTTTTCTTATGCGTATTTCAACAATTCTGTTCCATTTCATATTCAGACTTAGTATTGTTTACAAGCAATAAAAGTATAAAATCTTGACCATGTGATCTGATGGATCAAATGAAATAAATGCACTAAAGCCAGAGAGATCACTAAATTCATGTGCTCGTGGCAACCTTTACTTGCTGCTGATATAATGGATGCATCAAAGAAATGATTCGAAGTCTCGTTTCTCCCATTGCCGTTTGAAGTATTTTGTTGTTATTTTAGGATTTTATTGGTGCATCGTTTTCTTTCTGAAAGATACGTTGCATGGAGAGAATTTGCAAGTTTTCAGACGCACACTTGATACCGTTGAATGTGGAAGTGAATTTGAGGCGCTGTCAGCGGTGGTAGATGCTTTTATCAACTGATATTGTTGCACCTATTGTTACGAATTCATTTTCATCCATGCATATGAAATCTTTTCAAAAATATATACGTTAAAACCGCCCTCGCTAATATGTACACTTGTATGCGTTCGACTCTGCTCTCGTCTACTTTAATGTACAAAAATGAAATTGTATCTCGCACCCTCTGGAATACTCACCCCGAGGTTAAGAAACTTTGTTTTAAAGCTATTTGAAGAGGCATTGATAAAGTAACCGTAAAAGTTGATTGCATCGTTGTGTTCGTGTGTGCATCAGTATTCTTTTCTTATTTTGGAACTGTGAATATTTCCGTCACGATGATACTCAGTTGAATGTTTCAGATTTGTAACAAATTGCCAATCGTTCACGAAAATTTTTTCTCGAAATATATAGATGGATTTTTCATACAGAATTTATCATAATTCATTGTTAATACAGAATTTTATAACACTTTTCATGGATTGTTGTTAGAGACTCTTAAATCGATATCTTGTAGCCTATAAATGAACTTTAATTTTATTTTGATATGTTCTGTTTTGAAAATGCACCCTTCACATTTCATTTCGTAATGCACATCAACAACTTCCATTGGTTTCTTGTGAAACTGCAGTAATGTTCAAATCGAGTATTGTATAATGATAATATGGAATGTTCTTTACACTTCAGCATTATTAAACGATTACAAAAATCAATAGATACTGTACAAGAATGCAATTTTTCGAATAAGTAATGACCATCGTGTATGAATAAAACATAGCTCTATTATTTTGCAGTTAATAAAAATAAGAATCGTATCACGCAGAATATTGAGCATATATATATATATATATATATATATATATATATATATATATATATATATATATATATATTGAAAAAAGAAATTCATTCTAATATTGGTATACGAAGAGACAAAGAAGACACGTCAGCCATAGTAAGAATAATAATTTATGAGCTGCTGCAGTGTGACTATTGACTATTCCAAAGACGTTGGTGTTTTCTCGTCGCACATAAGTATCTCGATAAGCAATAATTCGTTTGCTTAAAATAGGATAAGCTGATCGTCAAATTTTATTACACAACCTCACTGAAATCCAGTCAACTCACTTTTATCGACTACTGATGTGCTGCTGTCATGTTATAGCTTTGCGCATGCCTATGCAGATTTGTGCATCTGTACTATTAGATGCCGAGAAAAGTCTCGTTTGAAAGGCATTTGATGAATTGAATTATTTTCATAACAATGGAAATATTTCAACGTCTGCCATACATAATTATCGATTCAACTGGAGCATTCCAACGGTTTTATTGTTGTTTTCCATGTTTGAAGTAACAGATGAGGTAAAAGTTTGTGGTTGCATCTGACATTTAACAGGTAGTACGATTTCATTTTTGATTACAACCTCGAAAATAACATGTTACTTTTTATGTTATTTTCGTAATCTTACGGGAATCGATTCGTCATCATCAGATGCATTTCCGAAGTGTTCAGTTGGCAGCCAAATTGATAAGCTGCAATGCACGGAGAATAATAGCATTAATGGTCCAAACAAATTTCGGTCACTGAATTAATATCTTATGTGAATGATGGTAATGACGTTGATGACAGCCTGTCGACCACTTCGTTCACAATGTTCCACACAACAGATTTAAGGAGACGCGTCTGAAACGTCTGCTGATGAGAAGAAGTATGATATACTGGCATGTGTTTAGTGGTATACTGATCACAGTGAAAATGGTTGAGAGCAAAATCTTAAGAGAACACTGAAAGCAGCGGTGGGCATTAGCGCCCTATTCGCTATTTCGCGACTGGCGGAGCCGTTTTTTTTTTTAAATCGGGAACGCAACAGCTCGCTACTTTTTTTTATACAGCGAAAATTGTAGCGATAACTTCGGCTATAGCAATTTTTTAGCGGCAATAGGGAGCGATAATTTGCGGTATCATGTTTCGTTACCCTTTTAGCGAGCCACTTTCTCATCTGCCAACTTGCTACCTACCGTCTGCAGGGGAACGCTTAGTTCTCTCAAGAACAACAAGATACTTAAAATACATATTTTTGCCTCAGTACTGATAAGTGCTAAATTCGAACTTACCATACCAGAACTCCTCTTAACCCATTGTAATTGAATATTCAGTTATAGCTCAAATACTTGTAATAAGTGCACTATTAGCATTCCGTCTGAACTCACTAAGTTGTGCGACATTAAATAAGTTGTAAGGGAGCTTTATTCATTTCTGTTCTCACTACGACGGGATATAATAAAAACCAAACGAGTCGGACTCTCAGGCGAAATGCTCAGCATGCTGATGTTTTTGAGAAGGAATGTGTAATGTAAACTGCAGCCTGTTGCTTGTTTTACATTTTTGAATTTTGCTGTCGTCACTTGGTTATTTTTCATTGTTGAACTTTGTTTCTGTTATTGACTAGTGCTTACTTTTGGGAAATTTTCTGCTCCTCAATGGCGTAATGAGGTTTTTTTCGAGACAGATCAGTGGTAAGATTTTAATTTTAAGGGAATACTTGAAAGTAGTAATTAACGATGGTGTTTAGCTGAGTAATTTTGCTGAGTAGCGTTTTAGTGAAAACCACCACTATTTTTCCCGATTAGCAGCAATTTTGACGGTAAAATTTCGTCATTTTTGGTTAGCAGCACTGATAGCGGGTTATTTCTAACGGAACAAAAATATTTTTAGCGAACTAGCGATTAGCGGAGCTACTTTTTTCAGTAGCGTACCCATCATTGATTGAGAGTTTATGCAAGTAGTAGAGTTAGTTACCTTCAAAATACCCGTTTTTGAAATAGGTGAGTGAATTCAGGAAGAGCGGATGATCGTGGAAGAATTGTGAAGGAGATGAGGAATTGAAAGTGTCGCTTCTTCAAAAGAAGCAACTAGAAGAAGTAGCGCGTTATTGCGACGTACGAAGTTGAGTAAATGAAGGCAAATGCGAGTTTGACAGTGATGAACAGTATCTGACAATCGTTGCGTTCCATCAGCACAGGTGACAATAATAATTGAAGGCAACAACAACCACAGTGGCCGTTCCGACAACGAGCGGCACCCCAACCAAGAGGATCGTCAAAAACGATGTTCGTGTTGACAATGGAGCATCCTGTTCTGGATACGAAGGATTTGTGTCAATGCTGAAATTGTAGCCCATTTTTATTTCAACAATATTATCACATGAAATCCATTCTGTCCTATTCCAGAACCATTTGCATTCATCCTTTCGGTTGTATCCACTGCAGTAGTGAGGAAGGTGATGAGGAAATAAAAGCAATTCAAGAAAACAATCCGTCACAATCACACAGTGCGAGTGGGATAGCTACTTGGCTAGTCACATGTACAAGTAAAGGTGCTGGATGGCACATTTCAATCAATGAAGAAATGAACAACAATGAGCATGAAAACATCTATGAAAACGTTCATTAGAAACAGTCTTCTCGAAACATATGGATGATGTTGTCTATGATTAAAAGTTCAACCTGTCAACTCGGTTAAAAACAAGCGAATCGCCATCCGGTGGTTCTGTATCTTTGCGCGTATTACTTCTGAGATAAGAGAACGTATTGCACAACGGCTTATCACAAGCACACAAGTCTAACCATCTGAAAATGCAAAAACATATGATCGGCAATAATTGTTTCACTGGATATTAAACGATATAGTTTCCAGCCAAATTCATGTTCAGTAGGTAATCAGAGAATAAACAATGTTGTCTGTGATTAAAAGTTCATTTGTCAATTATAATATAAACAATCATAAACATAAAGATGAATGTGGATGGTGCGTATAAGCCTTTAAAGAACAACTACATCATATTGATAATTCGAAACATTACTTCCGTTTGCTGTCATGTATAAATGGCTATTGAATAAATCGTATTGGTGCATCACGAATAAAAAAGAAGATGAAACACAGCATTTAAATGATCCGAATAGCAAAGCTATCCTACCTAATTATGGCTATGAACCTATATTTACATTTCAATAGTTCATTCTAGAACGATCACGTTTATATGAAAACATATTGTTATTTCTCGAGACTGTAGATGCTAGAATTGTGAACTGGTTTAAATCAACTCACTGAAAGTGAAGAAGATGGGTAACTGATGCATTTGAAATGGTAAATTTGAGTAAATGAGAGATAAGAACAGTCCAAAAGAAATGCTTCACTGCTCATTTCAATATCTCATTAACAAGTACGTCTTCAATGGAGGCCAATAATTAGTGTTTGCAGTGATTATAACAAATTACGGAAATGGTAAGGTTATAAAGTCAATCTTTATAGAAAAACGACTCTCGAAAACTTTACGCCACAAACAAAAACGCATACCTCCGAAACTAGCTCGTTATTCAATACTCAAATTAATAGTAGTACCACTTGAAAAGAATATCAGAATACATTTTTCTTTTCATGAACTCTCACTAGATCAATTGCTATTATCGATAGAAAAAACAGTATCCAAACTAATCACCAACTTTTCGAATAAAATTTATTCCTTTACAACTGACTCCGTTGAATGTAAATCTATTAATCATACTCACGACGTTCGTCATCGGATGATATTGTCATAATCTATGTTCATAAAGTAGTAATGAAATGAACAACACATACCTTCCAACGTTTCTTCGACAACCGATTAATTCTGAGCCACAAGTACGTATAACTGAATTTGAACTTTTCAGTATACCAACCAAACAAACACTGCTTTCACAAACACCGTACGGAACACAATGGTCATCAGTGCAATAGCACTTGATAGCGTTTGCTATTAAGGTTGACATGAACGAAAGTAGTGAAATAAATAATACGTTCATCTGCATTCTTCTTTTATTATATGAATAGTTTTCCACTTTGTACACCACTGCACTCGAACGAGAGAAAATATGATGCTGCTTCAACTCACATGTCCATATCGGCGCCATCAGTGGCGTCCATAGTGAGCGAGGAGGAGGTGTGACTGCAACAACACCTCTGATAACGGTTAACTCGCTCTTCTGAAACTGATAAACATCAAGTTTCAACTGAGTGAACGTGATCACTTTCATAGAATGTCAATTCGCAAATCATATAAAGTCAAATCATTCAGCTGACAATACCTTTCAAACATATCGAATGTCAACCAACAGAGCAAAATTATTTCAGCAAATCTATCTATGGCATCCAGTTTTATATTTTTAGATGCAACGTCATTATTGCTGTATTTCCTACTAAACAACTCCCAAACACCTTTCATTGTAAACTTCTTCATGTACTAGACAGGTATGAATACCTTCTATAAAAAAGATCACATACTTCTTCCTTGACTTTTTTCCAGTATTTTCGAGGCGTTCATTCATAGATTTCTGCTACTAGTACTGTCACTTTCAGTAATAACGTCGTTTATTTCTATTATTCCTATTTCTATTATCATCGTTAGAGCTGTTCCTATTAAGACTAATACTAATTAACATTATAACATTACAATTATTCCTTTCCACTGCCTTTCGAAAGCCAATATCTATTAATTCATTCACTATTCAACCACTAAGGCAAAGGAAATAAGATATCGATATCTGCACCACACATTCATCAAACACATTTATTGCCTCGAATTGCTGTGCATCAATGACGTTATATCAGAAAGTTCAAGAGGATTTTGACGTTTTAACTTCAGTTAGAAACCTTACATAAATATCAAGTTCATTTGAAACATGTTACGGCTGCTTGACAATTACGGCAGTCGAGTTGGAAGAGGAATGAGAAATGTTACTGAATAACTAACAGAGAGTCCAATAAATGCACACAACTGAAAAAGAAGTGAACAAAGAATGTTAAGCCATCTGAAGTCGACAAACTGCACTAATTGAAATGAAATGTCGTTTTGAATCAATCTTATCAATTAATATAAAGAATGTGGTAAAACGAATCTTATAAAGAGTGAGAAAAGATTCATACCGACATTAGCGAACAACTAACTAAAAAGGTGCTTCACAACAGCAGCTACCATATATAAACAGTGATGCCTCAATTTGAAACAACTGACTCAGCTCCGACTCTGCCTTCACGGTTTTCAAATTCGACTCCAGCTCAGGCTCTAAATTTCTCGAAAATTCTTCTCCAGCCCTACTTTCTAGAATTCTAAACATTCAGTTCCAGCTACGGCTAGGCAACTTTCAAATCACAGCTCCGGCTCCAGCTCTGCAGCAATTCGGATCCAAAAAAATTACACCGCAGGCTTTAACTCCGGCCACTAAACGTTGATCTGATATTTTTTAAGGGAACCAAGCGAATTTTGTTTGTTTCGGGAGCATGAGCATCACTGTATGTAAAGATGGTTTGTTCCATGCAGATTTGAAAGATATGAAACCTTTCAATCAATTAACAGCACTGAAAAGACTATTGCAATCCTTACAGGGAATCAAGCAAAATGCTCGTCATTTTGCACAAAAATAGATATACTGTAGTAAGGAATGACAGGAAACCATTAGTGGATTCGTTGCAGTCCGCATATCGAATTGAATCAGAAACTTAGTTGAGATATATTCTAGAATATATTTTTACACCTCGATGAATGAACCAAAGAGAGCAAGCAAAATCAATCTCACAAAAAGTCGAATTTTCGTTCTACCAAAAAATTATACAAATGAAATATGCACATAAATATACGCGTATTGAATAATTGGTGCAGAGCCCGTTTTAGGCGTAAAGCATAATAATGAAACAAAGTATCGATCGATGTAAAGTGTCGAATAAACGAACTAACTCGTCGTAGCTTTAGTAAAAGAAAGATCGAAATGAATAAGACGAAATGGAGATGTAATGTTGATGAATGAGCAAGCGAAAATAACTGCTTCGTATCATAAAATAAATGCAATATTCATTTCTTGAACCAATAGAAATGCGCATAAGACATACATTTGTACTGCGACCCTTTTTCAAAAGAAATTATAAAAATAAAAGAATACTGCTAAACTCCGGCATACCTTTCATTAGTTAATTTCCCAAGGAAAAAATATTGCATTTCAACTTATCAAAACTATAGGTAATTTTTGTAACGAATAGTTATGGTTTTCTTTATTACTACAAGTTATTATTATTAACGTTAATGATCATTATCATTGGCATTATTATTATTGTTATTATTTATAATTACAATTATTTTTTATCAATATTATTATTGTTATTATCACTTTTATTATTATTATTATTGTTGTTGTTGTTGTCAGATTGCTTTGACACGAAATTGTTACCATTGAATAGCTGTGTGAAAAATTCTGTTACTGAACGTTTCTTTATATTTTTTAAAAGTCCGAATTCGTTTTCAGAAAATGAAAACGTAAAATTTTCATCATCATCGAATGGGCCGAACAAGAGATGTGAAACACTAATTACTGAGACTCTGTACTGCGTTAACAATAGCTATACCTCATTGTTGCATGTTTGGTAAAAAAGGTTATTGATTGTTTTACTTTCGCGGAATTCAAACGTTGCAAAATCGCATTTCTTCAAGAATAACAGTTAATACTGAAGCTGTAGTTCATTGAAACGATTTCTTTCCGAACGCCTCATCATTTGTTTTTTTATTCGTTTGATATTGTTGAACGTGTGCGAAATTGTTAAGCGAACGCATATTATCCAAAGCGAATCCACAAATACTTCGATAAACTGGCAAATGAGAAGCAATGAGCGATTTCTGAGAAGCAATGTTCAACACAGTTGGACATGATTTAGTGTGATGCTTCGTTGAACTTAAGATGAATTTGTTTTGATAATACCGATTGATCGTGCATATAGTATTAAACATATAGTGGATGCGAATAAGCTCACGAAATACATTTTTAAAATATCGATTAAAAGGTTAAAAGAACGTTTTTTTTTTTTGAATCGTTCACTCCCGCTTTTTAAATATGCACACTTTCATTTGCTAACAGTGCCCATTCATACTCGATTTAGCGCATCTCTTGGAATACGTTCCAACATTACATGTTCAAAAAGTAATAATGGCAAACCAACAAATTCTTTCCACTTGTGACGACGTTGAATTAGAAAAAATTAGATTAGAAATTGTAATAAGAGTTAAGTTATTGAATAATTTTTTTGTTTTCTTTGAGGTGCTCTTTAAATCCTCCACCTAAAATTTCATTCAAGAAACTATTAGTGCGATATGAGGAAGTAAACGAGAAACTAACAGTAGTGGTGGCTTTTACAATGAACGATTGCGTTTGACGATGCGGCATTACGAAGGATAAAATTTTTAGTCGTAAGTGAAACGTATTAAAAATTAGTGTTGTAATTCGTAAACGCTTTTGATAAATGGAAGGAGAGGAGTTAATCGCTGAGATGTTGATTTGCAATTTTTCAGTTAACAACCGTACATCCTCTCTTATTTAGCGCTTTCATTGCATTTCAGTTTTCGCTTCGTTCATTTGCATAAATGAGTTACTTATCCAACTGAAAAATGCTCGTTTGCTCTATCTGACTTAACTTTTACGGAATCTGACTCCATTCAACAACTTTACAGAATTTTGAATTCTTAGCGTTACACCAGATTGCCACTAGCATTTGGGAGATTTTCAAATACTCTGTTGTTGACGCAAATAACGGTTAATAAAACTCATAAAAACGTTAGAAGAGGGGAGGGGAGGGGAGGGAAAGGCTGAAAAATCGATTTGGCATTTATTTGTTACATTCAAACAAGCACATCAAGGACAATAGTTCTTGTTGCACTCAAAAAGATATCTGGAATTTAATCTTGCTTTTAAATGCCAATGCAAAATCCGTCGAAGATGACTTGTTCTCGAGAAAAGCATTTTCTTTCGAATGGCAATAGTAAAAACAAGCAATACATGGAAGGCCAAATTACTTTAAGATCAATCAAATTACGGGTATCTGATACGGTTTTAATTGATTTAATCAACGAACTGAAGGTGGACAGGCAATATTAGACAATTCAAACAGAGGAAGAGGGAGATAAATTTGTGAATCAATGTTCCATTTCCTGATCAAAATTTCACGAAGTAACCCTATCATACTATCTCCTTTCCGGTTTGAAAACAATAGTGCTGCTCAGTGAAATGGTAAGTGCAGCAACTATTGTCCTTGATATGTTTGTTTGAATATAAAAAATAAATGCCAAATCAATTTTTGAGCTCCTCCTTCGCCCCCCCCCCACCCCCCAGCTCTTCTAATTATGAACGTGCCAAATTGATATTATTTATCCGGATAGAGAGTGTAATGGGATTTCAGCAACCCCTGCGAGGAGTAAAATCGCAAGTCTGCTCGCATACATTGTGAACTATGCTCTGATTCTAAAATAAGCCGAACGTGAACGGCTAACGCGGTTTACTGACTACTAATGAAGGCAGTTGCGCGATGCTTGAGGCGTTGAACAACCTCAGTTAGGTTGTCCCTTATAGATCTATGAATAAATGTGTACGGCTGGAAGGATGGAAAGATAACGACATTATGAAAATGAGTAACGATAAAATCAACCAAAATATATTTTTGAATTTTGAATCAGCGACTGAAATAAAAAGCCAACGAGAAAAACGTCACAGTGGAAAAACATTTTAAAAAACTTCTTAAAATCATTCAAACTTCCGCAATACGACGGAGAGCTCTGAAGAGAGCTGTAATGAACCACAATTCAGTCCCAGTTGTAGGCATAATAGGATCATCGCGTGCTAATGATGACCGCACTTCGTTGAGCTGCATTTCGACAAATTCATTGATCACTCTCATCTGTTTGAAATAGCTAACGGAGTCATTCGTTTTGCCGACACGAGAATTGTGTACTAATGATGAGATTTCACTAAAAATTATCTGCAATTCCTGTTAAGTGCTATCTCTCTCAACGCTTCGGTGGCCGTTCACAACGTGCTTGAGATAACAGAAGCAATAGGATCGGAACTTTTCCTCTTCATGCTTTTTATAAGCACTGAATAAATTCCTACCCAATCCAGTTCCCACGACAACAACTTCCGAACAAGTATTCATCATTCCGATTCGCTCTAATGGAATTTCAACTGAGGTTCAGCTCATCCACTACTTTTTTCATCTTCAAACCAAAATCTTCGAAGCGATTCCTACCATTTGACACACTGCGAAAGTTTTATTGGAGCTTATTGTTTCATTATCAGCTCGCTCACCTTTAGGTCTTTCGCATATTTATTCTCTTTCGGTTTTAAATACCTTCTGTGCATTGATATCCTCTGTTTCAACGACCGGCTATCCTACTCCAGTAACGTGATGCTGTCGTTGAAGGAATATGGTGAACTGTCACATGCACGGTGTGATGACACCCAACGATAAGACGATCAGATGAAGAAAAACAGAAACATTTCGGAATTATTCTAGAAATCATGGATTAATCTCTATTCACGAGCATTATATAGACAACCTAACTAAAGTCATCACCATTCCTCAAACTAGGCTTTGTTCTGATTCATTTATGCTCAATTCCTTTCAGAATTACCTCGGTTAACATTTGAGAATAACCAACTGCAATTCAAATCAAAATGAAACGATTTTTTTTTCAACACATCAAAGGATTGAACAATTCAACAGAGTGTTTCAGTATCAAAATATCTTTTCAGCTTGTACTCAATGCTCACCCATCGTCATATTTCACCTCTCCTGGGTTATTATTTGTTCATGGTAACATTTCGTTCTGTTGTAAGAGATCATTAAATGTCATATTATTCAACGAATCTTTTCTATGGACCTATTGTGCTGCACTGATACACCATCAACAGCTGAATAATCTCATTTCATTTTGTTCTGTTCTGCAACTCATCAAAACCCGCCAGAACCATACGAGAAAGCCTCTTCCCACCGAATTATCCTATTGCAGACATTATCACCCAGGTCATTTAATCATTGGACCTGCCCTATTCCGAACTGAAAGGTTCACAACATCGCACTCCACCAACTAAATGAGCTCAAATGATTTCTTTCCATCTGTTCTTGATGCTAATCAAAGCAATTCCTGATTATAAGTTATTATTTTTGAATAAATTTTAACGCTTTCCTTGGCAACAAGCATTTTTCGAAATTATTCAACCAGAAGGATGACGAGTTCACTCTCCGGAAATGGAACAAAGCGTTTTGGAATGCAGTCATTGTTTCAAATGACAAATGAGCCACTGTACCTATAAATGGTCATAGTATGGTCACCGCATATTGAATCGTTGCTGTTTCAATCATATGATACCTATTTTTATCATTGTATTTCATAGAAGGTGCTAAACATCCGAGTATTTTCCTCGCCCATATCATAGTCAATGTCGTCTCATTAGTATCCCCGGAAAACCAGACAAATTAACTAATCAGCTGAGAGTGTATCGTAGAATGTCACCGTTCAAAAGCACTGTTTTCAAACATCTCAACTGAAACACATCTTAAGTGCTATGCTATGCGTGATCTGCATATTATGAAACATTTCACTGCTTACTTCTCACCCCCCCCCCTTTCAGATTATGTTTGCGCTAACTGCCAGTATTCATATTCAAACATAACAACAAGCTTCCGTAACAGCATTATGCATACATGAAATGCGAAATGGGTGAAAAGCTTATTGATGAAAAAACAGTCAAAATATTCAAGCAATTGACAATCGTACAATGGAAACGGTACCGATGCGATTCACATAAAATAATTCATAAAGTATACAATGCCAATGGTTTAAACGAACATGAGAATGCGAGCATAAAAGCGAATAACCACAAAATTGGAACAATGAACAATTCTTAAGAAAACTTATGGAAGTGTGTTTGAGAAAAGTGGTTATTCGCTTTAGTCGATGATTATAACATTTACATTCTTACAAATATTTTCATGTTTTTTAGTTTTATTTTTTTCTTTTTTTTTCATTTAATTTTTTAATTTTTCATTACTTTATTTACTTTTATTTTTTCATTTTTATTTTTTATTTTCATTTTTTTGTATTTTTTATTTTTCTATTTTTTATTTTTTTAATTTTTTGTTTTTTAATTTTTTTTAATTTTTTTAATTTTTTCTTTTTTTAAAGAATGTTGTTGATCGTCGTCTTTGATTCATGAGCATTGTCGTCGTTCTCATCGATTGATAACTGCTACAACTGACTTTTCTTCCATATTCGCGTCTCATAAAGGTACCGTCGTATCATCACATACTTATCCGGAACTGAACCCAATTTCCATTTCTGCCCAATTGTGACATTGTTCAATTCGTCATAATAATGAAGGGATATCATCAGAATGTCGTTGCAGAATAAGCGTAGTACATTAACAACTGTTTCAAATGCAATCTCATCTGAAGAGCTGATATATCGCTCTTTATTTCTTCTTATATTGAGATATACTGAGAAGTTGATGAATAAGCCCATAATCACCACCAACCATAATTCAATAATTACACTTCATAATTCAGTGCGGGCTTAGACGCCTTCGAAACGGTAACTCCAGACACCGTTGACATTGGTTGAGTTCGGAGGGACTGGCCTGGCAAATTGGCCATTGATTGCTTTGCAGTGGACGTTGTGCGATCGAAAGCACTTCGGAAGAGTAAGGTTACTTCTCAGATTGAAAAAGCACATGGGAAGGAAATCTTGAAAAGGAGGTAGGAAGGAAGAAAAGGAATTGGGAAGGAATTCTTCAACTGTTCCAATGCGTTCCGCCGATATCAATTCATACGGTTCAATTTTCCGCTTCAAGTCAGTTGTGGGCAGTTTAATTCGCCGAGTTTCTTCAGTGCATCTGATCTTCCAATGGAATTGTTTTGATCCTCATGATTCGTCGATTGTTTGTATGACTCAGATTGATTATAAGACGTGCTAAGACGGTGACAGGCACAACAAACATGGGAGACTGATATCAAATGATTACAAAAACAATTGCTTCATAGAGACAATAATATTGCTTATCAATAAACATATGCGAACAAAGACATGATAAGGTTTTCTTCCAATGTAAACAGTAGGAATAATTACTCTCCTACATCTTGTGATATATTATTACTAGATTTACTAATCTATGCTTCACATTCCTATAAGATTCCAGCCACATCTTGATGAATTCTTTGACTTAACAGTATATCACAAGATATAATGATGTACATGCTTTCTATTCACATTTCATCTAGTTATTCATATATTGTTGATAAAATGGCATTAGTTGTGCACTTTCATTTGAGTTAATACATCATAACATCTATATAAGTGTTATCGCATTATACGGTGACTGCTGGGTTTGGGAGCGATAATGCTAACGAGCGATTGCTTGGAAGACGATAAATATCGTGATCGCTAGTTAGTCAGAGTTGGTAGGATGGATGAGGGCGATCGCTGTGGCAATAAGATAGTCTCACAAGAAATTGGCGGTAAACTGTAGAGATTGCCTCTCGCGCGTTTCCCTCATTCGTTTTAGTCATCGTGTAGTGTTGTTGCCCACTGCGGGGAGATCTTTTTCTCAGATCTTTTCTTAAAGGTGTTTCTGATTTCAAAATTCGGTGAATGTCCCCATAAGGATAACTTTCGAGGATATTACCCAGCAGTCCCACGTAATTAAGTTTATTTCATTAGTCGAAATAATGAATTACAACATGTATCGTGATATACACGATCAGCATAACTGCAAATGGCAGTTAACGTCAATCTCATTGACTTTCTTTAATGTTATCATCGGGAAGCCTATCGGATCATGATTTCTTGTTTTACTGTTTTTCAATCTCATCGCATTTAGTAATGCGATGAGATTGAAATGTAGTAAAATAAGAAATCATAATCATTTATTGACAGATTCCAACGTGTTTCATCATTCTTATCACAGTGCTTTAATTGGTGACATTTTACGCTTTCAGTTAGGGTAGGAAATGTGTTGCGTTAATAGGATTAGATCGGTTCCTATCTCGTTTTCATATTCGTTTAATGCTTCTCTTAATGAATGAGGTACCAATATTATAATCTTTGAGCAACGATCCAATAGTAAATGACTGTTGGGATGGTCAATTTTCTTATTCAACCTAGCAACTGTCGTTGTTTAAAAAAAAAGCACGTTTTCTTCCACTCGACCAGAGAGTGGACTCATTTTAGTGGTATACATTGTGAACATCGGTTTTTACTTTCATTAAAATCTCCATCAGTCATTCGAAAATCTTTTCCTTATCAGTTGAGCTCACCCAGTGGTACTCTAAACGCAGTGAATCCGAAATCATCCCAAGGCCTCTTCTGATATTATGTGCCCTCTGTTGAATGTTCGAAGATTTGTGTGGTAAATTGCAATGTTGTTGATGCTATTATTGCAAAATAATAATGTGTAGAAAAAAATGCTGATCAACTTATGTGTTGACGATTGTTTCGTGCAGTTGAAATTTTTGCGTGTTGGCGTGGTCTCTTAATATCCGTTCCAGTTCCCATGATCATCCGTTCCAGTTCTCATCCTGTCCTTTCTGATCACAAATCCATATTCCGTCCATCCCACTAGTCTCCTTGTAATCCTCGCTCGTAATTCCTGAAAGAAAACATCCCCCCTATTAGTTTTCCAATCATGCTCGCAGAGTAATTCACTAAAATTTACATGAAAGTTTTCGCGCAGCTCGAGAAATAAGCACGAGCATAGTCCTAAAATTTCTCTAGTCACCAATGTTGCGAAACACAACGCAATCGCACGCACTTTATTGATTGCATGTCTACGTGACCAGGTTTAGGTTAAGTCAGAAGTGCTTCTACCGTAGCTTCGCATTGTTTCAGAACATTCTCGTCATGACGCGCAGATCGTCGCACTTGTTGTTTTTTCCTGCATGAGCACTCTTCCAGGCTAAAGTTGAGAACAATTTCAGTCACACGAGGCTAAAGTGAAGCATTTCTAAGCGTTGAAGTACTTGAGAATGAAATAAGAGTATCTCTTCTGTAGTTTTCCGCTCAATAAACAATTTCATTTGAATTTTTCGGGATTGTTAGTGATCCGGATTTGTACTTCGCAATCTGATTATGTTCTAGTGTAGTTCTGTGTGAAATTATGCCCATTAATCGAGTTCCTAAGCGTGAAGTGCTAGAAAATGATTGCAAGATGCTTCACTGTAGTTGACCACGGTCACAAAGGAAGAACTTAGGAACTGTGACACATTTTTTTCATGATTCCAAGTTGAGTTAAGTGATTGTTCTGATAAAAACTAACACATGAGAAGGTTTATCTTTTAGTGCGTTATTTCAGTGAATTTACGCACTTGACATCTGATGAAAAAATTCTTCCTTAAATGATGTGTTGAGACAATGTCACACTAACTCTCTTTATTTCGAGAGTGATATAATTATTTGCATGGATGTTCAATTGATTGGAAGGAACATTTGGAAACTAGGACATATGGATTTGCATATGAAATGCTGTTTGTTACAAAATTTTGGAAAAAAACCGAAAATATTCGAACACGATTTCCACACGAATACGAGCTGCAATAACAACAGTTAAACTGTTCATTCCATAAGCAGTATGTACTTAATTCAGTTATGTGAAATAATTGCGTTGACAGTTTGATGCGTAGTTTCACGAGATTTTCAAAAGATCTCGTATTGGTGAGATGTTATACCGACGCTCAATATGTTTATGTGATTCTCCCCCCGTTTGATAAGGAATATCAAATGCGTGATGATTAAATGAGCTTTCATATATCTTCATCTTGACACTGAGATTAACTCACACGTGTTACTGCTATTTTATAATAAGCCTCCATATTTTATTGTATTTTTGTTTTCTGTTCATCTTTAGTTTTGTTTTTATTCGGTGTGTTTGTTTTTTCCTTTAGATTTTCCTCGACAAGTCAGTGTTTTGTTGTTGTTGAGTCTTTGTCGAATAAAGCGTTATTATTCATTCTTGAATGATTGGTTACCATGGGGCTAATCGCAAATCGATGATAAATAGCGAGTAGATCCAAAGACAACTTCGTCATTAATTATTCACATTCATCACTCGAAACGCTTCAAGCAGAACAATTTTATTTTTTTAGTCTCAAAGCTACCAAAAAGTTTGTTGCACTCTTTGCAGAGTGCAACAAACTTTTTGGTAGCTTTGAGACTAGTCTATGCATTTTAAAAGCTCTGGCTCATCTGGTTAAATGCGATAAATGCAATGATGCTGTCCAGTTGCAATTTCAATATATTTGCATGAATTACTTCGTTTAAAACTTAGTCACTATATGCAACACATTGTTCACGGTCTTCTGAACAGCTGTAATTGGAAGCTCATGCAGAAGTAATGGTGAACGAGGATTTCTTTAAATAGTTGCTAAATATTGGATTGAAATTAAAGCCGTGAATGAAAATTTTGACCAACAATTGTTCATGCATTAATGCGGTTACGATTGACTACCATTATCTTTCATTGTATTGGATTTGTGAAATGTATATGGAGAGTTTAATAAGGCCAAATTTGTGTAAGTTTTGTGTAAGCACGTGGTTCAAATGCCTCTGTTGTGAGATGGTTCAAATGTCGTTAATATTCGCATTCAGATATAGCAGTTTTAGAGGGTAAATTAAGTAGATATGATTGAAACAGATTCATCTCATGATTCGAAGTCGATTGTAGAAGTGGTCATTTCGTACATTACCACCGTTTATTTCCATACATGAACGCGCTCTTGCACTTCAGCACGTGTAAAAATTGTAAACGTAAACAGATTTCAAACGAAGTATATCATGCGATTTTATGCGTAGGCTATAGCTTCTTGACACGAGCGTCAAATCCAAATCGTGACGCATAGCGTGTAGCTGCAGCACTACCAGTTCAATGTTTATGTGGAAATAGTAAGTGCATCAAGCTTCGTAATTACGTGTATGCTACTGAATCGAGAGAAAATTTATTCATTGTTGATTAAATTAATCTATCAATTTGACTGACTGGATTAAAACCGATTCAGTGCGACCTCAAAATACTGACTATAATTTCGTTTCCGTCCGTGTTAAGGGAATCATAAATTGTATTCGAGATTAAATGAATGCTCTCAATACGTCAAACATAAACACAAAATAGAATCGAGCGTCAACTGATAGAGTCGATATCGATAAGATAGCGGTCATTACAAATTCATGCTGAACGTGGCAATTGCTAAGGTACCAAAATATTTGATAGATGTCTTCGTTTGTAAGAAAGTGTTACATCCAAATAACTGTCACCGATTTATTTCACAACAGAATTTAGCACATTTAAAATATATCAAATTATTTGATTTCGCAAATTGAATTTTTTCCGTGCTCACTTAAAATGTTCCGCATCCATTTCTCGACACTTTGAATTGCTCTTAAATGCACTCGCCAGTATACAATTTTCTTGCTGCTGCAAGTGTATTATGTGTTTTGGAGATTCAAATAGTTAAAAACGATGCTCAAAGACACTTTTATTATGCAAACACAAAAATATGGTAGCGTATAACTCGAAAAATTCAAAAGTATGAAAATTAAGGTAACTGAATGTTTAGATTCGAAGAAAAAAAGATTACAAAGCAGTTGACAAGGTGGTGAAATTTTTATGATTTCATAAAGTATCCAAGTGATGTGGAATACGATTGATGAATCAGGCATATGCACACGGCGGGTATGCGATATGTAAACTGAATAAACTCATGAATGTATAATGAAACGTAAAAATAAGGAATTGAAGGCATGAAATCCTCGTTGACATTGTGGTAATCATTCAGTCCCTTTGATATTGCGGTATATTCCACTGCTTTCTAAATCTTCGTAATCTAAATGCTCGTAGGAAAAAGTAATTATTTAGTCATTTCTAGTGTTGATTGGAAACCTCCACATATTTTTATATCTCTCGTTTTTAAGCCTTCTATAAGATACCATTACGACTAAGAGGATGGACATCTCGCTGGAGAAAAACGATAACAGTTAATGATATTGAAGCAGATATTGTGTCAACGAAAAACTGACATCTTCTGCGGTCTATTGAAATCTAACTTGGAGAGAGTTTTTGCGATCTACATTGAATGAACGAAATCTCAAGAAACATCATCAGAATCGAAACATGCTATGCCATTGGAATACAACGACGAAACGTTCAGCCATATATTTCACGTTGCAATTGAATCTTACGATTCTCATGATTGGAAACCATCGCATAACCTATGAACTGAACAAAGGAGCGGGCGAGGGAGAGCCGGAGATGATTTATCACTTGGAAATTGTCAATGCATTTCACTTGCACACAATTGCAATCAATCAATGAAGTAGACTGCTGAATCATAAATGAATGATTTATTTTACGAGATCTGTTTTTTTTACTGAAAATTATCGCTGCAAATATAAAAATCCCATTTGAATATGAACAAACATAAATCATTCACGAACGCAATCAATTTGGATATGAGTGGATGATCTGAGAATGCTAACTAGATGCTGCTGATGTTGAAGCAGCAGCAGCAGCATGTGATATGGATGATAAGCGCAACATCTGAAGTTGTCGTATTGCGGCCGTTGCGTTGAACGCCTTCTTCCAATTTCGTTTCGCAAGACTCTTCTTCAAATGCGGTGCCACCAAACAGTGAATATCTTTCGTTCGGGCTGTATTACCATTTATCCTTATAGGAGAAGAAGAGATTAACAGGAAGAAATGAATAGTTGACAATTGAAAACAAAATTGTTACTTGCTGGTCACTGCTAAGCTAATGAACACTTCCTTCGTCCTATTAACATTTCTTTGATGATTTTTTCTCATCTACCAGATTCCCTCTTCATTTATCATCATATCACACAAAAAGCATTAGTTATTTTAGCAGTATTAGTCATCAGTAATAATATTCGTTCAGTTTCCACTAAAAACGCTCATTCCCTCGAGTGTTATGGCAGAAATCCGAATTGTTCATACAACTCACAGAGCTTTTAGTGACACTTAAGTCCTCAGTTAAATGACTGGAAAGTGAATGAATCAAATACGTAAGTTTCTAGGAATTATTGCAGAGTTATCACAGGAAACTAAAACGCTAAAACATGGTTGATGTGATCGGCTGTCGAGTCATGCGAATGAAGTAACATGAGCATAAATTAAGCAAATACCAGGGATGTGTGAGTGCTTGTTCACACGTGTATCGCATATTCGGATCACAGCACATCAAATGCGATATGAAATCTTTCGCTGAGTCGGATATTTCGTCCCAATACGGCGAATCGAATTCGTATTCACCGCGAATGATTTGTGCAAATAAATTCGCATCATTCTCATCATAGAACGGTGGATAACCGCACAATAAGATGTACGTTATAACACCAATCGACCAAACGTCGACCGCCTTACCGTATGGCTTCTGTTGCAGTACCTGAAATGGTAGCATCTCATTGGAATGAATATCCCAATATTTATGCACCCAAATCACATCACCTTGGAAAGCCGCGGTGAATTTGGATACTTTGCTCGCTACCTTACTCTACAATTTCAGGAACGTACTACAGATCACACATAGACTATAAACTCATCAAAGTCCCTTTATGTCGTTTGTATCAATGCGGAAAGTTCTACAATTACAATGTGGTTCAGCAGGAAGAAATCAAAATGACTTCCGATATCACGAACAGTAAACGCATGATTACGGCAGGATAATGAGAATGCCTGATTACTGCGCGATAAAAAAATGCATGAAATCATTCTGAGAATGATACCACTTCCAGCTATGTGATCTCGTGTAAGTGGGTGCAAGCCGTCATTACTTCTCGAAGGAAATAATACTTTATTTGAAAACTCGTCCAACTGAGTCGGTTCGTCATTTCCACCGATTCACTCATGTGATAATTTCAATCATTAAATTGCATATGGAAATTCTTTTTGCTTGAATGTGAACTCTGGATTGTGAATCGCCGATCGATGGTTTATATTGCACTGCAACACTACTTCATACAAGGTGACTGGTCACTATGATTCTGAGGCTGTCTGATTTTTGCCCACTGACATGCAGCAGTTTTCCAAGAAACTGCAACATCAGTGGTTCAGTAATATACGACTTAAAAAAATACATTAACTCAGCGATCTGTTTGATCGGACGACTCTATTGCTTCGTCACATTACTGTTGCATTTTTCAATAAGCCATTTTAAGAAGCACATAAAACGAATATTGCCTTCGCTTTGCCATTCATTTTCGCAGTAATGAGAAATGAGTGCCTCTCATCTGTCATTAGCTGTTTGACAGTAGTGATCATCGGAAACAATATATCACGTCTTAACACTGAATCACACAATTATACGCTTATGTACTTTGAAATGCTTGAATGTTATTGTGTTCGTCGAGTTATTCATCCATTTGATTTTGATGGATTAGGATATTGCAATAGAATGCAATACATTCATAATTTGTTGCATGGTAAAAAATGCTGTATGCTCGCAGAATTGCTAAAAATGAACATCATCATGTATCTATGATAGTGGTTCTCATAGGGGTGAAATTACCCATTTTGGGTAATTTGGACATGTTAAACGGTAATAGAGGAGGTCGGAAAGTAGAACTTCGTGTTGTTGTTATGTTATGATAGAACGCCACTATGATGGTGTTTTTTTTCACGTGGGTCTGAAAATGCGGTTAGTTGATGGCAACATTCTTCATTCATCTATGAATATCATTAGCTCGTTCGGGTCTAATAGGGTTTTCATTCTTTTCCTTGTTGTTACAATCGCTCTCATAGCTTTTATCACCAAAAGTGTTCTCTTTTGCTAATTTCTCAATCATTTCACTCAACAATTAAAGTCAAATTCTCATTCTATCAAATACACTCTATAATTGATCGCTTGACTGTCGAACATTGTTGAGCAAAACAATTCGATTCTTGTATTGTTGATTTCTGCTGTCAACACTCGTCAACGCATTCAGTAAATAGTATATGCTAGTGAATGAGAAATTGATTCGAACTGTGAAGTGAAATGAGACGAAGTGAATGAGAAAAACTCATGAAGAGAACAGTATTCACATGCAATAGCTATGAGAGTGAATAGAACACGTCTGAAAAGAATGAGAATCCATCTAAATCAGTTTGAAGTGAGCGTGTCATGGACAATAGCTTTTCATGCATTTCCGCTTTTTCCGTTTGTTCCTGATGTTATACCTAGAAAAAAGTAAGTTCTTCAATCAGAGGGGAGAGGGACGGCAGCCTACCGGATCACCACACGGGGTAATGAAGCACCCAAAAGTGAGAACCACTGATCTATGAGACGAATGT
This sequence comes from Anisakis pegreffii, assembly GCA_035041965.1. Classification (NCBI taxonomy): domain Eukaryota; kingdom Metazoa; phylum Nematoda; class Chromadorea; order Rhabditida; family Anisakidae; genus Anisakis; species Anisakis pegreffii. The sequence goes on along the minus strand of JAPYMA010000100.1, from coordinate 141,809 downwards.
TTTTTACGGATTTCGATGGAACCGAATCATCCGTTTTGCACGGTTTATTTACGCATATGCTTTTTTTCCATTCTGAAGAGTCACATGTTGCTGTACTGAGACATGAACTGCTTCTACTTGAGAAAACTGAGGTTGTATTTAGAGGAAGGGGTGTCTGCAGATTCCAACGTTACATTTTAAGCAAACATCTCCAGAAAGTGGCAGCATAAAGAGATCAGAATGCTCTTGTCGATCGGAATACATCAAATACAACATTTGACACGCTTTTAGCAATGAATGCATGACATTTAGTTTCATTTTTCTGCGGAAAAAAAATTGATGAGGAACTATAACAGATGTCATTATTTAGAGACTCGCGCGTAATTCCTCGAACAAACATGAAATGAAGAGTTTTTTAGGCACTTATTGAAAATTCATGAGGTCAACTGTTGTCGAACGAACATTTTTGCATTCGCTTGCATTCATAATGGTAATCATCAACTCCAAAATAATCCTCAAGAAACCGTGCTCTCTCTTTCTCACTTATCGAACGATGAAAATGAAGAATGAAGATGAAGACATAAAATACAGAGAGGTGAAACGAGAGCTAATAATATCGAAAATTGAATGCAATAAATTGCAGTCATCACTGCAACAGAACTAATTCTGAACGTAAAAATTGAATCACTCGGATACAATCATCCGAATTCACATCGCACAAGGCAATTTTGTACTACCATTCATTATAGAAACGTGCATTAATGAAAAGCGATAAAATTTATGACGATATCAATGGTGAAACAGATGTAATAATTGAACGCTTACCTCAGGCGCAACATAACCGGGTGTGCCGCATGCGGTAGCCATAACACCCGAATCTTCGGTTTTCGAAAGACCAAAGTCAGAGATCATTATCTTCGAATCCACTTCTTGATCATAATACAGCAAGTTTTCCGGTTTCAAGTCCCTGCAAACATGCAATCGATGCTTCGAATATGCATGCAGACAATCAGATTCGTTTTCACCAAAGAAAAAATGAAAAATTTTCACCAAAAAAAATAAAAATCTTGAAGTGTTTTCATTTTGAAGCATGGAATGTGATAATGATTTGTGAGGTGTCGTTAACTTTTCAGTGAAGACTCATCACTTCACATACATCATTGCAGAACAATATCCATAATAAATTTCAATAGTCAAAACAATTGAGTATGGCTATAAATTCAATGTGATCTCTTCCCTGTTCAATTGAAAATTACCTCATTAAATCATTATGGCTAAATCAAAATTTTCATGTGATCAAGCTAGATGAAATTCATTCATTTAACGCATATTGAATCGGATTAGCTTCTACGTTACGAATATTCACATTATGTTGGTTGTTTTCATGCTTGAGCAGTATAAAACGTTTCTGCTTTGTTTAGAATCAACACAGTCACCGCTAATGAGGAACGAATAAACGGTAAACAATTCAGTGAGCACGCTATGCGTTTTAAACATATTGCCTCAACCTTGCTTGACAACGTTAAACTTCGGTCTTTCGTCGAATAGTTATTCTAAAATTAGCCAGCATTCAGCATGTATCAAATTCCCTGAATTGTGAATGTATCCTCTGAATTTTTTCCAGGGTTTCTTATGTAAATACTTTACTAATCCAATTGGTATGAATGGAATGCGAACATCCACAACATCGTCCACATTGCCAAAGATGTAAACAATCGACAGAACTTTAGAATTTACTTTCTTCAACAAAATATTCGATTAGAACTAAAATCTGCTAGCTGTATACAGAAACAGTAACTTTCTTCATTTCACAATATAAATCGGTTTCATATAATGATTTAACGCCTTCAAATAGTTTGTTACTGGACACATCCAAAATTTCCACTTGGCTAGTGCTCTCTTCGATTGAATGTTTAGCTCAACAACTGCTATGAGTCTACTTAATCCAAATAGTGAAGACAAGGTAGTGTTATTCTCATATGTGAAAAGGCAATATGCTGAACCGAACGACATGATGAACCACGGATGACAGTAAGAAAAATAGTATCGTCATAAATCTTGAAGAGTGGAACGAATAATTTCGTTGATGGAAATGATTTATGGAGTTGCTTAAACGATGTGTTCAAGACAAAATTCCTTTACTTTGTATGGAAACCTGATGGAACTAATTTATGACGAGTAATTCAAATTTGATAAGATATATGACAGACCTGTGCACGACACCATTTTCATGCATAAAAGCGACTGCTTCAAGAACTTGTCTCATTAAAATTGATGCATCACGTTCTGTATACGAACCCTGTAATGATGCATGATTTTTCACCTGCTTCCACCTCATCTTTGCACACTTCAATTAAACACCAGAAACATAATGTATAACTAGCAAGTTATTCTCAAAGTTCCTAATATATTCTGTGAATACACCGCAGACGAATGCTTGGATATTTCGAATTAAAAGATCCATTCTTATGTTTGAAATTAGAGGAGAAAAATTGGGAACGTATAATCAAAATTGTTCTTTTTTTCGGTTGCAAAAAATCGTAGAGAACCGGCGATCTGTCAGTAATTAAATAATTGAATTTGCATTGAACAACTCAAAACTAACGCCGCAATAAGGAAAGCAGAGATCTTTCGTTGAGTTTTTCTTAAATTTATCCGTCGAATTGACTGTCAAAGCAGGATTTTGAAAGAACAGATAGATGCTGTTCATGTCACTTCTTAAGAATTTCGAACGTCAAATTCACAAATGTCTTCACAAAATTCATCATCAATTCAGATGTATCTTCATCTCCCTCTCAACGAACGAACGCAATACGAAGTAAATTACCTTCGCGACAATACGGTCGAAGAGTTCTCCGCCTGTGACCAGCTCCATGACCAAGTAAACGTGTTGCTTCTCATCGTAGGTATCGAACAGTTGCACAATATTTGGGTGCCGTAATCTCAAACATGTAACGTGCGATTATGATTTCATCCAATTATGATTCATTAATAATAACATTGTGATATTGGCTTGATTATATCGGCAACTCAGCAGCGAATGCACATTCTTTTCATTTCGCTTCAAATCATCCTACAAAACCAGAACAATTTCCGCTCAGCTGAATCAGAAAATCGCAAAATTTGAATTGATTCATTCAATTTGGTTTAATGCGCATTCAATTCATTATTTAAAGTTTCTTTGAGCTTCCCTTGATTACCATATCGCTATTTGTTGAACAAGTATCGTTGCATTCAATGACTACGTTAGGTTGAATTCAAAACTGAGGAAATTAAATGTGTGACTGTGATTGGTTCACAGTTGCCTATGGGTGATCTCACTCACTTAACTATTATTGCCTAAATCTCGCATGCAAGTAAAGAAGATGTTGACTACCTAGCGCATTCTGGCAATGTTTAGTGTTGGTGTTGCGGCAAATAATTTCGTAGTGAGATTCAATCAAAATTATCGTTAGCAATCAGAAACTATTTCAAGTAATCGCTAGTGTAAAATCACGAATGAACGGAATCATACTTTCGTAAAACTTTAATTTCATTTTCGAGTGATTCCTCTTTGCCTTTGAGAGCCTTCTTATCAATGCATTTGACGGCTACCATGAGACCAGGTTCAGCTTTACATTCTGCCAAGAACACCTGAACAAATGTTGACGATCACATTGTGGAAGCATTAAAAATTTCCAGACATTTCAACATATTTCACCATACAAAGTGCTACACTCCATTTCTAGTGGCATCATCTACTGACCATTCAAATGCTAGATGTTAAGGAGAAGTGAAATTAGACTGAATGACTTTAGTTTTATACCAATGGGTGAATAACGTTCTTCAAGTTTCCACTGAAAAGTTACTTCGACATACCATTCCCCGTGCTAAACAACCGATGCACCTAGCTCGAGAAGAATGGGATCAAAAGCAGCTCGGAGTTCAGACTTCGAAAATGCAAAAATTTTATTTTCGTGTAAACTGATCGAATCAGTTGATCTTTTTTTGAAAGATGGGATAAATCGAGTCGAATGATTTGATAATAATTGTGAGATAATGTTGATGAAGTCAAGCAATTTTTGCAATGCGAGCGAATACGATTTGCAAAGCTAGACGAAGGCTCATTGAAGTGATTGCGAGGAAAGCAGATGCAGATGAAAAAAATTTGATTGATTGATAAAGAAAAATTTCCGGCACTGAAAATTTTTTACATATTCTTTCTGGTCCTCTTTTCCACAAGTGATTGCTTGAGAAGTGTTTTTCTATGAGAATTTATGACAAGAATATGCATAAATTCTTGGAAAAGATTTTCGCCGAGCAATCAGAATTTTCCATACAATTATACTTTGCTATATAATGATACGCTGCGAAGAAGTTAATTAAATTTTTATGACATGTACAGGTGGAACGATCTCATTATCTGAACATTTTGACTGCTACGATTTATTTCTGTTTGCATCTGAAGATGAATGGAGAAACGACTGACAATGGTACGAAATATCTTTGGAAAATTGATTATATGAACAAATTGAATAGATTTCAACCGAACTTTTCATTGAATACGTTAAAATCGATGAAAATTCATTCAAATTCACCTCAATGTGACAAAAGGGCTCATGATTTGATAATGAAAAGTGGATTTTCCATCGCTCACACAACTTTGAAGAATTGTTCGCTAGATTCGGCGAAAAAACCGCGCAGTAACTGAGCGAATTCGGTCATTCAAGAGCATCTTTTGGCCATAATCATATTCGCTCGATAGCTACCAACAGACCAGACTACATCTGTTCCCATAGAATTACATTCGAAAAATACGCTCTTCACTAAAAAGAATACGATACGACTGAACCGAGCACAAAATAAGCATCTGAATCAATCCTTTCAGTGGTATCATCAATTTGTCCCCAGGCGTTCGTTTTTCACTTACGAATCAAGCGAAGCACTCACTATTCGAACTAAATCAAATTGCTCAACTAATTTATTCTCCGAAAATTTATGCCTCCCTTAGAATCTCATTTTCAACAACAATTATGCAGTCGAAATTAATTTTTCAGTTTTGTCAACTCTAAAAACACAAAAAGATAGGCAAGATAGGCACATCATTGCTTTCTTTAACAGTTTTTATCATTGATCATGCGAATTGCTCACTGCAGTTGTTCACATAAATACTTGAAAATCTACTTTTGCATTTTCGCAATTCTTCTGACGTACGGAAGAGACTCAAATTCATTTGAAATGCATTCGAAATTATTCAACACAGCCAACGTGTTTCATTACGATTTCATCGTGTAAAAATGTTCTTTATTGGTTTGCTTTTCACATAGATTACACTCTGACATCATACGAATGCTGGAAGTGTATGCGTGAATAAAGTCATAATAAATACTCGACTTAGAGACTGCTTGAATGAACTGAGGACGCTAAAACTCTTTAACAGATCCGATAAGCAGTCGCTGTTTTCAACAACGTTCGTATTATTTCAATCACGTTTAACCTCATTCTACTCAAGCTCAAAATTCCAAAACATCTGCAAATAATATCACCATCTTGTTCATCTGACAGAAAGGGGTATGGCTCAATGAATTTTCAGTAAACAATCAATCTCCATTGCATTGCTTATTGAAAAATGATCATAAATATATAGTTGCGCTAACAGATGAGCAATAGGATTAATCACGGTGGAGATGTCCCCTAAATCTTGATCACAGCAATATAGTTCACGTTTCATCCTCATATTCCTATCGCTATCACAACGATCACATAATTTCGATGTAATCTTCTGAAAAATATTTCGGAAAAGTAACAAAAATGAAATTGAGGTTTTACATGAAATTCAGAAAAAATTATTCTCACTGGTGATTCGAATGTGTACCGAAATACTTTTGACGCTGCCAACAACGTTCATATTAATAGGACGATAGGGAAAATTTGTTTAGAGCTTCAACGCGAGTGTATTCTTTCGTATTTCTCCGCATTTGGAATGCATTGACAGTTCATTCATACGTAAAATACTCTGTGAAAAATTATTGAAAGCACTTCATTCAGTTCAACTCTTATCATATTCATTGCTTATTGTTAGTTGCCATACAAAGAAATAACACTTTCGTAGGTGTAGCACGGTGCTCTCTATTGAAGCACATTAAGTAACGAACTGCTGCTACCAAACGTGTGCTTATCGAAACTGGATGCTTCGTTCAGATAACTTCTTCACTTGCAATAAGGATGAGTAGCTTTCGATTGATCGCGTCAAACGCCTCATTCAGATTGATGAGTACAACACAACGATAATTTTGAATTACTTCCAATCAATTCAGATCTTCGTCGGACATTTCGACAAGATTAATGGGTGAATTTTTGAGTTAAACTGTCATGGTATCTAGCAGAAAATTTCATATTAAAAGGACTGAAATGAACAGCGAAACGACCAGAAATTCAATCGAGATATTCATATGAAATTTCGAAAGCTTCATCGAAAGCTCTTAAGATAAGAACAAAGTTGCCGTCCTAGCATAAACAGGTAAGGAATTGCGGAAATGAAAAAACATTCATTGAGCTCAGCTAAAATTTCAATATATTCTGCTACAGCAAGGTGATGACTAATGTAAGTAAGAAACAATGTCAACAGTCATAAGTGAATAGCTCAGTAAATGAATGATATTTTTAAACTATGATAATGATGCAATAATGATATCAAAATATTAACAACGTTTAAAACAATACCAAATAGTAATAATAAAATAACAAACAAATAATAAATAACAGAAATGATAATGAAACATATTAGTAACAGTAAGGTGACCTTTGAGAAGGCTCCAGTGCCGAGCACATCCTTAAATTCGTATCGATCCTTAATGGCCCGAGCTCGGTCATTTTCGGCCTTCTTCTCCTTCTTAAAAAGCGGCATATTTCCGCACTTTAAGCAGTACCAGCCAGAGCATCCTTCATCGATGATTTCAACAAATATTATTATCCACTCTCCAAGCCCACATCTTCTCTATCGTGCTTTTATTCCGTTTCATCAATGCACTCCCTCTCTAGCTTCATCCTTGCTTCAATTTACTCAACTCGAATCTATCGCACATTCATCCAATCCCACTCACACTTTCTTCATCTACACTTGCAGTCGGCATGCAATTCGTTTAGTGTTCACACTATTTTTCAGCTTCATCTGTAAGCTGGACTGTCTCAGCTGTATCGATCTTCGACTATGTTCGTTAATAACGAAATATGGAAGGGATGCATCGATCGCTGAGCTGTTTCACGCGTTCAAATTATGCTCATGCGCATTTGTACTGCACCAATGAGTAGCCAATAATCTCCATGCGCAAAAACTTGATCAGCTCATGCATGGATGCACAATATCCTGAGTCCGATGAAACTTTTCAACGATTCTTTTGTGATGGATCGTTAGGCTCATTATGTGGTTCATTCAAGAAGCACGGCTTACGTAAATGAAAAATACACCTATATCCAAACAAAGCTAGAAATTATCAGTGGCTATTTGATTCTCTGAGATTCCGAAAAGTCCGATGAAAATAGTTGGATTTGTTTACATCAGTTTTCCTCACGAGGATAAAAATGTTTTTGAGTAAATGTTCATTCATTTATTCTATTTGTATGCTAATTTTTGGAAATATTTTGACCAATTATCATACAAATGAGGTTCTGTACGAAGTGATTGTGAGTATCTAAACTGCTTTCTGAAAGAGAATTTTTACTCTTTTCTCCAAACATCAGTCGAAAGGGAAATTAGATGCATCTGGGTTATAGTGATGCTCTTTTCGCTCAATCGCATTCTGAGAATGAATTCTGTCAAAGAAATGCTCTGCCATATCTTGAGATAAACACCAATAGCAATTTCCTAATTGTAAGGCAAGTTCTGAGTAATCTTCTAAAATCATTGCCTTGCAATTCTTCTTAATAAGGATTTAATTAAGAAACAGATAAGTTTTACGGAAAGCCTTTTTCCATATGGCTTCTACTGATTTCAATCATAATCATTCATTTAACGAAGGTCAGCTACGTCTAAGGGAATCATACTTCTCAATTTCACGGAAACGAAGAGCCCAGTCAGTAAATGCGCCAGATCGAGTCTCTACGAACCTATGTTCAAACAGAAACCTCACACGATTTGAAGCCATTCATTGAAATGCAACAAATCCGATCAACATTCTGTTCACTTGAAACAGTTTGCTTGACCTCACTCACGATTCACTTGAATTCAATTCACTGACTCAGGTGAATTCGTCAGAGTGCTTCGAAATGAATTGAAAACAGTTGGAGTGCAACACTGATGTGAGCAAAAAGCTAAGCGCACAAGCTCATGGAACACACAACAAAATCAAAATAACATCGTGGTGTTCCTTTTTCGTAACACGTTTATAATGAGCGTGTCGGTGACATTTTAGCAGGCTGATTTACCCACAATTCTGTATGAATTACTCAGTTCTTATTTTGTTTGTAACACTTCATTTCGAGTAGCGTTTGGGTCGGTTGAAATAAAGTCATTTCGTTTTGTTCTGAACGAAAGAATACTGTCATTATCGTCGTTGTCGTCAAACTGCAGCAAAAATGTGATTTTATGATGCCATAAAGATTGGACAAGAGCAAATCAAGTTTCGTTTTCGATCAATCAAATTGCGACATGAAACATAAAATGGCGGAAGCCAAAAAAGCTGCTTCCAATAATCGAACAGTTGATTCTCTTATTATAACGGCCTTCTGATAGCATCTGTTTCTTTCCTCGATGCAAATGCTGCCAAGAAACATTTGGAGGAGTGCAGCAAAATTCAATTTCTTCACTTATTCACGACACCAAAACATCTCTGATCTTTCATAAACGAACACTGAATTCGAACGAGGCAGCCATTTTAGATGCACAATTTTTTGACTGCAGTATGATTCGGACGAGTGGAGTCATTAATTTTACAGGCAAGAAAGAAGTCAAATGATCATTCCTTCCAACACAAAAAAAAACTTTCTTGCGTTAGTTGATATTGCGGATGAAACTGGTTTATATCATCAAGTTTTGCTTGCACTGTCAGTTTTTGTTTGCCGGCATTCTGATGCTATTACTATTATCCTATCAAAATACTTCACCTACTTCCAAATTCATTCAGTGAATTCATCGCCAGGTTCGAGCGTTAGTAAATATTTTGGTATCAAATTATTGTTACCGCAGCATTGTGACAGGTCCTAAACGCTTATCAATGAAACTGAATGAAACATGGAAAGGTGATGAATCTGATGAATGATATGACATAAATTTGACATTAATAGGATTAGTTTGTTTGTTTCGTGTTGACTGACGAGAGCACCATTCAAGCTGATTTTCGTATGGAATAGCCGTCATTCGCAAAGCAATTAACTGATAAAGCGAATGAACGTGGCGGCGGAAGTCATGTCGAAAAGAAACGAATGAGAAAAGTTTGAAGAAAACAAGACACAACGAACCGGGTTCTTCTTGTTTGTCTTACTGAAAGTGTAATGGAATCGAGTTCTTGTTGATTAAATTAACGCATCAATTCAGTTCAATACGCTAAGATACTGGTTATTGGATGATGAGTGCGGAATGTGCGATGCTCAAAAGCAAACGCACATTGCACACACATGCGAATACTGGTTGATGATGATAGGAACATTATTAAACATTCGCTTGGATCAACTTTGATAATTGTATTACGAAACAACTTCATTTTCGTATGGTTTGCTCTATCATTGAATCGTTCATAAATTCATTCACATTCATAACGAGCATTGTTCAATACTAATCATCATCATTATCATTATCATCATTGAGTTGGATCATAATCGCTTTATTATATTTATTCCACTTTTCATTTAAAAAGCACCCGAGGCCATTTGATAAACAATTGGTTGTATACTACAATATAACGCTCTTTTATCTTCATCTTCTTGTACCGTCTTCGAAGAATACACCTCCGTCAAGGGCGCAATATTTCGGGCAAATACCTCTCTCGCCTTGTGGTCCAGGCTGTCCATCCGCACCAGGTTCTCCATCTGCACCTGCATTTCCGGGTGGTCCTTGAGGTCCTGGTGGACCATTCGGTCCAGGTTGTCCGGCTTGTCCGTCGCGCCCAGGATTACCGTCTGGTCCGGGGAGTCCAGGAGGTCCTGCAAAAACATTGCTCAGTTTGATAGATCATGTGATCATGCCTCATTATGACAGTTTGAAAACTGCTGAAATAGTGAAAGAAACGAACCTGGTTCTCCAGGCTGTCCTGGATCACCGGGTATTGATGGTGTACTTGCTGCCGGTCTTCCTGGTTCTCCTCTCTCACCGTCTGGTCCAGGTGTACCTGGTTGACCTGGTGGGCCAACCGGTCCTGGTTGACCAGGTGGTCCTAAAATTAAGCGCTGAATACTGCAAACCAAGAACATTCAACTTATTGTGAACTCTTTGAAGGACGTTAATCAGCAAAATACGAAATGGAATAGCGGAATTTCTCTCCAAATCGTTATCGCTATTTCGATAAAGCAAAATTCGCATGAACACAACAAGCTTGATGAATATGAACGAATTAATGATTTATGTTGAATGGACGACGCTCAAAACCAGTTGCATATTCATTCCAGTTACAATTCTTCGGTTACAGGTATGCGAATAATTTTCAACGAAATCACCGCAACACAATACGACTACAGTTTGACACACTTTTTCTAGGACTAAATTAATTGCATTCCTACCCATCATCTATTTCACCTCTCTCAGCCTCATTCTTCATCAAGCGCTTCAACCTTTTTCAGTTTTTAAGCCAAAATGACTTTTTAATCATCGAAAACGAATCATTTCTTGTGCATAATGATAACTTCCATTTAAAATTTTGAACTCTTCTAGATAGACTGAACTTGAATACTTCGGACGTTTCACTCAGCAGACTCACACAAATGATAGATTCTAAAACAAACCATTGTTTCCAGGCCTTCCAGGAGGTCCAGGTCTGCCTGGATTTCCAGGTGCTCCAGCTGGTCCTGGTGGTCCAGGCGGACCAGGTGGGCATGGATTGCACGGCGGAATGTCTTGCTCTTCGCAGATCACTGGTGGACGTCCAGGTGTACCTAAAATTATCTTTTTAGTTGATTGAATACTACCCAGTCAACTGATTTTTCATAACTGGTTCATATATTTTTATTGCACGTTTACGTGTATGTGTTCGCCTGAATTCCAACGCAAAAGTTCTGCTGATAACTTTTGTCAAATCATCCCTTTGAACAATCCTTTTCCGATTTTCGAGTTTGCCAGAATATTGTCGTTTTTCGTCATCATTTTAGGAATCGTAAAATAATCCAGTTTTGTTTTAGAGCAATTTTCGAATGGTTCTCATTGAAGCCGGCCGTCATTTTCAGAGATGGTTATTTGGTGTTTATGTATTAAAATGATGCAAAAAGAGAAGCAATGAAGAGTGTGCATCAGTGCATCTCACCACCCTATTGCAAAAACTCAGCAGAACCACGTTGCTGAGTGTCATCTACAGTTTAATGTTTTCCACTGATGCAATAAACCAATCAGATTGTGAACTAACCCGGTCGTCCTGGTGCGCCAGGTATTCCTGGTTTTCCGTTTTGTCCAGGTGGTCCTGGTCTACCTGGATGGCCCGGCTTACAACAACCTCAAAAACAAAGATCTTTAGTGTCAATTAGTTCCACCTTCCAATCACCAAATTCACAAGATCAGACCGAGTGCTCATGATCGAATTAACCCATCAAGTAAAAAGAGAGAATCAATTACAGTTTCAATGCGCATCAATTGTACTGAAGAAGAAGATACGGTAATCAGCTGTCCAAAACAAACGCAGCGAATTCGAAACATTCGCATTAGATTTTCTCGAAATTACCGTGTTTAACAAATTTCAGTTGATCAACGAAAACGCTTGCAACACAGTACAACACTGATCTAGGCGTTATCCGCTAACGAGGCATGGACTGGTTAGTCATAAGAGTAACTTTCGTTATCATTTATCGAATTGCTTACTCTCACATCCTCCAGCCTGACGTCTTGTTCTGTTCGCAATTGCTGCGAAGCTAACTGGTTGTCTGGTTGCCATTTCGGACATTATGTCTCTTGCTGATGTCTGAAACTGATTCGTTTGAACGGGGAGAAGAAAAATTAGCATTACTGGCTTGTATTCATTTCTCTGCACTTACAAATAATGATCTGTTCAATAAACGATATCTGTAAGTCACTTTTTGATGCCCTTATCTATCGTCTCAATCGAACATGCCCAGAATCATGCTTCTTCTACATCCGTTTAATTTTATAAAGAAATTTTGTTTCAGAAAGGACTGGTCATTATAATGGCATATGAACCCACAAAAACAGATGTTTATTTACAATGGTGGTGGTTATTCCGAGCGATTAAGGGCCACAATAGAGGGGCCAATGAATCGCCGAAATGGAAGCATTCGTAAACATCAAATGACCAAAATCAGATCAACAGGTCAATCTTGGTATAGTAATGGTGGATGTAGCAGAGGTAAGCAAATACAGTTTGGATACAGATTGCAATAAGCTACAATAAATTGAACTGAATGAGTGATAATGCGAAATGAATGATATGAAATAAATGACAAATGGCAAAAGATTGATGGTGATGATTATGATAAAATGATGAAAATTACTTTGCAGAATTGTAAATCCTTTTTGGTTTGTTGTTGGACGTGATCAACAAAGCTATAAACGATTGGCATTGTTATACAGACGGATAAGATTGAGATAAGCGAGAAGGTGACGGCCGCATAGGCGACCGCCTTGTATGCACGCTCCCTTTGGTCTTCCATTTGCGCCATAATTATGATCGCAACACTCCTTTTATACTCGAACAATACACTGGTTTGCAATTTGCGGACGCCGTCGTGGAACGCCTATCCACCCTCATTAAAAAAATATCAGCAAACCTTTTATGAACGAGAGATGTTTGAAGACAACAATAATGAGCATTTCATTCAAGAATAATCTATGTTCAGTCATAAATTAATGCAGCAGTCATTGACCAGCATTCACATCAAGCAGCTAACAGCTGTTTCGCTTTTCATGCCTCTCGCAGGTACCACTCATATCAGTTCTTTTTTTAACTCGAAAATGCAACTTTCATTGATTGCAACCTAGCGTAATCATTAGAACAAAAAAACGAACGGGATATTTGTCAACATGATAAACCAAAGAATGTTATCATTCCTCATAATCATTGTTCATTTGCAATGAATTTATCAAGTTGTCTCGTTCAGCTAACCTTTGATGCTGCAAAAAGTGTCCAACGGAAAACGATTCGATCAATCACTTTCATATTCTTTGCGAATTACGTTTGCAAACAGCTGAACCTATTTTCTGGAAAGAAAAAATCTTTAGACCACTGATAAAGGGATGTAGAGGGGATCGAACGAGAATGAAGATCCGTTTGAATGTCGTCTCAAAGCCCCAGTTGCTCAACAGTTGCCCGAAATGAGCATTTATGAAAAAAAATGTTTTGTAAACTCATGACTGCGCAATAAATTATCTGAAATTGTGTTGGCTGAAAGAAGATGGAATCACTTGAGCAATGAATTATGATCAGAATCTCAATACGGAAATGGTCGCTCGTGATCACAAACCGAGCGTCAATTAATTCCAGAGAAAAAAAAACTGCGTATTTTTGTTTTATCAAATGAGTGTTGCATATTTTATTTACTGATTCTTAACGCAGCAATTGCGTTCAGTGAAATATTGGATCTTTTGTGGACAATAAATATTGTTGTCAAGTGGGATATTTCTCGTTTGAATTATTGTTATTGCCGTTCGATTGTTTCAATCGTATAGAAGATCAACGAGAAGCGTAATCATTTGAGATGGCTAAGAAACACGCATGAAACATCATCCCCTCGTATCATATCATTACAATGTGCAACTATGAAACAAACTCTCACCGTTAGGTCACCTTCCGTTGTCCATCAAACCGGTTCAACCGGACTGACTCATTACATGCATCCTCTTGATGTGATGACCGTACGAGGAATGGGTTGCAAGTGAGCACTGTTCTAATCCTAATGCATCCATCATCGATTTTGTTTTGTATTCAACCGTATTCACATGATTTCATTTCGTTCTACGGCTATTAGTAGAGGTGTTATTTTGAAGGAGCCCACAACACGTCCATTCGATTGTAACATTTTCCTGCCCACCTCCAAAAAAAAGATGCTCATGCAATGCATCCATACCAGATCAACCATCGAACAACTCTTAATGAATCGCCATCAAACAAAAAAGGCAACAATGCGTCTTCAAAAGAGAATCAAGCACAACGACAGAGACATAATTCAGGATTGGATTCTGATTTTTTTTTGCGTCCACAATCCTTTCTGTTGGAATAACACTCGACAATTCGAATGCTCCTAATTCTATCATCTCATAATGTCCTCTAATACCTTCACTAAAATATTTCTTCGTATTGAACAATTCAATTGAATGGTTGAAAAAAAAAGAGAGTTAAAAATACAAAATTTGGAATTTATGTTCTATAGATAAACGAATTAAATTAGACGAATAAAATGCTCAAGAGTCGATAATGTGTCGATGAAAAAGAACGTTGAAGAAGAGATTGAATATTTCGGCGAGTTTGATCGTTCGTTCGTTCGTTCGATCGTTCGTTTATCATCACCACTAACACTGATTAATTCGCAGAACTTGCCTGGCCACTTCGGCAATTTATCTTCAGTTGGATGCATGGATGGACATCTGTATTATCGCATCTTGTTGCTGTTGAATGCCAATGAAACATTCAAAAAAAATTTGAAAGGTTCATTGAATTCAGCAATCACGCATGCAAATTGCGTATGGAAATTGTGATAATTCGTGAATAACATTTGACGGTGCGATGAAAATTTGTTGTTTTGTTGAGTCAAAAAATCATTGTGATGTTATCACTGATGAAGAACAACGAAGATGTTCTAGACTTATTGCTCCCGTGCATTCGAATAATGCCTGAGGTGCTCATGCTCATGTCCGACTTTATCCACATTCAGTGTTCTTGTCTGCGAGTACAATGCCAACAAATTAATACTTTTGCTTACATTTTGCTCACTGCTGTTCCATCAGCGCATCTGATATAAGTACATATGATCAAATTCCTTAGTCTTTCACAAAAAACCCGAAGAAATTTGAAAAGCGTTGTGCGAAGAAGTTATGCTCATATGTGCCTGAAAAAGGCATGGTTTTATCAACTGGTTTACTCTAATGGTCATGACCATGCATGAAGGGCAATCGTATTGCACAAAATCTCGTTCACTATTCTTGTGTCATACTGCTTCATTTGAAAAAAAATTCTTCTCACATCGTTTGCCAAATTTGTGGTTTCGTATAAAGCTAAAAAACACAACTGTCCATTATTGCTCGTGTTTCGTGCCTTGAATTTCTGAAAACTTCGTCGCAAATCATTTCCAGTGTCTATTGAGGTAAGTCTTGACCACATTTTTGCTCGTCTTGATCATCTGTATTTGCTGAAACGTCCGTTGATCATTTGGATGGACAACTTGAAAACTGACGTATTCTCACATAAAGGAATGAGTCTTTCGGAGAGTTCGATGGTACAGGTGATTCGGAAAAGTATCTTGAGCCATCGTTGTTCATCATCTTCGTTTGCAGGCACTGATTCCATCATTATGTGATGTTCCGAGAAATTGCTAAAGAAAATGGGTGTGCAACAGAGAACAGATTAGCTCATCTTTTGAAGAGGACAAGGAATCAACAGTTGAGGGATTTCTGAGCCGTTAATGATCTCGAGCCCATGAAAAACCAGGACACTTTCACTGGCAAGTGATAAAAATGGAGTATTGGCTCCGAATAGGAGAGCTAGATCGAGAAGCTTAAACCGCAAGCATCATGTTTGTATTCAAGAAGCAGTGGACAAATACGTAACATCGAATGCGAAATGTGAATTAGGCGAAAAGTTTGCGCGAGATGAAAAATGATTTCTGAAATTGAATTATGATTGAGAATTTACAACTGGTTGATTCGAATGATTAATTGCAAAGTTGGAGGTTTTCATCCAATGCCGCTTAATGATAAACGGCTGTGTCATACATGACTTTTTGTTGCAGTCATCTGATTGTGAACTTCTTCATCGCATTTTGCCACTCCGCAATGCATTCAGTGCGGTGAATCGAATGTTAAACAATTGACGATGAGATGAGGAGAATTTTTTGATTTATTCATATGCAAATCTCATCCCAACGAGTCTTTGTAGTCAGTTGAATCGTTTTGAGGAGTTTTTGATAATGAAGTACGGTGCAGCTTTTTGTTGCCAACTTGGAGAGTGTTCACGGGCTTCATACAACACAAAAATATCTCGTTAATGGCAGCGATCACGTTCACAGAACGTTCGAACATTCTTGGAACTGGGGGACTCGTCTCAAACAAACTAGATATTTTCGTGATATAGGTTTAGATATCTCATCTCAGACAAACTGGATAATAAGATACAAATTAGATCTCTTTGAAAATATCGTGTGCTCGTGTTTATTTTATCTGGCTCGTGTTCACAAACTCAGCATATCGTGACCGATTCATGTTAACTTGAAGTGCAATAATGCCATGACCAATGAGGAAATATGGTTCAAAATCGAGTTCAAGTACTTAATACACCACTAGAATATCTCTAAAACTGATTTTTTTTTCAAATTCCAAGCCTAACTTGAAAGTGCTCAAGCGTTACGATTAAAAAAGTGCAGAAAAATGGAGAGTGTTAAACTTTGACTGCTGAAAAAAAAATGAAGAATATGATCTGCCAATTGCGGATTTGAATCAACGAGAAGGCCGTTGAAATGAATCTCCTAGGAGGTTTCGTGTTTATGCTGAAATGAATAATGCTTGATCACTCATTGGGACAGCTGATTTATTTGTTTTTGTTTGTGTGCCATGCTCGGGAATTCATTCGCTGTTTCTGTGAACTGCATCTATTAATCAATCTTTTTTTTTCAACGTTATTACAATATGAATGTCTCCCAAAACGTAATCAGTGTGACTGACTAACTGTCATAAGTTCCAACTTATGCCATCAAATTTTAACACACAAAAACTCTTAAGCAAAATCCAAATGCTGGGATGGCCGAGAAAAAAATGCACTTTCAATTAACAAATTCTATCTGACTGTTTGTCATTTCAGTGAAGTTCATTGGACTGGCAATTTTTTGTGAATATTTTTTCGGTTATATCTCGCAAGAATGCGTTGTGTGCATGATGCTTGAATGACACTGCAATGTTTGAATCAATCTCGAAATAAAGTCATTCAAGGTCAGCCGATGCCAGTCCGCTATTTGTCTTAGTCTAAAAATGAAGAATTGTTACAATGAGTGATTAACGCCGATCACAAAAAACGATTACGTAGAATAATGAGCAAGAGTAAGTGGGAATTTGAAGTGTTTTTTTATAATGGATTAGAATCAATTTTGGGCAGATAGAATGAGCGAACATAATCACTTCGGGGATGTTCGTTCTTTTAAGAAAAATTTTGTAGTGGGGCTTTTTTAAAAGCCGCACTACAAAATGATCAGTTCTGATCAGATCGAAGCAACATGATTTTCGAATGCCAGCAAATCGAAATTTTCACTTTTAACGTTATCATTTCGTAGATTTTCACGAAATTCATCTCACACGTCGCCCTACACATGAGATGGAAATGCAGAACTGAACTCATCTGTATCCAACGATAATTTCTCGGATCAAAAGAGTTGCCCCCGCCAAATGTATTGTGTTCGATAGTCTCTAAGATCCTAACTGAACAGATCAATATAAAATTCATTGATAGTGCGTTGCAATCGTCCAATTGCGACTTCTCCCATTCACGATATTTCATTGCGCTGCAATCTTTCAATTGAATGCGCACCACAAAACTTCATCAGTCATATTCAGTGATTTATTGCAATTCATTGATAAACTTATATGTATGCGCTTCAGAAAAAGTCCTTTCTCCAACAGCATGCGAAATGTTGACAAATCATCTAAATTCAATTCAATATGACAACAAAAATCGACAGAAACAAATCAGAATTTAGGAATCAGTAAGGACAATTCGGGAACACCGATAAGTGACATGTAGAACAGAACACAAACAAAACAGATCACGAACAAGCCACCATAAAATTGCTGTTGCTGACAATATGTGCAAGAATTATGCAGAATGAACACTCATCGATAAGCTGAATAAGTGAATTGATCAATAAAGCAATCCATGCCAGAAGCACTTACAAAAATGAAAGCATGGATGTCACCATAACTGGAACAACTATAAAATGAATATGAATACGAATAATGAACCATAGTATCATCCCATTCATAATCGAATGGATTATCTTTCATCATGATCAATTCGACAGGGTTTTATCGAAACTCATCGATGCAGGTACCTGGAAAAGTATACATTTTATTGGTGATGAAAATCTCGATTAGATTCTTATCAAGAAGTTGAACATTTCCAACGATTCAATAAATGAGATGTTCTAAAGGAAAGTAATCTAACTATATAACAAGGTAATGAAGAGATAACGAGTCCGATAAGAAAACTGAATCAGTGGATGAGCTTTAGAGATCCAGTAATAAATTGCTGATGTCATTATGTTCGAATTGCACTATCAGTGTGGAAGCGAAAGTGTAAAAAGGATATTTAGCGGATGAAATGCGCAGAACAAACGGAATCCAGACCTTAGCGCAAGGTGTTCAGGTTCTGTCAAATTGCTTAGTATGATCCCTTCGCACTGGAATGTTACTCGCATTGAAATTAAGCATGGTTCCCTGTCCAATATACCAAAAATTCCTACAAGAAACGTGAATGAAAGTGGACTGGTGATAGGGCTGAAATGAACTGGGAAGATGCACGACATGATGAACTTTTCAAACAATAAAGATTATGTGGTATTGCGAAAATTCCACATAAAAATTGTTAAAGGAGCATTTAATGCGTGCATACCTTCTAGTTAGGTTTTTCCACTAGAATCCACTCTTCTTTATTTTAGTCATTCCCTACATTCTCTTCTCACTTCGTACGTCTAAACCCGATGATGTCTCATCACCTCAGACCTTGTTTTGCTCATCGCAACGGAGTGCCATTGTGTCTTCATAAATTTCTCATTCACTTCAAATCTATCACGGATTCCCTTTCAATCCCATTTCTTCATCGAATCTGTTCTATTCCGTTTACTCTTATTGCATTTTCAGTTCAGCTGATTTCCCATTAAAAATGATCATTCCAAAGGGTTTGGCTACAAGACAGTGCAACAATTTTGGGCCATGGGCACATGTTGTCCGTGCAGATCTCCATCGTTCCATCTTATTGCTCACCAGTATCCTATCTTCTGAGAACTTGCACTCTTCAACACAATCTCTCAAATTTCTCTGGCGATGGTTTGATTGATCACTCCTCACAATCACGATTCCCTTCAAGAATTTGAGGACAGTTGAGGACTAATTCCACTATCGAAATGTATTCTTGCAAAACATCTTGAAATTCGATGCAACAGCGCTTCTATTATTTCTTATCAGTCATCTGCTTTGTTTTACACACCAAACAGGAATTTCATCGGATAACGATACGGCCGGCAACTTTTCAAACGTTAAACAAATTGAATCAGTATGGCTGATAATTCGATTGGAGTGAATATTTGCGTATCAAAAATTTCAGTTGTTGTGAAGTACTCGAAACGCATTCATAAACTCGCCAGTATATACTTGACAAGACCATCGTTGCTCCGTCTGAGTGTCAGGCTGCATCAAGCAAAGACCTCATCAAAACCGTCCTAATTCGGTTGCAACACCATCAGTCAATGACACTTCCGAATAAAAAAACACTAGCAACTATGCAAAAAAAAATATTCTCTAAAGCAGTCGCATTAAGTTTTTGCATGATAACATAATGACAGACAATGTTTCAGATGACGTCTTCATCTCTTAAGACGGTTATTTTCTCTTCGGTTTTTTTTTGATTTTCAATTTCTTTACGGGCAGTTTTACATTTTGGACAAAACAAGTTATTCCTTATCCATCGACAGCGCAATCACTATAATGTTTTTTGCATTCATTGATATTTGCCGCTCAATTCAGTTTCTGAAGATAGTCCAGTAATTGACTTAGCAGGACGATTCCGGAAGTAACGATCAATCAGTGAAATTTGCTGAAATTATCTGAGTGTCTTTACTTGAACCTCATTTGGTTACGAATTCTTAAATGTTTTTCGAAACAAGGATGGAATAATTGTTTCGACGGGTTGATTCAGCAGGGTTGTGGGATAAGCTAACGTGATTCATGTGCCCTAATTTATGGTAGCCTCTTTGATGCCACATGCACCAAGCCAAGGTCGGTCGTTGAAATTCGAATTGTTCCGATTATTGAACGTTGAAAATAAAGTGCTCGATTTGGGGCATGAAAACTGAAGTGATCGCATGTCGTTTCAGAAAACGATTGTTTCAAATCACTTCTTCAACTGATATCATATCGGTTATGAAACTGCTAATTGGTCATCGTTGAGAGACTATGATTTCGCCAATTTTTAAAAATTCGTGAGAGCGGAGTGAAATTTTAACAAACAATAAATCTTCAACTGCAGTCATTTTTTTCGGATAGTCAGTTTGTAATGCGTTGGTATTAGGGGATGAAGCAGAAGTCATTTTCAATGATTGAAATGAGACTTTGAGAGATGTGTTCTAAGGAGAAGTTTTATACAAGATCGGTCAGCCTTTGTTTTAAGCCGAAATGGACGATTGTATGGCGGTTAAGGAGCACTTCAAGACGAAATTCAATCGCATCGTACCGCATCGAAGGAAATTGTTTTTGATTTGTATTTGAGAATGTGATTTCATCAGAACTTTTCCAACGATATTAATTCGCTGAATTCGACCTTTTACTCATTCGTTTTGCCTTGAATATTGCCATTTGTTAGGTAGGCATTATTCTCTCTACACAGTCGACTGTAAGCAATCACACTCACCTACAGAAAATTTCTGCAGCTCGAGTGATTGAATTCACCAAGAAGAAAAATAAATGTTGAGTTGCAATTTCGGCTACCCATTCAATCAAAAGCGTAGATCATTCTAATGCAATTCAATTAAACATTAAAACGGAACTATCAATTTCGCGTATGCAAATGGTAGTGTTTCTAATTAGTAAATAGCAAAGTGCGATTACAGTATGCCGTCAACAAGCATCAGTATTATGTTATGTGATGCAGTGTACTACGGCATGTCATGTTTGAAAAAATGTCACGTCAATGAACTCTGCCCAGAACTATTCCTCAGATAGCGGCAATTCCTTGGTTATATAGTATTCACCTAATGAAGAGCATCTCATAATGGAACAACAACACACTGTAATTGGTCACTTCGATTTTTCTTTAAGCCATAGGAATACGGCATTGGTCATGTCATCGTTACTGAAGATAATTTTGCGACAGAGATATATATGAACCCTTGATGAGATTTTATTTTCGTTCCGATCGAATTAATACATGTTTCAATGGAACACTAGAAAATTCATTAAATTTTGCTCGTCATTGAAAGGTGTTGCCTGAGAGATGAACGAAACGATGATTTCAGCGATACGCTTAATCAAACCTGACAACTGCTAATTTAAAATGATTTATTGTTACACTGTTTCGAAGCAAATATGAGCATCGTGGTGAATCAAAAGAAGTGAAACCCCAACGATGGTGCGTTCACTGACATCTAATTTGATATGAATTGCGTTCTTGAAATGTGAATTGAACAAAAAATGACCACAATTCATGGAAATTTCATCCGAACGTTCCTTGTTTCTTCGAATGACATTTTCATTAAGATCATCATCAAAATGCTATTCGTTATCCAATTAAAAGCAGATTTTTTTCAAACGAAATTTTTTCTCTTATTCATAAGGATGCCCGAACCAGACGATATTTGAAGGTTTTTTGAAGGGTTTCCGATACTGACAGATTCTCAAACGTGTAAATTGCATTATGTTTTGTTATTGATTTATATTTTTTGAAGTGACTGCATTGAAGTGTTTAATGTGCGAATAACTGATCAGTCAGTCACATTTCTCCGTGAAACATTTTTTCTTTTTCGAGCAATCTTTCAATTTGTTTACCATTCGCGTGAAAACGCATGAAAGAACACACATCTCCGTTCAAAGAATCTTTTTTCTGTTGCATTTTAAATTCAGTGATTCTTAATCCGAGCAAAAATTTCCGTCGACAAAAATTTTTGTATTTAAAACCGAGTTGCATTTGTTGTTGAAAAGCAGCGTACATTTCAGTCATTACGAACGTAATCAAAGTTTCACATGTTTATCATTCATGAAAAGTTGATTTGATCACGATTTGTTCTGATCGAAACACCGAAATTAACTTTTGTGATGATTGCGCATTCCATCACTGCAATTCGCCATCGTTCGTAGCTCAGCACTGGATCCGCTTTTGCAGAGTGCTCAACTTGTCAGTGTCACGTCATATTTTGCACATAACAGGTTTGAAGGCTTTGTGTACACATCTCAATCGTCAATCAACCAACCAGTTGACCAATGTCCATTCAACTGAAACTTCACCAATCTGCTCATCACACTTCATCATCTCCATAGTACTGTAAATGAATCATCAATCATCGAATAACGACGAACAGCAACGGTCACTTAGAGTCAGCGAAAAATGCCTTGCGGCCCACATTACTTGCTTATCGTTGATGTGTGCGCTCGTCGCTCAATAAATCAGCACTATGCATTCATCGTCAGCGTATAGGCAAACTCATTTGTATTTGTACATTTGTTTGCATTTGCTCATACAAATTATCAGTTGTTAATGACTGATAACAGTGATTACACATGTTGAAAGCGGTTTCCACATTGCTTGTTTGTTTACCACCAACACCATCACTGATAACAGCTGCCAGTTCTAGTTTTTGTCAATGGCACCGTTCAATGTTCAAGATGAATCTCTCAAATCTAAATCCTTGCGCTTGAATGAATGAATGAATCAGCGAATGTTTCGTTAGCCACATTAATCGCAATTCAGGGAATGACCAACTCATATTTTGATTGGAAAACGTCAACGTGTTTGATTGGAAAACGAATCAATCGTCAACGTGTTCTAGTCAATTGTGGAAAAATTTCGTGCGATTTCCCACTTCAAAAATCACTCATGTTCGAAACAATTGCAATAGTTATTATAGCACAACTGAATTCTTCAGTGAGCTTTGATTTCTGTTCAGCTTTTTCACATCTTCAAATCATTTAATTCGATTTAAGTGAAACTCAGGAACTTAAACCAAATGTGACCCAATTAATTTCAATTTACCAAACTCTCTCATAAGCTGTAAATGTAGCAAGTGTGAAAGTTATCTGCCTTCTTCTATAGCGGCTATTGCGCTTGAATCGTTCATCTCAAATCGTTCATCTTGGGTAATTAGACCAACTGAAACAATGAGTCAATACAAACCACAAACACGAACAATATCAATGCAATCAATATCAATAATAATTAATATTTAGACTTGATTTAGATTTGGGAGCATTGATACAAATCGCCACTGGACATGACTGATATGATTCTAGCCATAAGGGTCAGTCAAAATGAAACGAAACGAAAACAGAACGAAGGCACAATATAAGATTTTCCTTTCAAATCGACATATTTCAATTTGTCAACTTATCTTTTGTAACATTTGTTAATTCCATATATTACAGAGTATGTTTCATTCATCAAATTTTTACTACATACTTTCGGCAATTCTCTTTTTTTTAAATTAGATCATCACATTAAATTTTTATGACCACTCACTAGATGTGACATCCTCTAACTACCTCCGTTCATTCAGTTGACTGAATGTTTTGTTTCACCTAATATGATCACTGTAGATCACTTAGCTTTCAGCTTAGACTCAGCATGAAACTGCAGCTGAGTTTCACTTGGGAAGTTCACCTGAAGTAATGCACATCATCAGTAAGAATTCCTTGCCCGTTACAAACAACCTGCTCGGCTAGTAAGGGTATTTCTTCATAAAAACAAAAAAATTCCGATGGAGGGTGGCATTTAGATTTGTGCATGAGCGCATTGCGCCATTTAATCGCAGCCAGTTTTTAAATGCAACATCATATCATCACAACGGAATGCGCAACAACAATTTAAAACAACATTTTTACGAATCGTTCACAAATGACAACTACATCACTCTTATCAACAAATCATTGTAATGTGCGGTGTTTCTCGACGATAATCGAATGATGATTATTCCTCGCATACGGCTCATATAATTGCTCATATCTTCATCAATGCAATCAGATGTTTCGTTAGTGCCCTAATACGATCGCAAGCTGAATGAACGCAATAATTTAATTGCAATCTAACATCAAAAAATCGTTTCACCTACAAATAACAAGTTAATGCCGTACAAATTCTTTACCTTTCTGAACCAACATTATTACACCAGAATCTCACAGGGAAAAGTTTTGATTTAATAGCAATGTTAAAAACATTTACTATTATTGCTCATACATTGGCAAGCTCGATTGTCTCGATACAATATCTTAATCAAGCATCTTAATCGCCCAATTGAGATTGTTCATTTGTTTTGAAATCGCAACAATAATGGTCTCCGTGAACTGTTATGTGGAGGCGAGCAGCATTTGCACCTTATTCCAAAGCTTACGCCTGCCTAACATGTCTAAAGGGCTTGGAAAATTTTAATATTGTTAGTGAGAGGTAATGGCACGCAAAACACATTGTCAAAAATACACCTTTTTTCGATCCTTGGACATTTTCGAGGTCGTCGCCGATTTTTCCCCTTTCCGACACTTCCAGAATTGTCGACTTTCCCCGAAATCTCAGGGAATTCCCCGATTTTTTCCCGAAAGTTAAACTTTTATTGCTTTATGGTCGAGATGAGGGTGTATGTCGCGACTGGTGAGTGATACATTATAAAATTGTAATAATATGCAGGAGTCTGGTCCCTAATGAATGGAGTGAGCATGAAAGAGGTGTATGGGATAACGTCGTGATATCTGATTTAAAATGATATCACTGATTAGAAAGTATCACGCAAAGAAACCTTTCGCAATGCACAAATGCGAATGAATAGGATAAAGGAAGCCTTATCCCATGAAGAACGTCCTTTGTCTCATCATGAATGTGAATATGTAAAAGCACTCGATTGGATGAATTCACCACAAACCGTTTTTGTATCGATCGTAACCGACGAATCATCACATCGGATAATGTTTATTTGAACGCTTTTGCTTTATCGATATCGTAACTTTGTTACACTGGACTCGTGGAAATGAATACAAGGGAGGATATGCACAAACACGTGCCTTATAACGATAAACGTTAAAATTTTGATTCAGCCAACCCTCCGATCACCTTCTATACTCTTGAAATGCCTAAGCCAATGATTAAACGAAGCTCCACAAAACCAACTTGCGATTTTAATTGAACATAAGAATACTTCGATCAATGTAGTAGAAACCTGCACGAATAGAGAGTGTATTTTCTTTTGGTTTTGTCAAAGAAACATTGCCGTTGTACTTTATTCTCTCTCATGTGGTTGAATAAAATACTGTTGATAGAATTGCGTTTTGGCTTCGCAGTTACCGCTTTTATATCCTAAAGATTATTGGTTTCAATGCTTTTCCATCAGAAAATCATGTATTCTGGGTACTGCTGATTCAAGTTCCGGAGGTCGATTTTCGGGGGAGTTCGGGGATCGGAGATGGGGACGAGACTGAGTTTTTTCCTCGAAATTCCACGTCCTCAGATCCCTTTCCCCTGGTTTTTTCGAGCCGCGGACATTTTCGGGGTCGTCCTCGAAAAATTTTGTCCCCGATTTTTCCTGTCCCCGCACCATACTTCTTCGAATTTCATCAATCCTTCATTTTTTCAGTCACTTTTTGGAATTAAAGTTGCAAGAAAATGATCGTTCAATATTGGAGAACTGGCACTACAAAAAAAAAGTTTCTGATAGCCTGAGTGATTTGTTCTAGAAGTCTCAAAATATTCAGCGTCGAAACGCTCGTCACTGTTAAATATGGCCACAAACTTCTGGAGACGGTGTGGCTCTGGCTGCGAGCACACTAATAACTGTCTTTCTAAAAACCAATGCGCGAAACAAAGCGACTCAATCTAAAGAGACTAAATTCATAAAAGGAAAGCAATTCAGTGGATGAGGTTCTCTTCGTGACAGTCAGTTTTTACGTCGAGACACACTTTAAAAGTCAATTTGAAACAATAGTCGATGATGGTGCCGTTATCGGTGAGTATGCTCAAAGACGTAGAGAAGGATGCTGAAAGCAGTAGAAAATGAGTCATTTTTAACACTGGAGATACTCGATCACTTTAACACCCGTATTTATGAACTGTTGTGTTTGGTGACGAGCTTGGAGTGGAACAGAACAGATTTTCATACATACGGGTATTGCCCTGCAGAAATTCACTGCAATCACACGATCAATCGTTACAAGTGGATATTATAATGAAAAAAAAACGTCACAGTTTCATTAGATGTTTCGCTGTGATTGCGTGAAAAAAATATACAGTTAAATTGTTAATAATGAAATCCGAAAATCGATTTCGTCATTACATATTTCGAATTGGGCACAAATCAAACTCTAGGAAATAATGAACGCAACACCTATGTGGCTAGTTGTTAATACTCGAGGGAAGTATTGACTCGGATTAAAGTGCGCTAATGATGCTCATATGAAAATATTGTATTCAAAATATTGTATTAGCTTTCCCTTATGAGCATTCGAAAAAGGGAGGCGTTCCGGAAAGATGATGAAAACCGAATTTAATTGCTACGTGAAACAAATGACATAGCATCTTCAGCAGTCAAAGTTTAGTTATATAGCCGAACGAGTTCGACGGCGAGTCATTAGTATCGTTCGGATTAAGTGAACGGAAGTGGTATGCAACAACTAACTCGAAATCACACCTCAACACATTTGCTTCTAATCACCATCAGTTTTGCATTGTTTCACGGTGAGTTTCACTTGATCTCGTTGATCACTCTCTCTACTCTTTTCGATGATGCGCTCGTCGCAAGATCAATTAATTGTTCGATGTGATCAATTATCACCGGACTAACTTATCAATAAAGTGATTAATGATGAAACAAGTCTTAATGAATGAATATTTTTTGCTTGAAATATATCAAACTAAACATGTTCTTATTATTGCAGTTTTGAATTCATATGAGATGAGCGATTCGGAGAGAAAGCATTTGATGTCGGATTTGTCGATGGCGTTCGGTGGTGGCTATTACAAGAAAAGCGATCCATCATGGAAATATATCGGACTGGGCAAAAGAACTGAGCACAGTGACGATCAACGTGCACTCACGCGACGCACTCGAATAAATCGTTTCGGCATGATTGGATTGGGACGATAAACGTTGATTTTTGGTGATTTTTGAAAATCAGTTTGATTCTGGTGATCGTTCGCAATCGTTGCTAAAAATGATGTTGAACGATAGAATACTTCGGAAATACTGTGATGTGCATTTTTTCTAACCGATAAAGCACTGTCAATGAGTTATATCCAACAGTTTTGCATTCAAAATGCTATGAATTTTAAAATTTGGTGATTGTTCGATCATTCCAACTGATATTTTAGAGGTTCTTCGTCGTGAAACGACAAGAAACTGCTCAATTGAACGACTGATAAAAGTCTGATTCAGCTGCACTATTAGATTGCTGAATTTTGATACATTCGCATCAAATACACTCTGAATTTAATCGTGTTATGATAAATTCGTTTGCTTGAGTGAAACGATGATGAAGTATTTATTGGCACGTTATACAGTTCTAATCATTCGGCTCTGTAGGAGCTAAATCGGTATGCGGATGCTTGATTCGGAACAAAACTTGATGATCTTTCATCGAGGGGTTTGAGTCGTTTAGATGGTTGATCCATCCAGCCACTGACTGATCATTCGTTTTGGCCAAGACAGCCAATGAAAGAATGGTTTCATCTCGTTGTTCATGTACATTACACTGCTTCGGTAATGATTCACCAGAATAGCCCCGATCCCAGCGACTTTGCCATTTCTCAAAATCATTGTCCTCCTCCTGAAATCACTCATCAAGTACATATGATCGCAAATAATTTTCTTTTCAATTCATTTCAGTGAGCAATTCTATGCAATACTATGAGTATTTGTGAGAACGACAGATACAAACAATGAAATTGAATCGAATTCGCTCGTTTATCAAACAATTTTTCAAGGCAACAGTTCGGTAATTGATTGTGAAGTGTGCATATCTCTCAGAAACAATACGCTTGAGAAAAACATCAATGAAATTGATTGATGACAATGGTGACAGTCCCTTAGCAAAATGAACAAAACTGCTAGATTTTCGTAATATTTCAGACTTTACTCTTCCTTTTCAATGATACTCAAATCGAATTCAGTTTATTGCATTGAAAACACACACTGTGTCGAACGTATCCAACCTACTTCAAAATCAGATTTGAAATTATCAAAGTATTGCTCAGGATTTGGATCGGTGGTAAGCCAAACGTAATCCACTTTTCTGTCCATCACATAAACTCGACTAGGACCATCCACATAGAATGTTTTCGATTGATCCATTTCGCTGATCATTCGCTGCTGTAGAACACTTTGTGCTGACACAAGCCATCGGTCTGATTCTGGTGATTCAGAATCTTTTATCTAAATTACACTGCAATAAAAATCTATCCGCTAAAATTATCATACAATTTAAAGTTTCGACTTCACATTGTGTTCATATTTACAAAAAAACGTTTCACTACAAACTGATATTATCTCGATGAGTGAGATTTGCTTGCCTGATCCGTTCATTTCAAATGAGCTCTGATGTTCATAGTCAAATGTTTTTCATCTCACTATGATATCGTTGCCATGAAAACACAAACACTCACAGCTCACTGTTCTTTCAACAGAACTATTTTATGCAAAGAGACGATTCATCGAGCAATCCGAATGGTCATGCCGACTAAAATGAACGACTAAACATACTTTAACATACGAGAATGTTGTACCCGGATCTCTGCACATCATCTTGAGAGCAATGAACGCCAATTCAACACCACCAACTTGCCGTCCTTCCAAGCATCTTCGATCCAAATACTTATTACTGTGCTTCAATTTCGGCATCCAATACAGCATTCGCTTGATCTTTCGAGTTGCAAAATTCCATTCACCGAACGCATTCGCTACGATATCATGCACTTCTTTGTCGGGTTGAACACCTGATTGATTCCTATCGTTCAAAAAACACTCTAATTTCTTCATTTGAGTCCATGAAGTCAAAACACTCAAAAGTCAATAATTTTAATCACAAAGATCCTCCAAACAACTTATGTAAACTACGTAATAATAAAATGAAGCTGAATGATTCGAGGTGAGAAGATAAAGCGAAATAAAAGGAAATGAAAAGAATACGATGGATGAAGGGCGAACTCACCGAACCATTCCATTTGATCCAGAACTTTAACACAACAATTCTGCTGCATAGGATAATGGAGGAATATTTTCTGAAAATATGACGCTTAGAAACGAAGCAAATTTATACGGAATGAAGTACATCTCTTGAATAAACTCGCCATTAAAAGAACAATTTCGTGATCATGAAATACCAAACGATAAATTCAAATTTTAAAAACATGAATTTACTACCTGGAACTTATTCTGTGGAATCATCGCTCCTTTTGGGAAGACGTTCAGGAGAGATTTATACGTGTCAAGATCCTTATGCAGACCGTACTCTTCCAAATATTTCAATGCTGAATTAATAAACTCAACATGTCCACGACTTTGCGTTCGCTTCTGACGAAATACCTCTGAAATTCGATTCATTTATGCATGAAGTAATAAAAGTGTTGGTTCGTGAATTCCAATCGAATGCATTTTTAAGTTGTTATCGTCCGTTTACATTACAGATTAAAATTGACGTGTATTCAACAGAATCCTTTCCAAAGAATGCTATCCTCAAATCACCATTCTTCGTTCAAAGAAGAACTGAAATATTCTTTCCATACTCATACTTCTACAGTTGTAAGAATTAAAGTATATGGTTAAGTCAACGAGGGAATTAGTACCGATAGCTGCGTTGAACGATTTCTTGTTTCTTTCTTCAGCCGGAACCGCTTCAAAATGTTCATCGATATGTTGAAGACTTCGTTCGGAACGGTCATCCTCAACACGGTTCTTTTTCACGGCACTGTTCGAGGCACTTCTCCATAGCTGTTTGTTAAATACGCTCGTAAGACGGAACAAGGCAATTTCATTCACCGTTCGAACAATACCATTCATCAGTATTCAGTCTGCAAATTACTTTCCGTATCAATCCTTGAGTCATTATCATCTACTTCATCAAGTGTGCAACAGTGAAATTACCATCTTATAAAATTATTTCCATTTCTCGTTTAAGAGTCCAGAAGTAAACTCAAATTCCAATTTAACATGCTTTCATTAACGGTACAGCACCAACTTCATTCAAAAAAGTAAAAATGTGGTCTGAACAGATTTGTCTCAAAAATATCCACGGTAAGTAATATTTACAGTGTTCGATAAAATCAGGTGGATTGAATCGGTCCTTTTTAAATCAGGTGAACTGAATTGTTTTCTTTTTTTTCGATGAATGACTGCTCCACACTTCCGAGTGAGATTACGAAGAGGAAACTGTTTGGAACTGAGGGAAATTCCTTCGCTTGAATAGTTGCCTACTTATGAATACATTCTAGACTTTAAAATTATTACTCATAAAGGGTTACAATGCTCGCGCGGAATCTTTAGCTAATTGCGAGGCTAGTTTCACTTTCTGCAATGCTTCGGAGAATTTGAAAAACTGGGCTGTTGAAAGAGGACGAACATCTTCCGACGATTGATGTGTGTGTTGAACATTACATTTCATCAATAAATTGCTCGTTTCTCAACGTTTTGGGTCAATTCAAGGCAATTCTGTGAAGTTTTGGCGTTTTAAAAACGCCTTAAGTTCGTGTAAGAGTGGAATTTTGGTCATTTGAATGATTTTCTAGTTTCTTTTTTGAAATTGCGATAGAATATCGTTTAGAATGGATAAAAATTATAGTTACAAGAAAGTGAACTTTGCATTCTTTAGGCATGTTGTGTGAATAGGTGCAAGCAGTTGAATTCGCCTTAATATCCGATTATGTTCATGTTGTTATTTCGCGATGTGTTCTGATTCATTTGATTTACGTTTGGTTTTGAGTTCTGCGAAGTTTCCCAGCCAACATTCAGTTCAGTAGCTCTTTCTTATCAGCAAATCATAGTTTTGTTCGACTTGTTTGCACCGACCGAGGGAATTTATTTTGATTTTGTCCTCCAGGTTTTTCGAAATGAGAACGGAAAATTCTGTTTCAGTTTGTTGTGGTTCGTGGATTCCCACTTAAAATAGTTGTTTCGTCAGGCTATTTCCTGCTATCGTTTCGTTCAGTTATGAATTTCAAACGTTTCAGATATCATTCATGAATTCATGTTATGCTTTTGTGTACTGCAAGTTCCCATTGAACCATTTCGTAGCTATTTTATGAATTCTATTAATTAGTTCCTCATGTTCAGAATTTGTTTCAGGTAAAGGTGTCATAAGAGATCATCATGCCAACCAAAGCCAAAGGAGAACAGGTCAGTACTCTTTTTAATTAGGCTACTAATCATTTCTGATTTCTGATAAACTTAAGCGTTTATTTAATGACATCAAACATTGGGAACGTGAGTGTGATTTTTCATTCTAGTTAATATATGTGCAAAAGTGATCCAATCGGAATAAAAATGACTAATTGCAGTTGAGAGAATTCGTGGTGATTGGACGTAAGCTACCATCTGATAAGGATCCAAATCCACCGATGTACAAAATGCAAATATTCGCTACTAATCACGTAATCGCAAAATCGCGTTTCTGGTATTTCACGAGTATGTTGAGGAGAGTGAAGAAGGCGAATGGAGAAATTGTTTCGTGCGAGGAGGTGAGTCACTCTTATATGTTTCTTTCATTGGTCTAATTGTTTGCTTTGGTCTAATTTGGTTTCCTTTGGTTCTATTGTCCTGTATAACTGAAATGATCGGATTCTCTTCTGTGAACTGAATCCAGTCACAACATTGCGTTATCATAACCATAACATTAAATATTTTCGACTGAGAACAGCTATTATTATAATTGTTATGATTGAGCAGATTAATCATTTGACGAAACAAACTCAGTAATGAGAGAAAAGCTATTTGTTTCTCTCTTGATCATGTTGGCAAAAAATTTTTCACTCAGAAGAGATCACGAATCACGAAATTTTGTTAAGGTATTTGAAAGGCGACCAGGCAGTATCAAGAACTACGGCATCTGGTTGAAGTACGATTCACGTACAAATCACCACAATATGTACCGTGAGTATCGTGATAACACGGTGGCCGGTGCTGTGACACAATGCTATCGTGATATGGGTGCACGCCATCGAGCACAAGCCGATCGTATTCATGTAATCTTTCTTTTGCTTTGTGTTTGAATTCATATAAGTAATTATGAGTTAGTACGAACATAATTATCTCTGTTCATACAGCAGTAGTGGTTGAAAATAGACGGACTGTTTTCGGTTAAAAGTATGAATCAGTGAAAACATTGTTCATATCATAAAAGAGTTAATCCTCTTGGAAGTTAATCCAGGGTTGGAAGAAAGTGGCGTGAGGCGTTAACTGAATCAAGTGTCCTCGCGGATTCTCGAATCGGTTTTCGCTAGTGAAGCATCGGGCGTCTTAGTTTGTAAGATGTGATCCTGATTCACCACGCCATAGAATGTGGGACTCGTGTGGCGCTCAGTTTTGGGATGCCCGAGCATTACTGCATATTCCTTATCGTCGCATAGTGCCAATGGCGCAATTATTGTGGGGAAAAACCATGCAGTGAACAAACTCTTTAACAGAAACGATAGTTGCAAAATTGAACAATCGAATGTTCGGATGTTCATATTGAAACTGATTTGTTTTCATGAATGTGACGACATTAAGTACTGCTTTGAAGTGTTTTCATAGAATATGGTTTATTTAGTGTCACTTCATAGCAAACGAATTGGCATCAGCGACATGTTGTTTTCAATGCTGTATCGAATTTGTTCTCAAATATCTGAAATACTTCAAAAATTAAGTGAAATTGATTCAGATCATAAAAGTACAAGTGATCAAGGCCGGTGATTGCAAACGTCCAGCAGTGAAGCAATTCCATAACTCCAAGATTCATTTCCCACTTCCACATCGCGTGACCAAACGACGAAATGCAGCCGTTTTCACTACGCGTCGTCCACGAACTCATTTCGCTTGAACTGAAATTTATGGAATTGAAATGAAATGGATTTTGATTGAAATATGATATTTGATGGATTGTTGCGTAAATTGTTGTTGTTATTTTATGATTGTGATTCACAGAATAAATAATCGTTCATTGTTGTTTGAATTCCGTGAAATTTGTTCTGATTATTCATTCGTCTTGAATGAAGGCGTTCAATCGTCGTCTCATATTTGATGAGCTTTTCCTATTTCATCAACTTTTTTAGTTTTAATTATTTTCGTGTTTCCATTTTATTTGGTCGTCTCTTTTTCCGCAGTTTCATTACGAATTGTGTAAAGTGTTAGGTTTGGCTAATTTTTCAGAATCAGTCACATTGCAACTTTTGTATTAAATGCAAAGATTGCGGGATAGAGTAGATTCGAATGTTTGAAGGGGATACAGTGTTGGTAGAAGAAGTTATAATATTTACGAGAGAATGCTGTCATGATAACTAGTCGCTGATTGAGAATTCGGACATCGTATCTATCAGCTTTCATGAAAAAATTTTATTTTTTGCTTCACTGGAGACTTGGGATTTCCATTGGAAATTTGCAAAAAACATTTATTTTATTGTAATGTAATGTCGCAAACATTTAATGCGTTACCGTTTGAAAGACATTTCGTCAAAATAATATACTGCTTCTTCGGTGTATTTGACTTTGATTTTATCGAAACTTCATCTTTCAACATATCCATAGTATGTCATAAGGAGAATGTGCATATGCATTGATTTATCAGTTGGGACAATATAGCTAGAAGATTCTTTACCTAATCTATATATATAATTAGAATGGTGGAATGTCATAAGATTGTATGAATTATTCAATGTTAAATTCAAATTTTCAATGCATTCTTTCATATGTTATCAGACATCATTTTGTCGTTAAGTTATGTTGATTAGAGAAATATCACTGTCATCTTACAATTATCGTGAAGAATGAAATGATGATGTCATTGCTGAGTGTTCTTTGAACTGACCCTTCAAATGTCTCTTTGCACTGACCCTTCAGATGACCCTTTGGCATTTCTCTAGTCAACCAGTATAGCTCGGTGGATTAGAGAAATGCGAAAGGGGAGGGTTTGAAGGTTCAGTGCAAAGAACACTCAACAATGACATCATCATTTCATTCTCCATAATAACTGCATGATGACAATGGTTGCAGTCGGTGAATATATGTTAGTAGTGGTGGTTGGGTGGTGTATTACGTCGATCATCGATTGTTTGTTTGTTGAACACTCGAGCTTTTTGTTGAACAGTTGCTTATTTGTTGTTTTCTTAAGAGACGTAAAACATCGTCTCAACGCATGCAGCCTACTCTGTTCACTTTTCATTTACTTCAGTCATATCGTACGTGATACTTGTTTCGATTCAGTTCTCCAAATCACGTTTCTGAGATGATATCTGATTATATTGAGTAGCTCTCAACGTTACCAGTCAATGTTTTATTAGCAGTTTCATGCAGTCGTTTTGAGAAATATCCACTTGTTGAGCGTTTAAGAGGACTACTTCCAGAAATTCAGAAAGAAGTGGGTGGTGGGTTTTGTAAGTTTTCCCTTTTCTTGGAGGAATACTCGTCATTCTTGACTGGAATTAATCCAACCGAGAAGTCTATGCTTATCTATGTTAGAAGAAGGCTTTATGTTCATGGCAGTCATTTTATCAGTAGTCTCGTGATTATTGTTCTTGACAGTCGTCGTGCTTATCTGTAGTGTCACAGTGTTTGTAGACGGTTACACGACAACCACTTTGGTTTATACATTCAAGTGCTATTAAATTTGTTCTCAGTTGCTCTGATATTTGTTCAAGTTTTAGTGGAATTTCAGCGAATCATAATGACTTGCTGTTGAGAATGTGTTCTTCACTATCCATTGAGAGGATAGTTTGATTGTAATCATTAAATTCACAGTGTAGTTCTTATGTGTGGATTGATTACTTATGCGAGTGATTGTTCATCATATTCTATAATCTTTAAGTATCACTACCTGTTATGTTGTCATTGATGAACACGAAATGGTGTGGTAGTTGCCGCGAATAACGATGTCTGTCATTGAGTGGTGAATGACTTCTTGAAATTGTAACATTACGATTTCAGGAGTTCGTTATAATTCGTTCGTAATAATGCCGGAAATTCCTGAGGGTAACTATGAAAAGGGAAAGAAGGTGTTCAAGCAACGATGCCTACAGTGTCACGTAGTTGACTCGAAAGCCACGAAGACCGGTCCAACGCTCTACGGTATTATTGGCCGAACATCAGGCACTGTTCCTGGTTTCGATTATTCGTCCGCCAATAAGAATAAGGTGGAGAATATCGATTGCTATTCAAATACTCAACAACAGAGCAATTTATTCAAAACGTTAATTTTGTTCTTCCATACTGATTTGTCTGTTAACGTGATTGGCATTCAGTGAAACACTGCTTTTAATCTGACTATTATTTCAGGGTGTTGTTTGGAGTCGTGAGACATTATTTGAATATTTGTTGAATCCGAAGAAATACATTCCCGGAACGAAAATGGTGTTCGCAGGCTTGAAGAAGGTCGACGATCGAGCTGACTTGATCAAATACATTGAAGAGGAGTGCAAGAAACCTCTCAAGTGAACCAGAATTTCTGTTGATTGTTCGTCTTCAGTGCCCCATTCACTCAGCAATCTCGCATTGTTGTGTTCTTTACTCGTTTATGAATCGAATATAGGTATCCCATTATTTATTGATATTCCATTAGTTACGTATTTGTAATGCTACCGTGGTATTATCTATCGTTATTAGTTGTCGTTTTTTAAGTGTTGTTCAAACTTACTGTTGAAGCTTATTTTCAAAAGTATAATTCTCAATCGTATCCGGTTCCAGTTCGAGAAGGTGCAAACTTTCGATTTGTTCTCATTTATAATTTAATGTGTACGATTATACAGCGTCAGATAATTGGATTGAATCCTAATAGTTGTCTTGCAATGATTGATTCGTCCTTGTCCGTTCCAACTGTTCCAGACACAAAATCGTCTGTCCAGGCAACTTGTGAAAATCATCTTTCTGTGCAGTATGTTTTTTTGAAGTGGTGATGTGAATTTTTTTCACGTAATTTTTTTTTGTTGAGAAACTCAATTGTATTCTCGAAAGAGATTACTGAAGTCATCTTCGATACATAATATATACTTATGTCTTGGTATGTGTGTAGTGACGTTATAGTATGATAGACGTAAAAATGCATTATTTATTTGTATACCTCCATT
Organism: Anisakis pegreffii; assembly: GCA_035041965.1. NCBI lineage: Eukaryota > Metazoa > Nematoda > Chromadorea > Rhabditida > Anisakidae > Anisakis > Anisakis pegreffii. Next base: position 105,306 of record JAPYMA010000100.1, on the reverse strand, counting down.
ATATGTAGAGTTTATCGTTTTTTGACGAAGTGAATAAAATTTTTCTAACAAAGTGCCATTGGTTGTGATGATCATTTGATGTCTTATCGTTTTTACAATACACTCATTGCACAGCAACAAAAAGTTTTCATTTATAACTGATTTCTTGTTAACTTCTTCAATTTTGCTCTTTGATGCACAACACTTTTCACTTTTTTTTTTGAGGGTAAAGTTGTCGTTTATCATTTCTGATGAGTTTCCTTTTTCGCCATGCGTTGGCTTCTCTCATATCGTTTGTTATCAGTGTGCAAAGGATCATAAAAAGAATCAGTTGTACACTTGCACTGGGTTTTCTTCTAGATGCTAACGTGAGTAGAAAATCGCATCGTAGCGAGCGTAAGAAGTTTGTTAGAGTGAGGGGTATGGATTCGGGGTATGAAATGAAATCCGATTTGAATCCGACAGTAGGGTGGGCGACACAAGAGTTTGCTACTAACAGCTACTGGCAACAAGACTTTATGATAAACGTGCATGCGCTATGTATCCTCATCAAGTGACTAGTCCATCAATTTGAGCTACCGTCGAACTTTTCTTTTGCTTAAATTACCTCACTTTCAGATTTTTATTGTAAAAACGATTGGTTTTATTCGAAATCTGATACATCATTGAAAGGTGATATTTCATTATCTATTGATAGTGTAAGTAAGTTGATGAATTTGTGTGAAAATTTTTCATGAAATAATTCAATTGATTCCATTGTACTCTACATCTCAATCAGTAATAAAAATTCCATTCGATGACTACTGCCACGCCAACGAAGTATTGTTTTTGTCCCATATATTCCATAAAAAGTGTTCACGGCTTTTCATGACGATGAGCGTATTTGCTCAAGGATATTGAAGTGATAATGTGTCATTCAGATGGTCAACGTGAAGAAAGGTACACTGGTGAGATGTGATCCAGCGATGCGACAGCTACTCGTTCATTTGGATGAGTCCAGAGCGTTGGGTTCGAAATTCGTCGTCAAAGAGCTCGACGAGACGCACATTTTCGTCGATAAGGAGATCATACCTATTCTTGAGCAAAAACTCGATCAACTCATGGAGACTTTGTCTCCCGATCACACCGAGAAATGACTGAATGAATGAATCGGTGTGCTAATTGTCTACTGTACATGTGCATTGCATAATGAAACCTTATCTTTGTCATCAACTATATACTCCCTCCATCGTACTCTACATCTCAGTCAGTAATAAAAATTCCAGTCTCAGTCAGTAATAAAAATTCCACTAGTGCAACACCAAAGAAGTATCACATTATTTTCGTCCAATGTATTCCACAAACGCACCTATAAGTACCGATTTTTTGCCTATTTCTTCAAAAATTTAATGCGACTGAATTGAACTAATTATTGAACCTTTTCCTGAAATTCAATGCGACTGAATTTCCGAAGAGTCTTTCTGAAAAAAGTCACAAATACACCTTGCAAGAACCTATACACATATTTGTGAAATGAACGTACATAATGTATCACTGGTGTTCCCTTTTGTTTGTGTGTTGAGTTATTTTCAAAATTCAAAATTATCACCTCATCACATTAACCAGCAGCTGCCATTAAAGTTGTTAATTGTGGTGAATGCGTTGAGTTGCAACTCATGATTTGATGTAATCAATTTAAGTGTTTTCTTGATTAAGTGAGTGAAAAACGATCGGAACAAAGTCGTACAAACCAACGTTTATTTTAAACTATAAACACGAGATAAAATTTTTACGATAACAGCACCGTTTCGACAGAAGCTACAACTTAGTCAGACAATCGGTTGAGCCTCTCTCCTCAGCTTGATCACTACTGTTTTACTGTGTCATGATTCTGTGAAAACTGCATCGACTCTGAATTATTTCTTCATGGTAACATATATGCGCCCGAACCGTGGATATCAATTGATAGTAAAAATCAGTCAGCCTGGGCAATCTATTGCACAAACATTGCAGTCGTGCGATTGCGTCGACTTTCGTAAAAATCGGCACCAGAACGAACGATCCTAGGCAGGGATCGTTCGTTCTTCAATCCACACATGAAATGAATAAAAATACTTTGAGAGCAACGGCGATGACTGCAGTGATTTCTGACATTTGGAATTTCTGAAGCGATTGGGTAAGATGAATTTGGTATGCATAGTGATAGGCTGACAAACAGGTCATGACAAACACTAATAGAATGTTCAAGTCGTTCATTTCCTGCTTCCATCACTGAGCTGAAATAAGCGTTAGTCAGATTTCAAATGAAATATTCCAGTTCATTCTCCGTTTGAAGAGGATCAGAAGGAATCTCGAATTGCCGGATAGATCATTGAACAGTCTGTTTTATCGCAACTGATCAACAGCACTTATCAATTACCGATCCTAGCGAGTTTAACAGGCAATTGTGTTGTTCGCAAACGAATCGGCACGAAAATTTGTCAATGTCGCCAAAATTACGATAGATTGAGGAGATAATAGAAGAAGAATTTTACACTGAAGGCGATGCGAAGTGTTGCTCAAATGCATTGCACGAAATTAATATTGCTCATTCAAAACACGCATCAGCTAGATTATTGTGCTGTTTTCCTCGCTGATTTTAGGAAATAATGAAACTTTGAAGTTCCTTCCAAATTACTCGAACAATTAAAAGTCATTCGATGCCATTTGTGGATCACTACAAACGTACATTCGTCAAAGTAGATGTCAACGCATTGATAATACTTTCAACATCTTCTGCGTCCAACTCGTTTATGCATCGTTTCTCTTTGTTCTGAAGAATTGTGTCAGAATTATCAACGTTAAAAGATGATGCAAACATGATCTAAGAAGTGAATTCCCTTTGAATTTTCGTTGCATTAGGTATTGAGAGTTCTCCGTGGCCCATTTATAGATTGTATAGGCCATACAGCAATAGCAGAGACGGGAATGATGGTGAACATTGGGAAAAAATGAATTGGAAAAGCCAGCATCATTAATGATGTGTTCAGTTTCGTTGCAAAATTCATACTAGCAATGTTCAGATGGGGTGAAAAATCTAGTATATCAGTTATAGGCATAACAGCACTTTAATGAAATTTGAAATAAAAAACATCTACGAAAAGTTTATTAGTGGATATATTAAATAAGTGATAGAAGCACTGAGGACCGGATCATGCATATGCATTTTGTTATTTGGCCCAACATCATCGCTAACATCCCTAATTGTTGCTCGCTTAAAATCGTTCAATCGTTCCAAACGATTCATTCTTGAGACGGGTTTGAATGTGACTGGTGCACTTGATCCACGTATCGCCGAAGACTGCTCTTAAATTCATCGCTATAACCATTAGAAGAACCCATGAAAAATTCAACATTCACTATTGCAATGCTGATGAGCAATTTGTGTTTATTTCAGTTTGTTCTGATTGGATTCTCAATGGAATTTCTAGTCATTTGCATCGTTCCACAATAAAATGAATAAATAGTGATGAAATTTTACGAGAATCAGCGTGCTCGTTTGCCTCTGGTAACACATCACGTGCAGTGACTGAACGAACGATATCAATCGCCTTTCGTGGTGTTTCTATCACCTAAAATGATTATTCTATAAATTATCATCTCATTAAGAATCCAACAAATCGGTAATATCTAGCAGTTAACATCATTATCAGCATCCTCATATCATTGCTACCATCATCCTCACCATTACTGCTGCTATAGTGACATATTATTGTTACGTTTGTTTGTGTGTGTAAAATCGGAGTTTCAAAAGCAATTGCATGAAGTGGGCAGATGAAGAGAATGCATTTCAAGTCACAAATCATATAATCTATTGTGCCGAAAGAAATGAGTTATTGATGGAGATGTGAAGTATCGGGAATTAATTACATTTCTGCCCGATTTAATTACATTGGGGAATTAATTCTCTTAATTGCATTAAAGTTTTTGGGAATTACGACGGTGACACCGATGACGGAAAAGTGCTAATGATTGTCAACTAACGCTAAGCATTCTGCGTTGATAGCATACAATTTTTTGATACTAATTAAATTGCCCTTACCGATTTCGCGAAAAAAAAATCGCATGGACACTGAGCAAACCTAGACTGACCATTTGCCTAAGAACGGTACTGAAGATATTGCTCTAGCACTACATTATTGATCAACACATTGTTCAAATTCATTAAACGATTGAATAACCGTTTAATCAGTCAATACCTTGATTGGTTCCATAGATTCTGAAAGTGCATAAACATTTTTGAATGTATCTGCAAAACTCTCCACATCGTTCATGGATGAAACAGCACACAGGCCATCGTCATTTATCTGGAAATACCGCTATTGAAGGCAATACAATAAATTCAACTTTATACTGCTCTAAATTTGACCAATCTCACTGCATGTTTATGAACCATCTTAATCGTTTCATCACAGTTGCATCATTTAAAATGTATCAGTCGATGTGATGATGTTTCATTACAATATTCGTTCACTATTAATATTATGCATGATCCATTGCATAACATGACTGTCTCTGATAAATATTTCAAAGTTTGCTCTGCTGGTTGCTAAACCATTTTACCGTCCAGATTTCAATATCTGTTACTGGATGATACAATACGAATTCCGTCAGGCTCACCTCATATCGATGAAGAGTGTAATGGGTTTTTGAAGCAGATACAACAGCAATATCATCCACCTCATTCTTTACTGCTTTCCCTCTATTTTCCTTTAACGATCCGGCTGAAATGACCAAATGTTTTCTTTTGTTTCAGGTTTGAGCCAAACCACACATTATATCCATACGGAATTCTAAGGCTGAATGCGTACGCGCATATCTCATCCACTAAGCAATCAAGTGCTCTTGATTAGACAACAAGTTATGTGAAGAAACTCTGGTCAAAAGTGGCAGCAAAGAATGAATGATCAAACAGCTATGCTTACGTGCGTTATTAGCAAAGGTTTGTTCCATGTCGCCATTCGTCGATTTAGCCGTGTGCTTATGATCATTCTTCATCGAGTCGCTATCAAGCTGCATAAAAATTAATCAGCAACGGTTACAACAGCACCAATACACTTGAGAAACCAAACAAGAGAAAACTGAACTCTTTATGGAGAGAACACTTAAAATTTCCAATCAAACATACAATAATAATATCCCTCGCGAACTACATATTAGCTTTATTAGTCTGTTGACAATTAGACGTAATCGATGAGGCAAAATTTTTATTTTATGTTTTAGAGTGCTTTAATGCGGCTCTTTATGATAAAAAGAAGCATTGCATGGAAATGTTCGAAGTCATGAAAATGCTGCGCTGCATTTCTAAGCTGTTCGCATTTGCAGAGTGCCAATGAAACCATAAAAACTTACACGCATTTCATTCTATTTTCTAGAGTAATTAAGTGTGTTCAACAGCTAAGGTCATTTATCAGTATGGTGATTGTTTTAAAACAAGGGCACCGGTGCCAGTAACGGTACCGATGCTTTTGAATTACATATTATATCACACACAGTATCGAGGATAAAGTTCAATAAACCTTGACTAATGAGATTTCTATGGTATTATCAGTTGACGAAGATGACGGTAAGGAAGCGATCAATTGTTTCGGATGCGTTGCATTGATACCATCGACATTCTGCTGTTTTTCCAGGGCCTCTGGAAGATTTTTGAAATGAACATCCGTTTTTGATTGTCTTGGCTCGATTCAGTTATCGCCCTAATCAGTATAATTTTCAGTGTGAAAATATTGAGCAACTACCTACTTCTTGCAGTTATGATTAGTTATTTGTCGAATTCATTGGTAACATTCCGTATGAAGTTTATCAATAATTTCACTATTTCACTGCGATAATTACTGCGACTTCAACTCATTGGTTCATAAATGAAAATGTTCAAAATGGACGGCAATTAGTTCAATGAATGGGTGTAAGCACAATGATAATTTTGAGAATCAACGATCGGGAATTCGTGAAAACGAATTGCGAATGATTTGTGACTGATGTTTTTGAGCACAAGCACGAGACGAATACGAACTGTGAATCGAACTCATTAAATATTATTAGTTGACGAATTAAATGATTTTGACATTCAATTAAATGACATTAGATAAATTGAATGATTTTGAAGTGCTCATTAAACTAATTGTGCTCTATGTGCGACAAAAAAAACAATTTGTTTGTATTGCCGACAAACCGGTGAGTTTCTTGTTGATCAACTGCTCATTGATCAATTGCTCTTGAATGCTGGCAAGTTTTTGTGCGTATTCGTTTTCCAGCTCTGATAATCGACTTTCGAAATTCTCTTGTTCAGCTTCCAGTCGATGCCTCTTCAAAGAATCTCATTATAAATCGATACATCAATGTTCTCAAGCAATCACAAATTAAAATTGTTCTCATTCGAACATCGTTTTACTCAAGAGATGGAATAAGATGAGTGAAACTTGAAAACAAGGCAAACATTTTCAATGGTAACGAACGTATTTTTCGAGCTGTTCACTTAGTTCCTCCTCAGAAGCTCGCTGCTGATTCCTGCTTTCTGTCGATGAAACGCACAGTGGAGGCTTAAATTTAAGATTATTTTTTGTATTGATCACTAATAATATGAGCAATAATCTGATTATAGTGAGAAGTGAACAATAAACTGTGACGAGTCGAGGTACTAATCAGAGGACAGGAAGAATTAATGATAATCGCCAACAGCGATAGAAATACTCGCAAACTAGGCCTCACATCAGGGATCGCAAGTTGTTGTTTCAACCAATTCGTTTCTGTGACCAATTCGTTGTTTCTCAGTTCCAATTTATTCACCTACAATAAGCGTTTTCGTCTACTGAAATGATAACTTCAATATTGCTCTCATCAGATCGTATCATTTCGGTACATAGTACTTAAGTAATATGGTTATATGTTTACTCTTGTTATTAAGACAGCCTAAAATGTGGAAACTTAATGAATCGATAGATGAGTGAAGTTCAAATTAAAGATGAGAAAAACTACATTTTGCTGTAAAATTCTGATTTGCGCTTGTGCCTCGCTGAATTTCTTTTCACTATTGACCAATTTTGCATGCATTTCTTCATTACGTTTCCGCTCATTACTTGTTGAACTCTGAAAATGTTTCACAAACAATACATGACTGGCGATTATCAATCTGCTTGGTAAATATTCACCTCGAAAAGTTCAAAAAACACTCCAATTTGCAGCTTACCATATTTTTGAGAAACTTTCTGCTAATCGAAGTTCCACTCCGTTTGCTCGATGCAGATAAACTAGCTCTGTTGCCTTTGTGCCTAAAATCATTGAATGCATTTCGAACCATTCTCTAAACTCATTAATTCATAATGATTTGTGTAAAGTTAAAGGTGTGACAGCAAAAACGTGCAGGTAAGCCTTCATTTAAGTTTTAAGTTTCAAGAAATTGAAGTGTAAGTTCGTTCATATTTCGCATGCTCATCACTTAATTCACTTCAATGCACCTGCGTCTTTCACTTTTTGTTCTGATCTTGAAGTGATACAATGTTGCAGTTCGTTTTTCTAGACGAATGCTAATTGTAAGTGGAATCGCAGTGATCATCGGATGAATTTAATATCAAGGACATTACAGATTTTTCAGCTCTGATAATCGACTTTCGAGATATTTCAGTTCCAATTCAGATTTACGTTTTCGATCGTCAAGGATCGTTTGCTTGTCAATCATCAACTACCAGTTAAAGGTCATCAATGATGATGATGCATTGGGTTCGGAGGTATTTTCATATCACCATCATTAACTCATACATCGGATGAGTAATTAAAACACATCAAGAGCGTACGCTTTTCTGCTTTCAGCAAATATTGCAACTATTACTTTCTGCGCTTTTCGGGCATTGTCCATCTGACAGAACTGGATCTCGACTGAACATCTAACGATACCAGAATCCCGTCGTGTATTTGGCCCAATACACATTCAGTTAGCATAGCACATTGCGCAATGAGATAGCTCAAAGAAATGAACGAATAAATGATATGAACGATGAATGCTCAATGAAAATGAAAACCAACTGATTCGATTTGCTATCATTTTGACTGATACTGATCTCTCGAACGTTCGAGCTTGCCGCAGTACCCATCAACACCAACGAACGCTCCGTCGAGAATAGCGCACTATATCAACAAATATTAAAGATTACCAACTGCTTATGTGATTATTCGACCGGTTACTATAGCAACGAATCCTCATAATGGTTCTAAATTAATTCATTGGTGTGTGAATAATATTCAGATAAGTTTATTTTCATGAAAATGAACATGAATTTATGTGAATGTGTTCATGATGCGTTCATGTTCTTGTGTTCATGAAAATTGCTCATAGCATAGGTGTGCGTCATCGGAATAGTAAAAAGCGTTCTTCATTCTGTTCCGTTATGAGATGATCGTCACTGGTTGCGATGTAGACATTCATAAGCTTAGAAGAAAGTGAATAAGAAAACGAGCAATGTCTTGCAGCTTGTTTGCTCGGAATTCTCCTGCAATCAGTTTATAATTTCCTATGAAATTACAGCTCTCAATGAGCGTTTTCAATTCACATGTGAATTTGTAGAGCGAAATGGTCTATCATAATTATGTGCCTGGTACAAGGACACACTAGTTTCACTCTTAGTTCTGGATTTTCTTTCGAAATTTTTCGAATTTTCTCGATCATATTAAACGCATCTCTATCTTTATGAATGTTCATGTGAGGATCTATTGAATTGCTCTTTTTGCATTTAATGTTGAATTAAAATCTATCAAATGCATCTGATGAAATCACGCAGCACATAATGTTTATCTTTATGAAGCACTATTCCGTTATCAACTTTGCTCACATTCAGCGATGTAAGCGAACTTGATAATGGATTATCCGTTAAGTTTCAAATCTGTAGCACTGAAACTTGTCGGCTTTCATTTACTGATCTCGCTTGATCACTGCATTCATATGTAGTCATTTCAAAAATTTTCCAGTTTCAACAGTGTAGTTTATTGAATTCTGCTTCCAACTTGGACTAGCATAATGTGCGAATAAACAGAAGCATACGATATTTTCGTCAAGAGTATTAACTGAACGTCTGCATGCGAGAGCATTTGAGATTTGATGAGATAATGGGCTTTCTTCAGCTAGCTGATGGTCAATATCAAATAATTTTCATCGTTAATTTCAAATTTTTGCAGAGAAGCTTGCAATTGTGATAATAACGTTAATGTGATAATGTATGAAAGATCATTCGATAATTATCTTGACAATGTCAACGTATCTGTGTGCTTAATGATCAATATTAGCCGTACACCGGCTGCAGTAAGTTTATGACTGAACATCAATCTCATACGATAAATAGTTGTGTTCTCTGAAATCTTAAAGTACAATTCCTTCTCACATGAGCTTTTAGAGCTTCAGAAAGTCATCTATACCGAGGAGCAAATGAAACATTGTTTGTGATTGGAATATCGTGGACGAACCGTCAATTTTGCATATAATAGGTATTGTTTCTCGACTAAAATCGAAAATACCAGGTGATGAGACCTGACGCAATGCGATTAATTCCATTTTCGTGTCAAAAACTTCGTTAAACCGTGAACTGCTTACACAAAGCAATGGAGTCGACTCTATTGGTGACGAAAATAATTTCAAAGACTATGAATGAATTGCGTTTTGATTGTTACAAGCAAACAGTGCAACACAACAATTATGACTGAACATTTGTATTCGTTTTAGTAATATTCAATAGTAAACTGAGAAAGGTATTTAAAACTTGCGCACACAAATTCGAAAATAACGCAGATTCGGTAAGATCAATAACAGAGTAAGGCACTCATCGCTAAAAATAGAAATCTGAATGCATCCTTTCAATAGGAACAAAGTAAAACTGAATAACGTTGTAGTGATTCAAGCTGAAGAAATTCGCACCCTCTGAAAGGCTTTGAGGAATAATCGAATATTCGAAGGGATTCTCGTCGTGAAATGAATATATCGATGAAAATTGACGCTAGTAAGTAAAATTAGCACACTGAAAGTGCTGTTGTGTCATTTGGTGAAAGGCTTAGTAACTGAGAAGAAATGTTTGAAGAGGAGAATTTCTTCAGTTTTCCATTCCAGAAGAATCATGACGAACACAGATATACCAGATGAATCAGCATTAACCGTGAACACAACCAAAATAATCAGATCCATGGAAAGATAAAATCTTCTGCAAACATGGAATGCACATACACTGAATTAATTCATTCACAAACTTGAAATGCCTTATGGCCGAATCGCTTAAAATGAATGAAAAGTGTTACGATAAGATTGTTTGCATTGCTTCAACGTAGAAATCTGCAAAAATACATGATACGAAAGAGACTAAAAGCATAAACAATTGAGAGTATGCGTGGCTATTTGCGATGTGAAAGAACTTTAAAAAGGTTAAGAATTAAAACAATGAACAGCTATCGAACATGCTAGAACACAAACGATCACAATAAGAAATGTATAAAATTTCAAAACCTTTCAGTGCTTAGTAATATCGTTTTTTTTTTCTGGCTATACCACAATATATTTCACGCGAAAAGGGACCAGCAGAATTGTTGACCAGGGAGCATCTAACGAGATATCATTTAAAAAACCCCATCCAGATGAAAATCTGGTGTCCAGATAAATGTGAAATCGGTAGCGTTTAAGCGCAAGAATGGAGCAAAACTTACATCAGTGCAAACAAAAAACCTTCCTCGCTTATCTCTATTTCATTATGAAGTGACCTATTTTTTAAGTACTCTCAGTTTATCCTTATTAACTCTCTCACAATAAAACGATAAGACGATATGATCACATTAAATTGATTGCATAAATATAAAAATAAAACCACAATATTCAATGCTCAAAAGAGAATATCACCGATTAGTTTCAATCACAGTTATAATAAGTGAATAATAAGATGTTCAATGTTTAAGCATTCGTCACTGAACGCACAATGTCAGCCACTTTATCAGCGATCTCACGCGCATTCTGAGGAGACGATCCTTCCGCATAGACGCGAACGATATCCTCGGTTCCTGACGGTCTGAAGATCACAATCATCTTACATTATTACTCAGTTGTACTAAGTTGAAATTCTCCAACTTAGACTCCCTTCATCCAATAATAAAGTCAACGCACATCAACTCAATGATCATCCTCATTAAAAGGCAACTGTTCTCGCTGGTCAGGAATCAACTACGATTCCATTTTTGAACCAAAACAACCACAGAATAGAATTAAATGCAACATTTCGACGAGATTCATTTTATTCATCGCGCTCTATGAAACACTGCAAAATCGTTTACGGCGAAATTCCATCGAACTCACTCGAAATAAAGAAATGACATAGCATCTGATGAGTGAATGCTCAACGCCACAATAAAAGCCAATCCCAAAACATTCACAAACCTAACAAACGCTCGTCCACACTTATTGTCCGCAATAATTTTTTCAATTGCCTCCTGAATACCAACCGGCTCTAAGCATGTCATCTCATCAAAAGTTGTTTTGAATACCGATCGGTCTTTCACCTAAAACCATTTCAAAAGCCTTTTCTTTTTAAACTCAACATCTCAGAACATTCAACAGAAAATGAAAACGAACTCCAGAAATCTTCCTCTTTTTAAAGACTTCTCCAGTTCTGAACAATCGCGTTACGATCAATTAGTCAGATAATTGATGGATCGATCTAACCTTAACTTTAAGTTGACACGATGCGGCATCCGTGTAAAGTTTCTGCGCCCAATCATCAACGCTCCAATCGTAATGTCTCAATAAAATCTCCACAACCAATAAATCACACATCGCGTCACCAACCACTTCATTGATTAAGGATGAGAAACCACGTAAACGTTTCAATTCGATCTTCTCATTAACATCCTCTCTAAACAAACAGCAAATATTCTGTGCATGAAAAAACGACGTTGGCAATGTCGTCAAATACTGGCAAATGAATAAATGAATGAATCGCTTCAGCAAAATATCAATTCGATGAAACAACGAACCCGCTAATAATTTCGTGAAAATGATCACTGAACGTGACAGTTCCATGTCCATTTGCTTCAAAATACACACCAATATCATATTTTGATGCCTCATGATGCAGGTGTTTAACACCTGTCGGCACCATTTTCACTTCTAATCCCTTCAAATCAAAATCGAATGAAATTCACTGATCAATGATATTTCCAATGTTATCGAAGAAATTTGCGACAGAATCAAAAGTCTGACTGGTTATGAATGGCACAAAAAACTGCAAAGTGATCTGCAAATTCACCATTTCCTCTCGAATGTATTTGGTTGAGTTGCCGTTCGCGTAACCAGTCTGAACGATGACCAATGACAGCTCCTTGTCCAGTCCGCAACCAATCAACTGCTGAAATGGTTTCAGAAATTCGATAATGCGGATGAAGAACTCAAACTCTCATCAAAAAGAACGAATGCACACTGTAAAACAATTTCTTCCGAAACCAACTCAAATATTGCAGAAAAATGCTAACAAATCAGTTTCATGCAGTCTCATTGAACATCGCTGAATATTCAACCACACATCCATATGAGAACGAACCTCACGAAGATACTTCGCGATCAGAACGGCAATTTTATCGCCATCCAACAGCACGAATTCAGCGTTTTTGTTTTTGTAGAAATAAACCAAACGATCCGCATCGCCGTCGAATGATGCACAACGCTCCGTCGCATTCACCTTCTCGAAACCACGCGGAAATGTTTGAGTGATCTTAACGAAATCAGCACCACACTGAAAAAATAAATGGTAAAATCAGTGTTCCGCAAAAACTTCTCTTCAATAGTCAAATGCAACTCTTTCGACTGGCTCAAAAAAATAAATGCATGACAAATGATGACCACTTCAGAATGATTGAAGTAATCCTGGTATATCTCAAACGCGAACAATGCAGTTATATTTCACCTTTTCATTAAGAGGACCTTTTTCGTTGATGAACTCAACATGCAGACTCTTCTCAAACAAATGTGTCACCAGTTCCCGGAATTTACTCGCTCCAACTCCATTCGAACAATCCAATATCAAGTTCGGTTTGTAGTTCTCCCCTTTTTCGGTGATCTGAATTTGAATGTTGACATTTCTTAAGAAGATGACCTTTACGTACTATTTCATCTGGGAAGCGGTCAGACTATTAATGCAAAGAGAAAAATTTACTGATCAATGCCTTTACATCAGATAAACAACGCATATTAGCAAACGAACTTATCTATGTTTGGAGCCTTTTCAGGTGTTATTCTTTACGTTCATAACAATAAAAATTTCTGGATATGGTTCAGCGATATGACAGATGTAATAACTAATAATCAAAATGAATCTCAATAGAAACTAACTTTAAGCATCGTATTGAATGCACTGCTGAATGTCCGATAATATCCTTCCTCACCACGGAAACCATATTCAGCATCGTTCTCGCAACGCACAATATAGTGTAATTGAGGTGTCGTTAACAGATCTGAAATAATAGCAACGATTTGACTGTTTGCTTATTTTGCGACATCGTAGAATTTTAAACACAGAGACACTGCTTTGATTTCGTGATCAATGGTGAAAATCTTGTGGGCATACAAACGAGATTTGATGAATTCCACCCGGGTTACAAAAACCTTCAAAACAAACCGTATGAATAGAATTGTGCTTTCGACAGTTGGACACCGCTTTTAAGAGCCGTTTGTAGATATTGTGAACTTTCGCGAGTATCATACCCACTCAACACACGAGCGTTGTGTACGTCCTCTCCAGCTGCATAGCCACTTTCCATTGCACGATAAACCGTCGGAAACTCATCATCTCTGAAAATATTTCCAACCACCTTGAATACGGCTTCCAAAAAAAGAGCCGTGTTCGGCTCAACGTCAGATTCGATAAACAAAAAATTTTACGTGCGCTTTCAGATGAGACTACTACTAAACCAGAACACTTCTGGAAGAAGCAATTCATTAATTTCTGAGGTACTTCATTCACATTCATAACTGAAAACAACACAACTAACGTGCAATTGACAATTTCGTCGGCTGCTTTCTCCCAACACGCGTCCAGCATTTCACCGTGTGGATCAATCAATTTCACGCCGTTGTCATTCTCGGGATTGTGCGAGGCTGTTATCATAACACCGATGGCTTTATTCAAATATCTGCAATGTTTTCACTCGATTAATTCCAGTCAATCGAATATGAATAGACACCTTTCATATTCGAATGACTCAATTAGAAATCTTAATGACTTAATTAGCGCTCAGCATTTTAGTCCACCCATGGAATACAGTCAATGGCACAAAGTAAGTGAAGAGAAACCTAGCGCGAAGTCCGGCCAAATAACCCATTCTGTAGATGATAAACGGTAGTGAAGCAGCGTCCGCCCTGAAGCCAGCAGTACCGTAGCCAAACACCTTCGTATCCGCTATCACATGCACATTACCATGATGATCGGTGTTTCCACTACGAGTGAACTCCTTCGGAACGTCTTGCTTTTGGCTTACCATCTGAATTCATTCGTTTGATTAATCGCGCTGAGAATGATAATGATGACATATAGCTCATACAACATTCGTCGTCGTATTTATTAATTAACACAATGGTAATCAAGTGATTGGAGTAACTGGAAAGACAGCCTAATGCATTCCTAGCATCAGATCATAACTCATCAGCGAAATAAATTCAGTGAACTGAGGGAAAATGCAGAGAAAGGCAGTAGCAAGCCATCGCTACGTTTCACAACGTAGCGAAACGTAGCGAAATAAGCTTTTTGAACTTCAAAACGCTGTGATAGTATGCACTAATGCCCATCGGTGGAAAAATTTCTTCGTTTAAAAATGTGAAATTCAAACAATCGAATACCACTTTCAATCCGTTCAGAGTAATTCGGTGACTACGAAAAAAAGCATGAAGTTTTCGGAGCATTATGGACTATGTCTGGCAGATGGAAATAGGTCCAGCTTGAAATTCTGAGTAATGGGTTTGAAGAATTTTATTTGCAAACATACAAAGTGCATGTTTTACAATTAGAATGTTAGAATGTGAATTGAGATTGCAAACATACTAACTACATCATACAAACTACACGTTGAACAAACATCAGCCAATCGAAAACAATACTAAAAGTTTGTTGAATTGAAAGGATGGAGTGAGATGTAGTGAAATGTACTTACAATTAGTGAAATGCTGAATGAAAATCGCACGTGTAAGCAATAACATATTCATATGAAGCTGATGTCAAGTAAAATTATAAGGAAATTCGGAAATTATAAGGAGCAATGAATGAATGAATATTAATGTACCAAACTGTTATCAATAACTAGTTCACCATACACCTTGCAATAGTAATTTACCACATAACACTGAACCAGTTAAAGTAAGAATAAAAGGTGGCGTCGATATATACCTTGATAATTTATATATCAAACCATTCATTCAGCTGATCATTTACTTGAGTAATGCTAACCATTACTTCATGATCGTCATTTTTGTCTTTTCATACTTTCCATTATTCGTTCAAACCGAGAATTTCTCCTACACGCTCAAAAGTTTCGCGACGTTCCCTAATCCCGCTGTGATCACCATTTCGATGCTATTCAAAACCTGTGTCAATACTAAAATGGGTTGAAATTTTGTGTAGCGTGGAGAACTGATGCAGTGGATGGATTCGTCTTTGGTGCAGATATCGAAGGCGATTTTCCATAGATTTCTTCACACATGAAGGAAGGAAGACCTTCAAAAACCAACAAACAAGTGACTGGTTTCCTCAAAACTGTTATGAAAGGACTGAAAAATTACCTGATTCTGTCGCCATGAGATGAACAGCACAACATCGTTTCTGCGATCTTTTCGACTTGATGGAGTCATACTTCGACTTCTTGCTCTTAAAGCCATCTGCAACAATTTAGCTGATGTGCAACTGAATTTGATCACGTTTGAGACAACTGATATCAATAATAGTCATAATAACGATACTATCAGCTCTGAAGATTATAATAACAGCTGGGAAGTCCTTGTTTGACTGCAATGGATAAAATTTCAAACTTCAGAGAATTCTTCCATATGCGTATCTAATTGCATGCAAATAGACGTGAAAACAAACACTAGAATTGCAGAAAACAATTACTGGAATAAGATAAATGCTCATAGCGAACGAAAACAAAAATCATTGTCAAGTTAGAAATTCATCTGATTATGGGCCGTGCCCAGTGCCTTCAGCACGCACTCATTCAGCTGGTTGATCATCATTGATGAATGTGAATTTTTAAATTCAGTGACAGCAGCAGCATTTGTGTTGAGTTCGAATCGAAAGTTTATTCTGATAATGGCGTTAATAATACTCAACAATAGCATCGTAATTCGTAAAACATTAATGAATACACCCAAAACAGGTGCAATAGCGTTCAACATACCAATCACATAACATCGTGACAACTGCAAAAAGTTCGAACGCACTCTTCCCCTCAAAGGAGATTGTTGTTTAATTCAATTACAAATCCATTATCGACACTGCTCGGTTTATTCAAATGAACGCAAACATTTTCAAGAATCAAAGTTCACTTAATTGCAATCATCGTTCTTCATTCATCTCGTAATATTCTCTTCTCATTTAGCAATAAATCATCGCGAATTTTTTGCGATAAAAATTAATGAATGGTAATAATTCTGCGCATTGTCGCTGGCGCTTCGAACAATTACAGCAGAAGAATATCATTGCGATCCGTGACAATGGAGCGAATTATCGTCGTTTATTAACAACAAAACTTGTTCACTGAATGAGATCTGGCGTGAGTGAATTCCAAAATTCAGCTCTTTTATCATGAAAATCATTCATCATTTCACAACTCTCATTTATATTCAAATAAGACCAAATGTGAGATTCCTTCAATGGATTCCATCGTTCAGCTTCATCACTGCCATCGTCTCGATTGTTTGGATCGCTGTAAATGAAACCGATCAACTTTATCTGGGTTCAAGTCTAGGCGAATATTCTGTTTTCATGAGGACTTAATTAATAACATTTGAATTTACTGAACGCAATTGATAAAATTTCTAATATGCTTTTTTAGAAGTGCAATCTAAGATGACTTAAAGGAATATTCTAAAGATCCTGAAGAGCCGTCACTTAACGAGCTGATCTTTGCAGCACTGCAACGAAATATTGATCTTCACCAACGGGTCATATATCTTCACTGAGCAGAATACTTCATCAACAAATCAAAACTGAGTATATTCTCTCGTGAAGCTTACCCAAATTTAGCGAAGTTCGTGAACAATGTTGTGAAACGATCCAACATCCGCAAATCGTTTTCATTCGGATGAAATGTATGAACGATACCTTTACCGAATAAATATGGCAATTCGGTGCAATGAGTTGCGGCTGAAAAAAAAATCAACAATTGCGACTACAAAGGTTCCTGAAAGAACGGAAACTTTGAGAGTATTAACTAGTCGTAGCGACTAAATGAAACTTTCATTTTAATTGGGTGATTGTTTATTACAAGAAGCTCGGAATGATAAGAAATCAGAAGAGCATCAAATAAATGAATAGAAACTGACCAAGAAATGGGAACCACCACCCCAATAAACCAATAGTTTGTGGACAGTACTGAAAATTGTATAGATAAACAATATGGCCAGCTTGTACCATACGGTCACAAAATTGATGAACACCGTTATTGATGAAGATATCACTGAAGAGCTGTAATGGAATTTGGTAACACGTCGATAAATTTCTCTAGAGAAAACCAATTGCTATGATGGCTAAAAACATTTACCGTAAATCAATAAAAGAGACTCACTCGGATGTATGATTTCATAAGATCATCCTTGCTTTGTCCCTCTTTCACATACAACTTCATAGCTTCGTTCCGTAACTCCTCATAATTCGAGAAGCGCTCCGGCTGAATCGAACTATTTACCATGCGTTTGATCGACTCATAATCATACTGTTTCTTGCCCATTGATGCTACAAGCAGTCATATTCATAGATGTTACTTTCTGGTGATATCTGCAGAAGACATAATTCATTCATTCGTTAGCAATGTGTATGCGATAAAGCAGAACACCGCTCGAAGTATGACTGTCACATGAAGATACGGTTCAGGGACATGTAATCATATTTGTATGTGTCGATAAGAACTGTGAAGTTAGTATATGAGGAATGACATTGTACGATATCAATGAAATGTTAGCTACCGAATAAGAGCGCTTCATATTCGGTAACGCCTGCAATGCACACTCGGCCGAGTGACTTCTTTCTGAGTTCGTCGATTGGTTCAGGTAGAAAGTCACCATCGATGATCGGCACAAAATCCAATCCAAATATATTGTTTTTCTTCTTCGTCTTTGTCAGTATCTTCACCCCAAGCGATGTGCTTGGCTGAATTTTCAGGAAATTCATCATACTCGAATTAATTTCATGATCGGATACTGAAACGTTTACAAAGATTACAAAAACGATTGTTAGTGGGCAGTATCATTTGATTGAAGCAAATCTTCGTATTTTTTTATTCAGAATTTAATAGCATTGGAATTATTTACGTTAAGTATTACAGTGGCAGAGTTTCAAGCTAGTGAAATTCTTTCGAAAAATATGTCAGAACAAATTCACTCACAATCAATAACCATTCAGTTCTAGGTGAATCCAATTAAACGGTTTTGCATATTATCTTGGTGCGCGGTCCAATTTGGAAGTTTTAATGAACAGTACAGAGAGAAAAATAACTGATGGTAATTGATGGAGCTTTCGAGTGAAGATCCGTTTTCGAGATCCTCTCATTGTTTTTGGTAAGAGCGTAAAGATTTTAAGAACTTTCGAAGATGAATTTGCTAAATGAAGCACTATCAATGTGTTGGAGTTCAGAGAGGATATCTTTCATCTACTCGCTAAGGTCACCTACATCCTTCAGGCTGTTTCCATCCCAAGCCTTCAGCAAAGTCAATCATCGCTTTGCGTACAGCACAAGCATTCGTTATCGCCCATCCACAGTGGGCACTTCCAGCCATCAGAATCGATTTCGAAAATAAATCTGCAAATATGACTGGATGAAGAGGCATGTGAATTTCGGCATCAAATGAGAATTCTCTCTTTTGTAATCGATTCTCCGTTTGATTCACTATAGAACATTGGTATACCACACAAGCCTGACCGGATTCATGGTAAATGTATTTGGTCGGTGTATTAAATACCACATTGTGCATATCTAAGTACACTTTAGGCTTAGATATTTATATGCGATAAAACATCTGTTCATATGAATCACGTTGTTGATTTGAATATATCAAACAACATTGCAA
The DNA here is from genome assembly GCA_035041965.1 of Anisakis pegreffii. NCBI lineage: Eukaryota > Metazoa > Nematoda > Chromadorea > Rhabditida > Anisakidae > Anisakis > Anisakis pegreffii. The sequence goes on along the minus strand of JAPYMA010000100.1, from coordinate 86,024 downwards.
CGGTGAATGCTGCGAACATTCCGTGGATTTACTTTGCCTCACAATCACTATTGCTGAATAGATGTGGCTATCGGGCTGTGAGAGGTGACACTTATAAACTAACGTGTGAACGGATGTCCTATAGGATGTATAGGATATTGTAAATATAAATAGAATTTAGCAACGTAAAAATTGTACAACTTTGTAAAAATTCTGAGACGTTTTATAGCAGTTGTTCTCATAGGGGTGAAATTACCCATTTTAAGTAAATTGGAGGTGTGAACGGGTAATGGAGGAGGTTGGGAAGTTAGCATTTCGTGCAGTTGTTATTTTATGATAGAACGCTATTATGATGGTGCTTTTTAACTCGGACATGTAAATGCGGTTAGCTGATGGCAACACTCTTCTCCAATTTTCTGTAGCTAGTCCGGGTCTAACAGGGTTTTACTTCGTTTTATCAAAGTTTTCATTCTTTTCCTTGCTGTTGTAGTTGCTCTCATAGCTTTTATCACCAGAAATGTTCACTTTTGCTAATCTCTCATTCATTTCACACAACAATTAAAGTAAAATTCTCATTCTATCATATACACTCTATAATTGATCATTTGATTCTCGAACGTTGTTGAGCAATAATGTTCAACTGCTGCATTGTTGACTTCGGCTGTCAACACTCATCAACGTATCCAGTAAATAGTATATGCTACTGAATGAGAAATTAATTCGAACTGTGAAGTGAAATGAGATGAAGTGAATGAGAAAAACTCTTGAAGAGAACGGTATTCACATGCAATAGCTATGAGAGTGAATACAACACGTCTGAAAAGAATGAGAATTCATCTGAATCAGTTTGAAGTGAACGTGTCAGAGATAATAGCTTCTCATGCAATCATAATCGATTGCAATAATGAGGAACACAACAGTCTAGCGATGTGGAATACCATCATGAACGTGCTACCAAGATCTAGAAGTAACCCATGCGATTCCCGTATGCAATGAGGACGTTAACAAAAAGTAATCCAGAAGATCCGGGGAATTGACATCACTAGAACCGATTCATGAAATATGACTGCAAGAAGGCTCACTACACAGCGTGCAAATTGAACTGATCGTGAGAGCAATAATATACCTGAAACTGTATCTAAAGTCTGTGAGAAATTTCCGGACCGGTTTTTCGTTTGTTCCTGACGTTACACGTAGAAATAACGGGGATGGGGAGAGGTGGGTAACGTCAAAAGGGGTAATGGAGCAACCGAACCACTGTTCTATAATAATGAATCGACGTAAATATCACAAGAATGAACTTCACCAATCGCAAAGTATGACACTTGTCTACGAACAACTTCTAGGAGTACCTTTTGTATAAGGCGATAATGACAGCAGATCAACTGAGGCCGCACCAGCGCTCTGACCAAATACCGTGATATTGCCAGGATCACCTCCGAATGAGGATATGTTCCCTTTGATCCAGCTCAACGCTGCCGCCTGATCCCAAAGACCCAAATTTGGTATGCAATTGTCATCGCCTGTTGCCGCAAAGCCAAGAATACCCAAGCGATATTGTATCGTCACCACAATAACGTCTTTCGAACACAAGTTCCTGTATATTTCATCAAATTCGAACTCTCAACTTGTTCATTACTTTTTTTTACCTTATCAAACTGCATACTTTACAGTTTAATTCATGGAGGCTCTTATTGACTATGTGATGTTACTTCTTCCCTGTGAGTGAAATGCAATACAGGCTTAAAAACTTGCTTTGCGATGCCTTCATCTCCATAGTGTGCCGACGATTGGGCTGCAAAACCACCTCCATGAATCCACATCATCACAGGTCGACCAGCTGACTGAAATAATTGGTGTTAATAATTAAGAGTGGTTCAGTGATCGATTGCTTCTTCAGTTCGAGCTTCATTGTGCAAATTATATGGGCTAAGTCAGGACTTTCAGAATAAAGTCTCACCTCCCTCTTTCCATATAATCAATCTTGCAAATCAGAAGGGAACTCCTTGAAAGAACGACAAACCGTGTTAGGAACGAATAGATTCAATGACAGGTTGAATTATACTTCTGGATTGTAATAGCTCAGGAGAGGAAGATATAACAAAGTGAATGAAACCTGATCATTTGGTGAGTAATCCCAATCGGGCGCAAACACATTCACATACAAGCAATCTTCGCTGATTGGAACTCGTACGAGGAACTTTTCAACCAGTAAATCATGCTGAGGCGCACGACACGGGTGTTTGATGCATTCGCGCACACCATCCCACGGTTCCGGTGGAACTGGTTTCTGAAGAAAACCTCTGGCATTAAAATTTGATCAATCATTCGATCAGCTAAGTGTGATCAGTTGATCTTGATATGTGTGATCAAAGAAACTATTGATCAGTAAACCATCCCTATGAGTAACCAAAGCAGTGGAAAGAAGCTCAATGTGGATATTTGTGAACAACTTCTTCGAAGACGGCAGAAACGATAATCACTCTATCGTTAGTTAATCATTCGAAGGGAAAAACTCGCGAGTTGTCGCAAGTTTTGTGGTCTGTTGGTTTGTCAGACTCCAAAATGAGGTTGCATCGAGTCAACACTTTGGATTTCTTTGTATTTATTATAAGTCAACAGTTGTGGATTTCTAAGATGAATTTTAGCGGTACTCATCTGTTTATTGCGCTACTCATTGTCATATCTCGTTCATCATTGATTAAGACTTGAAATGTTCGTTGGAATTTAATGCAGACAAACGTTGAATCAAAGACAAAACAAGCTAAAAGTAACCTGAAATCTCAATTCCCCAACGGGTGGCTTTGCGAACGGAATACCAAGAAATATATTTACAAAGCGATTGCCATCAATTTGAATCGACTGGCCTGTTATCTCGCCATAATTTGTTGCGATTACTTTCGATTTTTTGAACCCTCCACCGAAATATTGCGAAACGAGGTTGCCCATAGGTGTTGAACACCTGCAAATGGAAAGTATTTCAAAGTAGGATTATTGAAGGTCCGCAAAGAATTCAGAACCAAATTAGACTGTTGGATTCAATTCAAAATCAGTAGAATAGCACCAATGTTTAACCAGGCACAGCTGCAAACAAATGCAAAACCATAAGGACTATTCGACAAATAGTACCAAATTATGATAAGATCATGGTCTTCTTAATAACGATGGATGATATCCTCATCATCCGTAAGTAAGCTCAACTAAAACGATCATTGTTTCATTCATACATACGATTCCCTGCAGATTATCGTGCAGTCATACCACGAGGACAATTTCATGTACGAAGGAAGTGGGTGACTTCAAAAGGATCATGCAAACAACATCATTTATTACTGAGTGCATGCTGCTGTCTTTTCAACAGATACTGTGAAAACACTTTCATGCTCTACGTATTGATCACTCATAAGGAAGATGAATCATGAAATGTTTCTGCAGTTTTGAAACATTCCTGTGATTTATTCAAGAAAAGCAAAACGTATTGACAGTTTTTAACCGTTCCAATAGAACACCAAGGACAGTATGTTGCAAATTCTTAGTTACCTTTAAAAAAACGCTTATGAAATGGAAACAAACATCGAATAATATTGATTATTTGATGATTAATTTGCTCACTAAAATTCATTGGACAGAAATGAAGGTTTGCAAGCAAAAACAATGGATTAAAGACTAGGACATAAATCAAAATTACTCAAAAAATAACTCAAAACTCTCCCGAATCATACTATCTCTCTCTCTCTTCTCAGAAAAATGGAACATCACAAGACCCGAACAGAATAAACCAACGAAATAACTAGTATCATGCGGAATAGTATTATTGACATGTTAATGTGTGCACTAGAAATTGTATCATGCTCATACAAAAGTATTTAGAACTCCTCTGTTGTTCCTCTCTCTTCCTCTAATCCTACTCATATCAAACATTATGCGTGAAGGTCAATCGAACGCATAATGTGTAAATTGGTTGCATAAGTCGATTTCTATTCATGCACAATCTTAGTTTAATATGTTCCTTTGAGTGCACTTCTCGAATGGTCACTTCTTGATGAAATATCAGAGAAAACATCAAAATATCAAATCAAATGAGAAAATATCAGAAAATATCAAAAAATGTCAAAATATCAAAGAGAAAATATCGAAATATCAAAATGTCAAATATCAAAAATATCAAATATTAAAATATCAAATGATGCTAAAAACTGGATCTTTGTTTATTATAAACAAATTTTAAAGTACTTTTGTGTTGAAGCGGAAGTATCGAACTAATACTTGACTGCCTGCATATAAACATGCACTAAAACACTTATTGCGTCCAAGATGCGCACATTCTCTTTCTCGTCTTATTTTTAATTGGTTTCCTTTCTCACCGTCAAATTGACTGGTGCTGATAGAAATTGGATGGGACTTTTGAAAGGTGTTTCTTTAGGTTCGCTGATGTGAGCAAAATCAGCGAATGTGAGCAGGTTTTCTCAGTTGAATAGATTCCTGAAAAGTGGCTGATGCTTTTCTCTTTGATTCAATTCATTCATGAAATCCATTGTATGTTGATTTACTGCGACGAAAATTAGAATGAACTGGAAGAATTCTCGATCATCTTTTCCTATTCGTTGCGCGACAATGAGGATCAAAAAAGCAATACTTTTGATCACCTGGTCGATAAAAACTGAAAAATAAGTCCAAATTTGTTACTGCTTATTTGTTTTTTCCCTTCCCTATCTTTAGCAGAACTCAAAGTTTCATTAGCAAATAAGCTTTTGGAATTTTTGGAAGTTTGAAAATGTACGATCGGAAAATGTGAGGTACGTCAGTGATCATTTGACACTAAATCTTTTTGACAGTTTCCTTGATTTAAAATATTCCCAACACAGTGCATCACCCAAAAATGAAACACTTGTCAGTATTGTTGAAGGAAATCCTTCAAAATCAGACTTCAAGTCGAACATATTCTCATCACAGTTGTCAGATGAAAACTTATCGATGTGCTTAGCAAATGCCCCAAAGGAATTGCTTTGCCGTGCGGTCGGTTCAGTTCTTATTACCCTTCACCCGAACACTGAAACAATTACATCAAGTGAACTTTTGTGCCTTGATGAGTTCGGCGAGTTTGAAATCATCGGAGTTGCCGATTGAGTTTCTTGTTTTCTTTTTCTTACGTGAAACATCAAAACTATTGAGAATCACTCGACATATTTTTAAACAATAATTACTGTAATAATTGTCTGTGAACTTCGAAAAATTGTTTTTTGCGCAGAATACTGACACTCCAAACAGTGATCATAGCCGAAGAATATTTTCGAACAGTTTTGGAATACTTCATGTATGATACGTGAAAGAAAAGGATATTCTCTAAAATTCATTGAATCGGTATGGAATAATCCTCTAATCTCAAATCCTCGTAACTGATCATTTTCGTTGCATATGCTTTTGGTTGTTTCTTTCAAGGACTTGAAAGAAACAATGAAACATTTCTCTCAAGGAGTTGAAGCGAAGATGTTTGATGGCACTAATGAAAGAGGTTCGTTGATTGCAGACGAACATCTGAATGGATAGGAAAACCATTGGAAAATGATACAAATTCAGTGAAACAGCTGACTTAGCTATCGCCCACTTCAATTATCCCATTTTGACTTCTCAATAGCCATTTCGAATTGATGATCAGTTTTGTTGGATGCATCATTGGTTTCATTTTATTATTATAACAGTATCACAGTAACAAACACACATTAAAATGTTATGAATTGCAAATTAAATCAACATGACAGTTGCATTCACTAAAATATGGTAAAGGATAAACGAAATGGATAACACTTCAAAGTTCAGATGCCATTCTGATGTGATAATATTCATGAATACAATTTCAAGGTATGTAACATTCTAGTTTAAATCCAATTCCGTTGAATACTAAACACAAATGGGAATGGTAAATGAGTGCCTCCAAATCAGCAATTGCATCAATCATTATATATTATCGTAAGTTAAGCCTAAAACAAACGTGACAATATAATCAATAAGATTACAATCTATTTATTCTGTTAGTTCAAGTCTTTGGTACAGAAAAATCCCAAATGTCTCCGAAAAAGTATCGTTATGAATGATAACCATATCAGATTCTCAGATGCAGTTTCAGTGATCCACGTACTGCGACCGAGATGTTCTCGAATGTTCGAATTTATTGCTACCTCCCATTTTATTAAGTTATCAAGTATTTTAATTGGACCCAAAAGGTGGTAAACTATTACTCGACATATTTTATCAATACTTACTTGCGTATAGCATCAACTTAAAGATTAACGTTATAAGCGAACATTCTTACACCGTATACAATTTGTTTGGATGAATGAATGATTTGAAGTTATAATAGGAGATGAATTGGAATGGATTAATGAATTCGTTTTTGTGAACGTTTATATTTAGAGGATCGGTGATTGAGACGCATGTGCTGAACGAGATCAGTGGTGAGTCGGAATGCACACCCACAGATGGCACAGCAGTTGTGGTTGGGTGTTGGGACGGCTCCGAGGGCATTTTGAACCAATGGATTTACAGTTATGCGTTCACTGATCACTGCTGTAATTAACACTTTGAAACTCGCTTTTTCTAACGAAGTCTTCAGTGAAAATGTCTGATTCCACAAATACATTCGACATTTTGGATCGCCAGTCGAAAATTTACAATTTCACCATTGATCTCCCATCTTGAGATGGATCAAGGTAAAGATTAGTTTGCAGCCAACGGTTACTAATCGCTCCAAGAATTAGCGCATTTGGTGGCAATAGGTTTTCGAATGCAACCAGTTGGGAGTGAAATTGCCCTATGTCTATTTTTAGGTGGTTGAGTTGAATGATAAATAGTCAATATTCGTTCAGATTGCGATCTGCTTTTGTGAAAAACTGCACGATCGTAATGACTCAAAGAATTCCATTTTCTTTAGCACTGACAAGTTTACACTCTATGTGAATGTTGATCGATAATCTTGAAGCGATAGCTTTGCTGATAACAACAGTAATGATAGTTGATAGTATTGAAGGATGAAAGTGAAAAGCGAAGAAATTGCCATACGTGGTAAGAATGACGATCGTTGTTGCATTGGCAATTGACATTGTGATGGTATCATCGGAGACTGTTGATACGCAACAAGATTGTTCACCGGCAGCTGTGCTATATGAGGTCTCGTGAGTTGCATATAATTCTGAATTGATCTCAAGGAGTCAATTGATATGCATGAGTTGCGTTCAGCTTAAACATGAGAAATACCCTTCCACTCAAACTTTCCGATCTCGGATCCATTCAACTAATTGAATTCTTCGAGTATCGACCGACAATGGCTCGTGATTCTTAGCGGCTCATGATTGTAATATTTCACGCAGAATATAAGCTTAGCATCTCAGTTACCAGTATTCAATCAACTGCTAATTCAATTCAGTCATTCATATGAATTTCGCAGATTTCCTGGCGAAACATCTTCAGTTTCCTTTCATTTCAGTAAGATCACTCAGTGGAGAATTATCAATTGTATGTTTTTTGTCTCATCTTGGCCATTACATCACCGTCCACTTACGTGAAAGCAAGCATATGAAATGTTCCAATCTGACGAGATATATATGTACATTAGCAATACATTGGCAATTTCCGTCTTTAACTATGAAGCAACGGTTGAACTTCTCACGTAATGACGTTGCATTCGTTGCATTCAGATGATTACATGTGACATCGAATGCAACTCATCATGTGACATAATCAATGTAAGGAACCATGCTGATTATATTTGAACCGTATTAGTTTTCATCTAGCAACATATTCGAATAATCTGACAATAACTGGTTGCGATGAAGCAAAATTGCAAACTATATCTTTAACCGATCACATTCTACAATGAATTCAGTCGATCAGTTGACTGGCCTATTTATCAAACGATTCAGTCATTGTCGTACTAAGCTTTTCGTATGACACTACTGAGAAAGCCTTTCTAGCTCAAGAAGCAATCATGTTTTTGGAAGTTTTGTTCATTTTGATGATTTATTTGAGCTGTCTTCAAGACAGCGCTCTAGTGAAACGAATTAGCGAACCTGAAAAAGAAGTCGGAATTGGGTATTGAAATTCGGATTGTTTGACATCTTCGGTGACGGTGAATTCGGAATTTGTTTTGTTGATTCAACGATATTCACTTCTTCGTGCTTCTCATCAATGGCTGGATTCCACAGCTTCAGCTTCTTTGTTGCCACGCTTTCGTCGTTCGTCATCTCTAAACTGAAAAGTTATTTTTCAATAATGCTTGTTATTATTATAATAACAATTAGTATCAATATCGTTATTACTGTTACATTGTTACATTGTCACCATTACTATAATCAATATCGTAATATTATCTCATCATTAGTGATTATTCGAAAACACATAACTCAGCGCTTACTCCCGTTTACTCCATGTTGTTGGATGAAGTTAGAAAAACTGAAGATAAATTTTTTCTAAAAAATAAATTATATTGAATATTTCAATTAGGATTCCAATTACACTGTACTATTCACCGTACATTACAGTTATATGTGTATGATCGAAGTGTGAACGATTGAATTTGATAAGATCAGATATTAGATCAACAAATGATCAACACTTCCATCAGAATTACTGCTCTATTAGCATGTCACATACTTCCAACGTACTAAACACCTTAAGCGAATTTCACTGACAGGTGACAATGAGCAATAATAAGAAGTATATGAAATGGCTTGCAATTGTTTAAATCTGCAAGATTTTAAGCCTAAGATGAAACTTCGAAAACAGATAGGTTTTGGATACTGAAATCACCGGAAATCTCTAGAATAGACCAACCTGATGCGTGTTTAATGTATCATATGCGAATGATATGAGTATGAGGCTTTTATACGTGAGAGTATAATTGTGCTCAATACATTTGATGAGCGATTTGCATCAATTAGCAAAGATCATTAGAGTTGCGTTTGTTTGACGGTGAAGAAACACACGTATAAGTGGGTAGGTAGGTGGGTGGTTTATTACTGGATCTGAATGATTCTCTTGCTGTTGATTCGATTCAGACACTCGAAGATCCAAGCTGAATGCACAGAAATATGATAGTTCCACTTATGAATTCAAATTTATGCAAAGTAAACGATTCTATGTTTGCTTGTGTAAATCATACGCAAATGTGTTCAACTAAGCGAAAACCTTAGGCAGGTTAATGATAATGATGTGCATTCGGTGAACATAACTGAGTTGATATTGCTATCATCGGACGCAGAAGATAATGAGTAAGCAAAGCTTCACGATAATTGAATTTGAATGAATGAATATTCATTGAGGTTTTCTAGGTAACGAAAACACATCGACTCAGAAGAGTGATAACCCAATTTCCACGAATACGTATTATGTGATCGTTCATATTCATGCGTTTCATGAGCATATTTCCACGCTTCATTTAGCACAACACTATTTTTACGGTTACGGTACATCTTGTCATGTCAATTGTGGATTGCATTCGATTGGCAAGTGGGTGTTCATCAATTAGAACGAACTTAGGACAATAATTTCGAAACTCTAAACGAGCAGAAGGAGGAGCAGTTTGCATTTTTTTGGTTTGTTAACTCTTCTTGCCATGTCAATGTTAACTAGCGACTAACTGTCAGTTTTTTCGTCTTTATTGTGAGCCGCAATGATTTCAGTTGCAATGTGAGAAACAAATGAAGCATTCAGTGGAACTAACAGAATAATACATCGATATTTTTCAACTTTGGACAAGTGATTAACATGGAATTTATTTACAGGTGTAAACATAAGTGGATTTGCCTCAACCGTTCAGGAGGCTCTAGGATTGCGTGAAATACAGCAAATAAGTTATATCTTGGCTATAAAGATGACTGAACTCATGGTTGACCTAGCATTTTCGGAGGATAAGACAACCATTTCATTTGCACCTGAACCCCGCAATTTTGAAATGGCCCATACGATATTTGAAGAACTGCAATAGGTCGAATGTATCAAAACATGTGGTTTATGAAGAACAATTTGAAAAATTTGCAAAAAAACTGTTGCAATCACGGAACATGAATGCTAAGTCAATGAGATGAATTGAAAGAAGCAGAACTTTTATCACTCTGAATGAAAAAACAATTACTACTCGGATCATTTCACATAAACGATTGAATAAAAGTTCAGGTGAAACAAACAAAGCATAATCCTATTCTCCTAGAATCAAGTAGACCAACAAGTACCAACGACACTATCGTATCATTTCGTTTCCTCCTCCAATCAGCCATAGACGATTTGCCTATGTGCAACTTAAGCAAGCAGAACGATTGCATATTACCACAACATATCGTTCAATAAAGAAATGTTCTCCTTAAGATAAGTGTGAAAGATGTCGTCGCACTCCCATCACAATGCTCAACAACACATTTGTATGGATGAACCTGTTTTGTACCGTTCATCTTAGGCCGAAGCATGCATAATCATTCGAATACGATAGATTTTCATGTCTTATGGTGATTGTATTAGTGCGCATCTGCTTCTCACAATTAACGCATTATTGCGTATTTAGTAGTTAGCATCAGTAAGTAGTGATTGTTGAGCGAGTTGATATCATGCTGTGTTATAAGACGAGATTATTGTCGTTCGAAGAATAGGCTGTGATTCTAAGCGATGAAATAAGCATTATTGCATATGTATTGAACTTGTTTAAGTAACATCTTAATCAAATTTTATCTAGATAAACATTCTTGAATATCGAATACAACATATAGTTTTTTGAATCAAGCTTATTATATCAAATACATAATTGTTACTTATTTCATCAAATCAAGCTGCAACAACATAGAATTTGTTCAAGCTTATAAGTAGTAAAAAACTGAGGAGATTGAGATGGATCGTTGATGAATGAAGACAAGTTCGTACGTAATGAGTAGTAAACAATTCATGAAACGAAAGCTCTTGCGGTCCTAACAATAGGCATATCCGATGCTCCGATCCGGTCAACATTACTTAACTCAATGCTGGTACAGTAGTGAGCGAAATAGAACGTGTGAATTAGCGGCTGCAAAGAATATTCATAGTGCGGCGAAGAGGAATTGACAATTCTGAATAAATGAAAACAACAAAACACGGTAAAGACGTTTTGAAATAAACTATGCGTGAAGTTAACCCGTAAATGTGAAAGAGCTACTCGTTTAGCACCGAAACTGAAGAAGGGAATGAATGAAACTGTTCAAACAGCAGTGCAAATTCAGTGCAATGGGGCGTTAATATGTTGCGAAGAGCGCTTCGTGGTCACATCTTATGAATGAACAATCATAATAGCTATAGTAAGACAAATTGTGCTGAAGAGCTACTGGGTGGGGTCAACATTTTGCATGGTCAATAGAATATGGTTTATAGTATGTGTTGACTAGCTGCTGTAGCTGGCTGAGAAATTAACTGAACAAGGTGGTGATTGTAGCAAAAAGTGTCGTTGCTATCACTGAACTTATAGCATATCAAGTGCAAATTAAGTTACAATTTATGAGCAAATCAGGTTGATTAAGTGGATTTTCAGATTTAAAAAATCTCCTCTGCTTTACACATTATGCGATTTAGCTCAATCGAAAAAGTTCGAATGCTTACTACTTACTACTTGAAAACTACTTGAAACTACACTCATCGGCCTACTACTTGAAAACAGAGTTTGAAATTAATCAAAAGAGGATTCTTCTAAACAAGCTAATATTTATGGAAGATAATTCACATACATAATGGAAGTATCATTTGATTCATCGTGACAGTTGATGGAGATATGATTTCGCATTGTTTATTGTTAATAAGCTTATACATTGTTTATGACTAATCTATTAAGATGCTTACTCAAGAGTGTTAATCAGTGGAAATGCGATGCAAGAGTGTGAAGCGTGTGTTGTTGTATGTTGTTGCATTGATAAGTCGGCGTATTTGATGTTAGCACATTAAAGGAAACCGCATTCTGAGGCCTTAAACACCCCATCACAAGAATTCACGGCATCAGTGTGGTGTCATTAACACATGAATTCATTATCAGCACATAATATATCTAGATCTGTTCGCATCGTAAATGGATACAATAGTTCAACAGCGCTCAGCATGCGCCATCGAATGTGTTTATTTATTACTTTATTGTTATCTACATTGCTATTATATCTCATTCAATTGATATTGAATAGCATTCACTAAGATTACTTTCAATCAACTGATTTACAGTTCATTTTATCGCATTTGTACGCCTTTTTCATGCAAATATAATACGTTTCTTCGGAATATTGCCACAAAATATTATTATTCTTCTATCGTATAATTGATAATTTATAATCCGATTGTAGATTCGAAAATTTCATGGTAATTCACTGTTGAATGCGATAAACTAATTTGAAGAAATAACGAATACTTAGATGGTTAACACTAATTCTTATGAAAAACGATTTCTATTCCGTACTGTTCGTCAGAACATCTTCCATCCAATAATCGGAATAAAATTGTTATGCTGCGGGATAATGACTAGTAACGGTGTTCACACAATAACTAGTAACCAAAAACCAATTTGACAATTCGAACGAACATTTTGGATTACGATATTTGTAAACGACTTCAAAATATTGCCAACAAAAATCATTATTGTGACCAAGAATGTGATCTTCCTTTGATCATTCACCGTTCGTGATGAAACGTATTTCCTCCTTTAATTCGTCGCTCAACGATTCTCATTTGTTTTGTCCTTGTTATGTCACCTTCATCCAAACAACTCTTCTTTTTACACTCATAAAACTCGAAATATTCGGCATCAATTTGTTTTTGGATGTCTCTTCGTTTGCCCAATAACCAATAAAAGAAAACACATAACAATTATCGAAGCGTTTCTTCGAATCACCATTCTATTGTGTCTATTAATCACCATATGACTAATTATTATGTTGAGCATTCGTTCATCGTTGACAATAACGACCCAACAGCACTCATTTAAATATTAAATCGAATTATTCCCAGCAACTCGTCGAGCACATATTGGAATCAATAAGTACTTATCTGATCAGAATGTTATTCTTTGAGGTGCTGCTGATTGCTAATTTTGTCACTTCGATCAACTCAAATCGAATTCTTAGGATAGAGTGTATGTTGAAGACAAGAACACTTACTCATAAGGTATCCACCAGACAAATTGCAGAAAATCAATTATAACTGCTCAGTTGACCCTTCATCCGATGCAGTGAAAAACGATTTCAAAACGATGTTGCGGTAGGTGATCGAACTGTTATTGAGATGGATCGTTAACACAAAATTCATCAAATGAATACAATCGAAAACAATATAAAAAGCCGACGATCGCATTTTGCATCTGAATCAAATACAACGAAAACTAATTTGTCAATAACCCTGCACGATCCAATGCATCAATCTGAAACGATTCGTTCGTTCGCCTTCTTTCAACAACAAATGACCTTCCTTCTTGCAAAACAAATACAACCGAAATTGCGTCTTCGTTATTACCTCATAATTTCATTCTTCAACCATTTAACAAATTCAAATCGCTCGTACATATTTATTCATGCACATTGTGTCATTCGAAAGCAACTCATCAACCTCAACATGGGGTATTGCTTTATTTGGCTACGTTGTTGGCAGTTTCATCGATACGACAATAATGCGTTCATGCACCATTGGATGAGAAGGATATGTACTTACTTCATCGATGGAAACCGTGGTTTCGAAAGTAACAATGCAAATGAATGATCGAATCGAATGAATATGTTTGATCGTTTGATGACAGTTCAAATGACTAAAGAACATGTGTCAGTGAATGAGAATTTGACTTCGCCTGTTCGTGACAATGCGATGAGAAGAATGAGAAATGTGGCAAAGGAAAATGTTTTCAATGAGAAAAAATATGAGAGTGATCAGAGAGGATTTCAACTGTAACGAAAGGAACGAGAAATTAGTGAATGAGAAATCACCAGGAGGAGAACGCTTTTCATCTATGAAAGATATGAGAACGTCAAAAACTCACCTAAAAAGAATGAAAAGTCGCTCAATTGAAATTTTTTATCAAATATGCAACACATATCACGGCGTTCATGGCCACTGATCAACTTGAAAATGTGAATTTACGTGAACATTTCAAGAGTAGTTTCGAAAGCTAAATTGGGCTTAGGCAATGATTTCAGATTCTCCAAAATAGTTCAGTTGAATGAGAGCGCAATTCATAAGCCATTTGATTCGAAAGAGCTTGTTTCCTATTGTTCTAACTAGAGTTTATGAAAAAGAAACCTGCCTTTGATTACATATGAGAGTGTGATGAATGCTGAACTGGTAGAATGAAATATCTATCTACATTTGCTGCAACAATTATTTCAACATTTGCATCATCCAAATGCTAAACTAATTCAATCGAAGTGAGAAGCGATTAATACTGATGAAATGCAGAACAGAAACTGCTACAAATATAAGCATGAATATTGCTATCGTCATATCGTAAAAAATTAATAAATAACTTAAACTTATTGATTTTACCGTGAATTTACTTGGTCTTATATCAACTTGACAAGGGCAGTTCAGATTCAAAAACGAGAATTTTCAAAGAAACAAATCTAACACACGATAGTTGTCACATTAAATGGATTGCATAGGGAATAGAGCCATCCTATTTCGGATGTGACCTAAGTCACAAGCACAATTCAAAGCAAGCCTTCAAATTTGAAATCGCTCACATGACAGAATCAGATTCTAAACACTTTATGTCACTGTGAATGCTCTTCTCTGTTCATCTCATTCATGTGAAATATTATTTAATAGCTGTATACTGTCAATCAACATTATCAAATCTTTGGTTATTTTTTCATTTGGAATATTTTCATGCAGTTACATCATTGAGCATTCCTTGCAGCTTTTTTGTTTGTTGAAAGTTTATCTTCGCTTCTCTAACATATTCAAAAAAAAACAGAGTTTATTGAAAGACATCAAAATTTTGCCATTTTCAGGAAATGAAGAAGAGAAACCGCAGCTGTCCAGCTTAACGTCAGCCTAAGATGTGGTCTCTCGAGCATTGCCAGTTCTTTAAGGTATGGGTGGTGACTTTGAATTTTGATAGAAATCCCTAAGCTCCAAGCTAATGACACCTCAATACTCCTACTCTCAATGGAATGGGTTGTTGAAGTTTTCAAATACTTTAGTGGCACTAGCGATGAATGTTAATTGTACCGGCAAGGGGAATAAGGACAACATTTCCGAACTGTGTGAAGGGCAACATGATGGTAGTTAATAAATAAGCTTCGACCCTATATTAATTCTCCCTGTTAAGAGAAGGTGCGTACGGTAAGTTCGGGAACCCTCGTTACTTAAACAAAAAAGCTCTATAAAGGTTACCATCTTCAAAGTGTCCATACTCTCAATTTTGCCCGGTAACATATAAAATTTTGCACATCATTCGATTCCTCAGAGCCCCTACGTTCAGAATATCTTATACTTTGCCGAGCAATAATGATCAGTTGAGGAAATGTAGCTAATTTCTCAATGCTATAGCGGTTGCCATCTTCGAGCCTACTGCACTCTCAGCTTTGCCCAGTAACATATGAATTTCTGCACATCATTCGATCCAACGGAACCTCTGGATTCGGGAAAACATATATTTTATCCAGCGATTCCGTTTTCTTGAGAAGATATGGCCATTTTCATAAAGCCATATCAATAACGAGCGCAAAGTCGCTCATTCACATACATTCTATCACTGTAGATCAATATCAACACAGTACTATAGCTCTATATAAGTTATCATCTCTACCATCTTCAAGGTGCCCGTGCTCTCAAGTTTACCCGGTAACATATGATTTTCTTTGCACCATTCGATTGTTCAGAATCTCTATGTTTACGGTATCATATATTTTGCCGAGAAATTATGAATAGATGAGGAGATATAGCTATTTTCTGAATTCTATACGGGTTGCCATCTTCGAGCCAACCGTGCTCTCAGCTTCGCCCAATAACATATGAATTTCTGTACAGCATTCGATCCAGTGGAATCTCAGGATTTAGAAAAACACATATTTCGCAGAGCAATTCCGCTTTCTTCAGGAGATCTGGCTATTTTCGTGAGGCTATATCAACAACAAGCGCAAAATCGCTCATCCATATAAATTTTATCACTGTTGATCAACATCAATCCGTTGCTTAGCTTTATAGAGGTTACCATATTCAAAGCATCCTCTCTCTCAAGTTTACCCCGCAACATCACATTTTCTTGGTACCATCTCATTCAGCAGATTCTCAGCTTCCAGAATATTATATGTGTTGTCGGGAGTTTTTCTTTGTTCAGGAGATATGAATGATTTTCTGAACATATGCCGAGCTACTTGAACCATTCTGTAATGCAGCCAAACTCTGCACATTTTATCTGTGTGGCGTGATCACTAATACAGTTCTGCAGGAATATCACGTGTACCATATTCAGAACACCTGCATGCTCAACTTTGCCCAGCAACTCGAGAGTTCTTTTCAAAGTCGGCTTAAGGAGATTCTCTAGTTTCAGAAAACTACACATGTTGTCGAGCGATTTTACTGAATAGTTCTAGTGACTCCATCATCAAAAATTCTCACTGAACAAATGCTTTTCCACAAAGATCAAACGCTTGCAAGTCAAACGTGCCACATTCGCATAACAGAAAGATCTATAGCATTATTTTCCAACAACACATTCACTCTTCTCATCTTCCAAAGCCGTCTCTACTCAAGGTTATCGAAAAATGTTTCATTTGTTGTGTGCAGTTGAGGATAGGCTCGAATTAAATGAATCAGTCCGGCACAATCAGCAGATCAATGCAAAATACTACTACTGTTTCAGTTCGTAAATAGTTTTTACAGTTTAAATGTTTCGTACGTAATTTTTTGGTTTAAAGTAATGAGAACTCAAGAAACAATGTTCAACCGGGTCATAATCTCCATACTTTTAAGCCCAACAGTGTTCAAGTTTGCTCCGTCGTCATTTGAATTTTAATCAGAATTTATTTCGTTCGCTTAACCCCTCAACGTTTCCCTTTTTGAAATCACAGTCCATCTTCCGAGAAATTGCTATTCATTCTCAAAATCTCTCCAACTCCTGTTTCTCTCAATCAATCTCATATAACTTCACATGCTTTCAACCTTATCCCAAAGAAAATTCATACACTATACCTCTTTAATCCATCATTCCACTGCGCTCATTCAAAGGTTTCACATGTAATTCAAATTACAAACAACAATACTTCTTTATTGTTTCAAACAAAATATAAGAAGATATAAGCGAAACAAATAAAAAATGAACCACCAACAGAACAGAGTCAGTTCATCAAATTTTCAAAGAACAAAAAACAAAATGTATGATATAAAATTCATCAAGAAACAAGAAACACCAACGAAAATTATAAAAATCCCCCAAAAAAGAAACAGAAAACGAGAAAATTCAAAACGTTTTTTCATTTTGCCACACCAATTCTTAAATTTCTATAAATGAATTTTCAGTTTTTTTCTCAGTGACAGAATAGTATTCAATTCATGAACGACACGAATCACAAGTTATTGTTGAGAAATATAATCGTAACAATTACGATGTTGACAGTGTCAGAAGAGAGAGCATTCCATGCGCATTATTATTTAGTTGTTGGGCCTGAAAATGCGAAACAGTTGAAACTTTAGATGGAATTCGCAATCATCGCAAAAAAACAACATAATACCTGACAAATGATTGCAAAAGAACTCAAGATAGATATATGTCAATGACGACAGTAATGTTAATAAAAATGAAAGCAACAATAATAAACCAGTGACGTTAAATAAAGGTAACCAGTCCCGTCAAATAGAACCAATGCTCTAATTAAAACCAAATAAAAGCATTCGTAAACAATGCTAACAACATCAACAACGTAATACTCTAACCTTGTCCACTCCACTTTCAGTACCAAATGATCCAGTTTGTAGCCGTTCAACTTCTGAATCGCCGTCTCGGCGTGATCTCTCCGATCGTACGTAACGAACGCGAATCCTTTCGGTCTGTTCGTGTGCTTATCCTTCGCGATGAACACACGACTCACTTGACCGATCTGACTGAACAGTAGTTTCAGCTCCTGAAATTGAATTTTGATCGTCTCTTCTCACGACACTCGAACGCTACAACTAACAATTTCGTCGCATTCCTCCGGTAGATTCGTCACTCGGCACGTGTTCTCGTCGGATCGTTGCTTTTCCATACTGCTACCCAACATGCTACGTTCTCCTCCACGCATACCCGGAGCCACGTACTTGCCCGGACCTGGTGTGCCCACTGCAAGGAAACATTCGATCAGAATCACAAAGTCATCATTCCCGTAGGTACTCACACATCACAAAATCCCGCTTGCCAACTGAACGATAGTATGGAGAACATTCAAAATTATTTATGAATAAAATGAAGTCGAAACCTAATATACAACAGAAGATTACAGAAAATAGATCAAGCTAAATCACATCGACAACTTACAACTAGACCACATTGCATTATCACTCACATAAAACTGGAACTAGTTAGGTATTTGATTTTACTTAAAACATCAATCACAACTCAGGAACACATCAGAGGATTGCAAATAAATGGAGTCATGAATGCATACAAGTATTACTTCACACATCTGGATATCTTCAGATATGTGGAATAATACACAGTTGCCACAAAGAAACTTAGATCTTTCGATCTGAAGTCGAAACTAACAAAACAAATTTGTCTAATACTCTCAACCTACTTGCTGTCCCAAGTTTTCCATCGCGATCTCTTGTTGCCTCCGAATCCTCTTCGTCGTTCGCGTACATCGATTTGTACGGGCAGCTCACGGACCAATGGTCATCAGCCTCAAATTAATTCATGCTTACTCAAAATCCAAAAAAGATTTTCAACACTCAGAAAAGATTAATGCTTTCCAACCATTTTCACTTACACTTGTCTCTTTTGAATTACTGTAAGCAAATTTTTTTGAAATATTTCAAATTAAAGTAAACTATGAATATCATGATTAGTGACTACAAATCTCAAACGATCACACCGTATTCTTTGATTCAAATCAACAGCTTGAAGAATTCAATTCAAGTGAAAAATGCTGCGAATTTTCATAATCAACACCAACCTTACAGTATCGACAATGCGTTGATGATGAACCCTTCATCGAAACTCGCGCGGTTTCTTCTCCAGTATCCAATTGTTGCTGAAATAATGGTTATTTGTGGCCACTCATTAACCAAACTGATCAATAACGCCACTCTAAAGGAATGTCGCATCAACATCTATGAAACATAAAGTTTGCATTGTATTTTCATGATCATTGTATCACCGATTGAAATTGTACCTTATCTATGAGTTTTCAATCATATGCACATACCGTTAATGAACATATAATCGTTCACTGACCATTAACGAATCAACTGAAAAACGTAAACAAGCGATCGCATCATAAGTGCTCACTGACCTCTCCGGCTCGATTCCTGATGAACTGTAATATCACCTCTTCGGCCACATAAGTGGTCGAAACATGTGGACCTGGTGGATCGTTTTTGCACTGGCCAAATTTCTTCCATTTCTTTCGTTCCGCAATTGGTTTCGGAACCTTCTTCGTAACCACCTTGAACGTTGTTATCACCTGCAAAGCAAAAGGATCCAAAAACGAACGAATAATCCACGAATGCTCTACTCAATTGCATTTGTTCACTCTTTCTAGCTTAACCTCAACTCATTCACATTCGTTGCTGCAAGCTCATCAACAGTAATGAGCATAACAGTTATTTCCCGAGAGAGTTACTGAAATTGTCAGTAACTTGGTAACTGAAAATTGCTGAGACTTTTCAGAAATTCACCATTATTAACATAAATTCTTTACATCACAACTGAGATCTCACCTTATATTTGCCAGTATCATCTGTGACAATATCAGTGACAGTCTTAATTCCGTCCTTCGTCGTTTCATGACGACCACTTAACGCTGTAAATACGGAATTCATGATATATCAAACTGTATTAAAGCAACAGTAATCCGCATGAGCAATGAGAAGGAATATACGAAGTAAATGATGGGTAATCATTTCACGAAAATTCGTGGATGATTCAACAAGAAAGCCCACAAAAAAGGATATATTCTATGGCATAAAATTCGGATACTGAGGCAATTCGTTGAATCGTTTCATTATTTCCATCGTCCTAAAACTATGGATTGGTGATTAGATGAGATCAGATAAGACACACGAGAAACCGATGGATGAAAACAAACTTACTTTCTTGTTCCACTGCTTCGGCCCAACTACCGATAGCCGGAGTCGCTGTACTGAAATTTCCACGAATTACCTCCACTTTATAAGGCCATAAGGATCATTCAAATGAGTACCAATCAACGAATTACTGATGAATGCATGAACTTACAGCTCCGAGAGTTGCGTGACAAGCGCCGACATGTTCTTTTGGTCCTTCGTTTTGAATTTTTCCGCTTCGAAGCGTTCCTTCGACCAGTATTCCTGAAACTAAAGAACGATTCTCGAAAGGCAAGTCATAATTAATTCGAGTACGATGAAAAGACACCAAAAGCGCTACTATTCAATCTGACGGAATCACACGCAAAAAGCGCAACAACAATAAAAATAACGGATAGAATGCCACAGGAAAATAATCCCTCTGCGTTACCATAACAATGGCATCTAATGAGTGCAACTTCGTAACTACAAACGTTTTTGAAACAATAAATGAAATTGTTGCTCATACTGTGTTAATTTTAGTTGACATATGTTAATGCTAACGTTTACAGCCTAGACGGATAGTTCGCCAAAATTGCCTATGGGTAGTGTGCTGAAAGTAAGAAAAGAGATCAGCGATGAGATTCTCAAAGGATTGTTATCGCTGGCAGGATACCATAACCTTCTGCACCACTTCAGGTCCTAGAAAGTCGCTTCTGATGTCGAACAACAAGTTTATTTTGTTGAGATACAGCCTTTAAACACCACAGCTCGATCTTCATAATCATGTTAACCATCTGCACTATGTGCATAATAATCAAGTAATCATTACGTCCACATCTTATGAACATCATGATAATTCTTTGTGTCCACCTCACAGAGCATATGAAACTACTTCAAAAACGTGAAACATAAATTTCACACTTTGATCGATATGATTTGATGAATGTATGTGCTAAATGTATTCGGCATTATGTTCGGTCGGTAATCAGCCTTGAGTCTTGTCGACATTGCGATTTCCATCGCATAAAAAATAATTTACTTTTATTTCTAGAAAAAAATATGTGTTATTCGAAGAAATATGGAAAAAAAGTTTAAGATACAACCTCACAGTCACACACCACGCTTTGATTAATATGATCTTATACAAACATTGACTGTTCGTACTGTATGTATGAGTATCAGATGTGTGCCTTTTTCACAACTCACTCAAATCACAAATAATTTAAAAATCAAACACGCAAAACAAAACAAATCTAACTAAACAATCTTGAAACATTTCATTAATATGATAAACAATTTTTTATTTGTTACAAGAAAACCAATAGCAACGAACGTTATGAAAAATTAATGCACAGCATGTTATTTTTACACAAAAACAATACCATCAAACAGATTAAATCCTACAATTCTATGCCAAGTTCAAGTCCGACACAGACCAACATTGCATAATCACAAAATGAAATCTGCTTATAAAGGAAAATTTCGAACAGTAATTATTACAAATGAATGTAAGAATTACTGACAATAAAAAACGGCATTAGTAACAATAAAAGTAACAATCAGGATTATTACAAAAACAATAGCAATACGAATAATGCAAAAATTTATACTATCTGCATTCACAAATGCAATTCGGTATATGAGATAAGATCAGAGTAATTTTAAAAGACGAAAGTAAAATGAATTGATCTGCGAGATTAAAGCTTGCAATATCGTACAATACTGAAATGAGATCATTTCAAAGGCAACTTTGACAACATTTTCCCAATGATAGTGAGAATATTAACAACTGCAACGAAAATATTCACAAGAACGATTACTAAAGTGGTATTAATTTCAAACGATATAAGAGGTATACACACTACGAGAATCGTAATAATGAGCAATAGATCATATGTTGATTTCAAACAAATTACACACCGCTTCATGAGTTGTGCTCGAGTTTTTTCATTTCGTAAATTTGTACACGTTCATATCCTTTTAAGTCCGACAATCCTAACGGCGTAAAGAACAGAAACTGCTTTTGGGGAAATCGTTTCGTGGCCAATTTCACCAACAATTCCATCACCATTCCACGATTCAAATGGTCCAAGAAGACGTCAAATTCATCCATACATCTGAATTATAACAACTAATCAACACTGCAATCCATCGCACGCCTTCATATGCAATACAATCATTGTAACTGCAATCTCTGTTCTAATCAGTCGACTTTTCATACGAATGATCGAATGCGAAGAGCAATTAAATACAATGCAGATATCAATGTGAACTGATCACTCAACTCATATCCAAAGATTTTGATCAAACTGTTCAATCCGTGCCGAAGACTTGAGTAACAATTTTTGCTTTTCAAGCGAACATGAGCAATTCACGTACCACACGACGAGTGTATTCCATGTAAACATTAAAAATGGCCAAATATCACAAAGAGTATCACCTGAAAGGAGCGTCCACAATTTCCCAAAGCGCCATAATAAAGCATGCCAATGTGTACGTTCGTTCACCGCCAGACAAACCTGATATTCAACGCGATAATAATATCCATAACAATGCAAAAATTTAGCTATAAATAAATAACTGCAATGAATGTTTCTACCTTTCAAATCTCGGAAACTACGTGCCTCTCCATCATCCGTTCCATGAAAACCACTATCATCCAGTGAGTTATCATTCGATGCACCAACTTGCTCAATCTGAAGCACGAATTCAGCAGCAGGTTAAATAATACGAATACAACTGATATTAGTAAAGAAATATACACAAGAAAATCATGCGAGTGCACCCAAATTTGGTATACATAAAAAACAACGCTAATGCAAAACAACAATGAAACACTAACCACAATTCTGGCGGTTTTATCTCTATGGCTTATTTCAAGTCGTCCTCTAAATTTCCGCAAGCTTAGCAAACCGTCAAAGATTTCACACAATCGAAACGTAATCAATCCTCGGTGATTGATGAAATGCTTACGACGTTCCTCAATTACTTTTTTCGTTTCCTGAAAATATTACATTATTATACTGAATACTGAAATTACCAAAAGCATATTATATAACAACAACAATAGTAATAGCATCGTTATTGTCATGTGTTACCAATATCGATGATAATGTTCGCAATACTAACGATAATAACGAGCAAGCATGTCCTAATATTGCCGAGGAAACAATACGCAATAACCCCCGCAAAATATAATAGTACCAGTAGACTATAATCACTGTGATGATAATCAGAGAGTAAGGCTAAAATTGCATGTAATACACATTAAAAACTTGCATTGTACGCAGTCATAGCCAAACGAAAATCACTCTTGGCTCCCCTAAAAACTTCTTTCGCTTTCGCCACATCCTCTTCTGTTACGTTTCGTTGAGTACTATAAAACTTTTGGGGTTAATTTACTTTTGACTATTAATTCATTTCATTTTCATTACACTTCATCTTATGATCATTTTCAATACTCCTTTATATTCATAAGTTTAGTATCGCCCACTTGATGACCAAAATTCCGATCTGTTAAGAATTCTCCTAAATAACACCCTCTATCGAAGATCTGTTCATATACAGGCAAACAGGAAAAACCGATGAGTGGTTGGTTGATTGCATTTAAGAGTGAATGAGAGAGCAAAAAACGAAGATTATGAGAAGATAGAGTAGCGCGAATGATTCAACCTCTGTCGGATGGCGTCCACTTTATTCTTCAGCGATACCAATGCGCTCTCTAAATCGCTCGACTGCGGTAATTTATCCAAATCCGGAAATTCGTCGAATTGAACGGGACGCTCGAAACGTGCACAGTTTTGTTCAGCGTTGTTCCTTCTCTCTTCTGCACGTGATCTGAAACAGAACCAACCAATATATTATGTCTATAATCTGCATCGCTATCGTTGCAATTATCTTCGAATATTTACGGCTGAAGTTTCTATTTCAATTATTTATCAGTATTACTGCTATACTATCATTCATCGCTTCCAAAATCCAAGTTACTGCGGCACTATCAAAAATTCAAAAAACACATCATAAAAACTCAACTTGCTCGCTGCAGATCATCCTCAAACTCTTTGCGTTTCGCGTCCAGCTGCTGCAGATCTCTTTCGATCTGATTCAGTTCACTCTCCACACTTTCCATTTCTGCCGTCACTTCTCGAAATTCTTCCTGAACTAAGGCGATCAAGCAACAACAAATGGCTCTTCTTCTTCCCACAGCTGAGCGATTAACACTTATTGACAGCTCTTTTCTCAAAACGAAACAAAATTATAAATCACCATTCACTTGCCAAAGTTTCACACAACTAAAAATTTCGCACAACTTTTAAGAAAAGGCATAAGAAACATTTCTCTTCAAAAAACGATGAACGTGTAATAAAATAATCCCCTCTTTCCTCGCAAGAACACCGTCTTCCTAGCACACCACCTTACAGTCAACCTTTACAGATCACAGACTATTGCAAACATAATTTAAAAAACAAATACACATGGAAACCTTTAGTGTGTCGAAGTTCTCTTTCAGTTGCTCCACCTTTTTCTGCATTTTCTTGACATTCTCTCGTAATTTTTTACAATCCGTCGTCATTTCCTCTCTTCTCGCCACTCCTCTTTCTATTTCTTCTCGCTGCTCTTGCTCTTTTACACGATACTCTTGGATCGTTTGCCTCTGAAACAGAATCGTTTGACTGATTGTCTATCAACGTTTCAATTCGATAACGACTGATTACGTCAACAACAATAAAATGTTAATGACAATGATTACAGCCATACAGCGGTAACATTCGACGAGCAAATCAAAAAAATTCTGCAGACACAAAATAACACTTCAAACTCGCGTACTAATGCCTCAAGCTGTTTATCGTCACCAGTCTCCAGCTGTAATAAATCCAATTCTTTCTCTCTTTTGCTCTTTTCCAGTTCCAGATTTCCTATCAACTCAGATATTTTTTCGATTCGTTTCGTTGACATCTGTGCATCTCTTCGAGCCTTTTGATACTGCTCTTTGGCCTGAATATTAAACAAAGTTAGTGCATATTTATTGTTGACTGAAAGTTCGATCTCTTTCTTGAAATGTCAACTGGAATTTTTTTTAAATGAACATTTCATTCTTATCAGGAATCGTTTGCGAAATTCTTAAAGAAATCCAACGAATAATAAAAATAAGTAAAAAAGCTCATGAACACTCACTTCATCGTAGCCGGATCGACATCGCGCCAGTGATTTCTGTGCCTCCGTGAACTCGGCTTGCAGTTGTCTGCAATTGTTTATACTTACAATCGTTAATATATAGCCAAAACAATAGATATTGCAACAATTATCACGCGGAGATATAACAGATGAGAAAGCAGAACAACGACACCAACAAACCACAACGCACTCTGTGTCAATTGATTGCGTCTGTGACAGAATCCTCAATTCACTCGACGAAATATTACCCGCATAGAAACGATAAATTTGATTCTTTTTGGCCGCTATCGCTTCACCACCGCTCATTGTTATCGCTTTGTGCACATTATTCGGAGGCTGCAAACATTCCACAGAATAATGGTGGCCATACAAACAACAACAACTGATTACAACCACAGCAATAACTGTAATCGGAACTATGCGAACGCACTACACATTAATGCTAATAATACTGAAAGTAATAACGGTGAAGACCAACCCTGTTCGACATCAACTCCCTCGCCATTTCATCGCTTTCCAACAACAGAATTTGTTCAATCTTAAGTTGATCAATCAGCAAATTGTGAACGTTCGCATCGTCAATTTCGATCGAACGTAATATTGTTTGATATTCGCCGGATGGCTCGTTCCATGACGTTTTATAACGTTCGCTCGTAAACCTGCAATTCCAAGCCGGTTCCATTTTTTCAATTCATATTATTACGTTATTACCAATGGTGCTCCTAATAGAAGCGTAAGAGGCAATGTGATTAATAATAACACAAAACTTGCCTTGAAGTGAATATGTTGGAGCACCTCAGATTATGATCCCTTAATATCCTTTTAAACATTACGAAATCACGATGATTATTGACAATGAATGCTGATAATACTGATCGCAGTTGCTGTTCGATTGCCGCCTCATATGGTGCATTCTTTATGCGAACAAATTTACCTTGAACAATAACAAATAATGCAAAAACGGTAGCAATAATATCAACAATATCGTGTAAGCGCACAAATATAGCATAAGCATCGCTTGGTAACAGTCAAATACAGCCATAATAATACTAATAAGAATGTTAAAAAGAATAACCTAATGGCCCGATCGGTTTTGCAGTGAACTGTTTTTGATATT
Source organism: Anisakis pegreffii (assembly GCA_035041965.1). Taxonomy (NCBI): domain Eukaryota; kingdom Metazoa; phylum Nematoda; class Chromadorea; order Rhabditida; family Anisakidae; genus Anisakis; species Anisakis pegreffii. The sequence continues at coordinate 59,536 of JAPYMA010000100.1, read as the reverse complement.
TCTCAATCAGCGCCAAAATATTCGGCATAAATTTACCAAATTTTGAGATTTCATTTAGTTTCATACTATCGACACGTTCCTTTTTGTGCTTCAACAGCCGCATCTTCTCCTCATTTTCCATTAATTCGCCTCTGCAATGAACAGTTGCATCGGAAACGAAAAAAATAGAACCATAAGCAACAATAGCATTAAACATCAAATTAACGACGAAAACTTTGAATTCACAAACCTCCGATCTGATAATTTTTTCTCGGCATCAACGATATTCTCGTTCAATTTTTTATCCTGTTCTTCAAGTTTTACACGATTCGCTTTATTTTCTTCCAATTCTTCGTTCAATTTTGAAATCCTCTCTCGTAACTTCGCCTCTTTACGGCCCGACTCTTGCTCCATTTTCCTGAAATTTTATACTGGTGAGTACGAAGAATTATAGTAAACGTAATGATGATGAATTTACTAATATTGATAAACAAACTTTTTATTGATATCATCAACCATTTTGGTGAACGACTGTATATCGTTGAGTGTATTGTTTAATTGCAACTTTTTCTTGTGACACTCCTCGCACATCTTTTTTAATGATGTTTTGCATGTTTCGTATTCTTCCCTCTTCTCACACTCCTTCAATGACAGATTCAATCATATTATATCGTCCATCACCACAATCACTTAATCATATCACTAGCTGTTATCGATGACTGATATGAATCAATTTGATATTATCGCTCTCTAATGCATCTTCATCCACAATCATCTAACTTCATCTATTAAAAATCAGAGTATTTTCAATATGATTGTTCTTACTATCACTATCCACATCATTATTATACAAAACTAATTCAATTGTAAAGTGAACCTCAGCTTCATATTTTTCAATTTCTTGACGAGCTGTGATTTGATGAGCACGCATCGCTGCATTCTTCGTTAGCAGTTCATCTTTCATTTGCTGGAATAACAAGCATATAGCATCATCGGATAATGAAAAAATAAAGAAAGTGCTGACAGCGATAGCATAACAAATTACAATAACACGAAGTGTATTGTTGACAAACAAAAAAGGAAACCGTTTTCTTTTGTTTCGAAGCTAATCGTTTTTCCTTCTTCGCGTCAACTTTTGCCACAAACTCTTCAGCATTCTTCATCTCCTAAAATATAAACTATATTATGAGAATACGAGATCACAGCGAACTGATAGATTTTGTAACAGACACGAACAAATGAAGACAATAAAGAATAATAAACACGCAATAACCAATAGCAATAAACAAACCATCATTGTGTCTCTATACGGCAACCAACACTTTATCCATTCAATCTCTGCGATTTCTTTCAGTAATTTATTCATCGATTCGGTCTGAGTGAATCGCAATTTTGTTAGCATATAGTCACTAAATAAAACATCGTAATTAATAAAACTTCCTGAATATACACATGCAGTTCTTAATCCTGGCCATAATAAAACAATAGCAATAAAAATAACCTTTCCAACTGTTTCACAAGTTGACGAGATTCATCGACTTTCTGAGTCAAAACATTCAGAACTTCTTTATGATGGCGATATTTTGCAACTAAAACATCAAGACCGGTGGCTGTTATGAATACCTAAAATTGTTTCGATCAATGGCAATCAAAACATTACTGCTCATGACAACAACAGCAATCTTAATAATAACAGTAATAATATTTACTGTCATTCCTAACATTACTATCATCATTATCGTTGCAGCAATTATAATCATTACATAACTTTGCGAAATACGAATCTTGTCAGAACTACTGATATTATCTTTAATCTGTTATCGTAAAACACTTACTTCATAGAGTTTATTTGGCCTCATTTCCTGTAAGAAAGTTCTGCATCGATCCTGAGTCATCCAATATATTGGATTCTTTACTTGAATGCCAAATAATCTCAGTATCGCATCCAGTTCTCGTTTTGAAGTGCTGATGACACGTTCTGAATATGAATTTGTAAAATTTGCCATTCAATATTTGCAATTATTCAACGCTTTCAACAGCAACATTTTATAGATGTGTGATTGCACTTCTGCTATCATTCAGTACCACTTGATAATAAGACACTTCAATGGAGTAATCATAATCGAATCACAAGCAACACACCTTTTCCATCTTTCGTCGTCTTGATTTTATACGACGATGAATCGGCAGTGAACGAACGCTCGATCTTAATGTACTCACCATAATTACAATGCGATCCTACTCCAGTATTCGACAATTTGACGACAACTTTTGCATTTCTGTGATGATCAGAATAATATTAACGAGATGTCAATACTGACACTTGTGAATGGTGAATATCACTGCTATTAATAACAGTAATAAAAACAATCATTTATGGCAATGATACTTGGTAAAAGCAGTCACTGAACAGTGAAAACAACATTAATAAACAACCGTCTCATTAAATGATATTAATGAATAAATCTGCACAATCATTTAAAGAACTGCCACAAATACTATCAAACGAAATAGAGATAACTAACCGAGTGCCATGCTTGATGTATTCTTTGAGTGCATTTCCGCGATCGCTCATACTGCTCTGACCTCCAAGTCCGATATTCAGCGCTGCCAACACTGCACTTTTGCCAGCTATAATAATAAATTATTATAATCACGATAGCGACAGAGCTAAGGGCAGTAATATTTGCGGTTTGAGCCGTTCAAAGTTGAAAAAGAGAAAACAAATGAAAAAATCTAACGTTATAAATAATATAACAATGAATAAAGAAAGAATATAACGGTGAATAAGAACAATGCTTACATCCATTGCGACCACCGATGAAAAAACAATTATTATGAAATACATCTAAATCCATCTTCATGCTTTTGTGACACATGAAGTTCTCTAGCTCGATGGATATGACTCGACCTGGCACGGCTGGAACCCGAGTCGCTAAAACATGAGAGATGTTTGCGAAATGCAGATATTTTTATATGAAACCGTAAAATTGTTGAACAGAAACCTGATATATTCATTTATTCATATTTGTATATGTATCCGGCGGTTTTTCACGCCGTTTTGCGTGAAAAACCGCCGGATACATATACAAATATGAATAAATGAAACATCTCTAGAACATACTTTCCTGCGATGACTCCCTCTTAGATTTTTTGATTGTTCCTTGGACATCATCTTCACTGCTTCTCCTCTTACGACTCATCATAATGAATTGTCTGCAGAAGCCTTAATGAGATCACAATCAGTAACAATCTTGAACTACCGTGATTGTGATATGAGAACAACTCGTGCGATAGTTCAGGTTTCTGTTCAGTCTAACACTACATTGCTTCTTCATTCACTTGTCATCGAAGAATGTGCCCAACTAAAACACCGCAACCTCAGTTAAAGGGCTAAGTCTATGTGAAAAGTCATCACATCTCGATTTTTCACAAACAACTAGCTCTCAAGTAATCAAACAATCGGCACTTATGCTGTTTAGTCCCTCCACCCGCACGCAGACACCATTTGCGCTTTCAACAACACCGCCGCACGTTGTCATACGCGCTTTAGGCCACACCCATTCTGTTACGCTGACTTCGGCATCAGGCTTAGGCTTAGGCTTAGGCTTAGGCTAAGGCTTAGGCTTAGGCTTAGGCTTGGGCTTAGGCTTAGGGCTTAGGCTTAGGCTTAGGCTTAGGCTAAGGCTTAGGCTTAGGCTTAGGCTTAGGCTTAGGCTTAGGCTTAGTCTTATCCAGTAGGCGTGGCTACGCGCACGCGCTCGTGATCTTGCGTACGGGTGGAGGGACTAAACAGCACAAGTACCAAACAATCATTTACCAACTGTAAATAAATAAAGACTAGATGAATAAATACGCATGCAACTTCGTGCCACATCTGAAATGCGGTTCGGAAAAATGTCCAGCATTTATACCATCTGTTGTAGAGTCCACAGTTGTATTAGACTTTATTGAAACCAACTAGCAGACGATACAATGAAAAATATACACGGAATGAAATCTACTACAAAACGCTCTGCTTATATACAGTTGCTGCTTATATACCGATCAAACATAAAGATCAATTACAACGAATATCACAATTCATGTCAACCATTGATATTTGATCACATTGATCACATCACAACACCATCCTTTTCATGGAAATAACAATTAAAGTGACTAAGAAAACCACATTTCCCGTTTTGAATTCAAAAAATGAGAAAGCCGAACAATTTAGTAACACATGGTACAATGCTCGGTAATCTGTAAAATGCACCCGGGCTATAGAATCCCGCTAGATCGGGAATTCAAATTTACATTTGCATTTTTTTTTTCAAGTTTTAAAGTTTTCAATTAGTTCGCATTTAAATCAGGATAGGATGTTTTCTGCTGTTTGTCGATAATTACTAGAGTACTGCTGAATTATTTTCTTTTTCTCATTTTCTACAAATTCGAGACCTACATGGGTTATAAGGTCTCTGATGCATTCAGTTGAGACTCATTTTGATAAAATCTCACTCTTTTGAGAGAGGTTATATTTTACGGAAAGGCAAATGATAGCGATTTCCGAACAATCTTATGTGTGATTTGGAATGATGGTTTGAACGGATACGTTACAAATTATTATTAAAAATTATTATTAATTTTAAAAAATGACAATTGAATTAGTATGGTAGTGGAAGTTCATCACTGAGGTGATTCTATTGATGTGTGGACACGGTGGTAACATTCTTGTGCGCAGTACTGAGGAAGTAATGAAATTTTTAGAAACGAGATTTTGATTTTGAAGTGAACAATTAATTTTGTTGAATTCTCATGTGAAAGGTTACGTCGAATGGATTTTGATGGTGACATCCATCAGTATAATGGACTGACTCAGTGTTATTTGTGCTTTCTATTACGGATTGGGTCTACTACTGACACCTCGAACAACGTTTCTGGTTTCAAACCGTATGAGAGGATGATCAGATCTTGATGGTTTGCGGTTAATTCAGGTCAGCATTTCTGAGGATGTGAAGTGATAAAACTGTGGAAAACAGAATTCGGTTCGAAACTCATAATAGCGTAATGGGATTTTACAATAGTGGAACAATGGAGGCAGTTGATACTCTGATGAAGTGAGCCTCAAAGCATAAAGTTGAGGTGTGGAAGGAGCTGAAGGAACTGACAACGAGTACATTGGATTGAATGTTGTGCGCTGCTTTGTTTGTCATCTGTTCGAATAGTGAGTCTTCAATCAAAGGCATCGTTAATATTCGTCGAGGCGAAATTTCCAGCGCTCGTTGCCAATTTCTTTTTCGGTTCATTTTTACTCGTATTCGTTTACTGAAATTAAGCTGATATATTATTTGTTTTAGAAAAAATATATTAGTTGCCAAATCAATTAGGTTGGGAAAGGCATGAGAGAATTACTTATTGATTCACATTCTCACAGGAGGTAATACATAATCACTTGATGCAGCATTATTTGAATAATTTGAATCATATATTACTCAATCTGATGTAATTTGAAGTGAACTTAAATGACTTTTACAAGCAAATATGAATTTGGAAATCGTGCCTTCTCTATGTACGTGTACGTATCTCCTTGTGCGATTTTTCTCGGAAGCCAGCGAAAAAACCGAGAATCTGATATGAAACGTGCATTTGGTTTCGTTTTAATTTTGGATCTTTTTATTCAGTTTTTCGCTAAATTATCCGTTATGTTCATTCATGTTGAAGGTGTGCCTTCGAGTCATAGTTTTGAAAAATTACTAACGATAAGTGTCATTTTTTCAATGGTATCCACAATCCTTTATTGCCCTTACAATAGATTTCACTTTCCAAAGCATTTTAAATTTATTGTTAGGTTTTTGATCTCTTGCTGTACCTAGTCAGTGCATTGCCACATCGTCACTTTTCAAACTTTATCCCATTCGTTTCATTTACTTTGCGAAATTTCGGGCAGTTGTAGCCACTGAAATTCAATATTTACAAACGTTGTGTGGAACATCTATGTAGATTTCACTTACTGCATTAATATGTTCTTCCGTCCGTTGTGTTTGTATGCAATATTTTTGCGTTCTGCTGATAAAGTTTGACGATTTTTTGCGATATGAATTTGGTTGACTTGACCATATCTATAGTTAAGCCTTATTGTCAACATTAGTTGCTGTGAAAAACCAAAAATTGTCATTAAGAGTTACAGATTCCTTCTTTCATTGATTCATTCGCAGTCAGCGAATATAAGATGTTAGAGTCTTTTGCAATGTGCATAGTTCCTTACAAGTACTCCCATGATCGCAGTGCTAGAAAATGCCACAAATACTTATTGTTACCATCGATTCCCTTTCTGAATACATCGAACACTCAATTTAATGAGGTCAATAACTGATTGTGAGTAAAATCTCTTGAATGCTTGAATGTTATGTGAATGATTTGATAATGTATTTAATCTCAAAGGTAAAATAATGATAATGATTCCCATTGATTCGTGCAACATATTCAGTGGTAAATGTGTTCGATTATTGAGTAATATTATAAATTTAATGATGAATATGGTCGATTTTTAGGTTTGATGGAAATTGAACCTTTAGAAGTGAATACTCTATCGAATGAAATCAGCATTAACGATGTAAATATGCCTAATAATACGACAACACCTATTGATGCAAGTAATTCTGATAGTGCAATGGAATCGGGATGTGCGGCTTTGCAACCGTCGGCAAGGCAGAATGCAGAATCTCATCTGCAGACTCGTGCTGAAACACTAATGGAGGCAACCACTACTGGAACTAATGTTGCTCCTATTGCTGCCAATCTAAACTCAGATCCAAAACAGCACATAAATGATACATCCACGTTCAAAGATCATTCCTCTGAAGCTATGCAAAGAGTTGATCCGTTAAAGTCTTCAAGTCTTTTTCGAGGTCCAATGACTCCACCCGGTGAGCCGGTCGCCTCAGTGGTGCAGCAAACAAATCCGACTCCGAACAACAATCATCCAACTGATGAGAATTGTGTTTCGTCATCCGGCGACGTTGTTGTGGCTGCGAACGAAATGCTCAATCCTGCTGAGCCGTGTTCTGATGATGTGATGATCCCGGCAAGCAGTTCCGCTCCAATGACTTCACCCGAAATTGTCGATCGTCGTCACGTTGAATCAAATATTCCAGTGTCCGTTCAAAAAGACGTCTTACGAGAATCCACACGATCACAGTCACAGTCTCATGAATATCGTCCAAATTCCGCTCTACCATCGTCGACTACAACCACCACAACAACAATGACGCACGCAAATAGTGAATCTAAAGTTCTTTCATCTGCATCTCCATCAAACAGCAACAGTATTATCACTTCTGATGTATCACACTCATTCAATGCCACAAAAATAACTTCCGTCCAAACATCGTCGAATTGTCGTGAATCAGAAGGTGAAATGAACGGCATCGATCCAGCTCAAAAATCGAGTGATCATATTGAACCAAGTAAAAGTTCGTCTACGTTCTTGTTTCTCTTTCTTCTTACAATATCATTTGTCCACAGTCCATCATATTTTGTTCATCATCGCTTGGTAGAATTACTTCCATCATTTTTAATGAGAAATTTTGACTGAAACGAATGTTAATTTTTTCTGGTAAATTCACATACCTTTAATTTACATTCTTTGTCAGATTTTGGATGTGAAACCGATATTCTGTCTCATTCGGTGGATGCATTTCACTCCATTTTTTCGATGTTTGTAGATGATAAAGCATTCAACGAGAGTCGTGAGGTACATGATGCAAAGCGAAAATTCCGAATAGTTGGATTGACATTCCCCGGAAAATGGATGAATCACGAGAGGTTGATGGAAATATTCGTTAAAAGTGAATCGTTCCATATTTGGTTTGACAAAGCTGAGAAAGGTTCGTTACTGTCTTCTGAAGTCAACTTTCATTTAATTCGTCAGTTTTTTACAATGTTTCAATTCAGTCATCTATTTTGCTTGTAATTTCAAGCGTTGATTATTCTGATGCTTTGATTAGGTGGTATAAAGAGTGGTGGTGTCAGTGTTGTATTCGAAAATGCCGAAGAAGCAAAAATGGCGTTTGGAAATCTGCAGAAAATGACACTCGATGGTGCACCCTTCAAGCTTCAGGCATCGAGACATTTTTGTAAGTTTCATTTTCTGACTTAGATACTATCATTTTGCCTGATATATTTGTCTGTTATTGGCCATATTTTTGTTGCTTTTTCTTGTGATTTGCTGTTAGGTCTAGAGATAAGCTCTTACTGAGATGAGTGAGGATTGAGAGGTTGCCATCCAGGGAAGTTGTGGTTCACTTATTGTTAGATGAAATGAACTGCAGTCATAGTGGTTTCGTTATCAATATAAGATTTGAGACGAACTCTTTTCAGTTGGGCAATATTTTCATGGTGAGCAAAGATAGCGTTGTAGAATATTTCCTATGTTATGATTCAAACAGGATGTAATGAATTCAATTCAGACGTGAATCAGCAATCAAATAATGCATTTGCATCATCCTCGTCAGCAGCCGTGCAGCCATCTGCTGCATTATTGATCCCGTTCAAAGTGGACATCAACGAATCGGATGCACCGAGACGTCTTTACGCCTTACACTTAACACCATCCACTGATCAAACGCTTCTCTCGTCGATTCTCGGCAGTGAAAGTATCGAGTCGATCCAACTGGAAACCGATCCCACAGCCACATCGGAGCGACAAGCTGAAGTTTGTTTCATCTATTTGTTTCGCATCGATTAACCCGTAGAATGTCTTTGTATCATAGCATTGTTATTATTGTATGAATAAGACGTTTTTCGGGGGATAAATTCTATTTGTGCAATTTGAGATTGTGTTCCGAAGTGCTGATGAGGCGAATGATGCACGTGTTGAATTGGCCGATGGTTTTGAGATCGATGAAGGCGATCGGCAGTCAACGATGGTGTTAGTTCTTTTGCATATGTTAGCATCTTGAAGATAGCGTAATGTCTAGAACTGTTCAAGGAATGAACTTTTATTTCTTTCCTAAAGCTATTGTTGTTGTTGAATTTTTTTCGTTTATCTTTTTTTTTGAGAAACTTCTAATTTGATATTTGTAATGAATGCTATTGATAATTTGTCGCGTGTTTGAATGTTAACGGCAAATTAATTTTGTTCGTATTCAATTCATTTTTTGATTGTGATGATAAAGTGATGGTGATAATAAAACAACTTTTTGCAGATTACTAACAGCTGAAGAGTATTTGGCTTATATGAAAGAGGCCAGTGAAAAATTAGCCGCAAAGGCCGTATATGCTGCACCGTCAACATCACAACGCGTTCCCTCCTCGTCGTCCAGCTCGAATCGTCAATCGAACGCGTCACCAAGCCAAACCACATTGCTTTCTCCTCGTTCAGCTGACAATACTCTATTTTCTCATTCAACACCAATCCCAACAACACTGCCACAAAATATTCCATCGAGTAGTGATAATGCGGTGGTCATTTCGACTGACTCTCATCCAACCAGTGCACCACCGCCATCAATTCAGCAATCCACTGCGTCCATTCAGTTCACACCCGCGCCTGAAATGACCGTTGAGGATGTCTGTGAATACCTTCAGAAGGTTGGTGATCTTTTTGTCTTTGAGTTTGTTTGGAATGCATAAATTTTATTTCTCTCTCGATTGATACATCATGCGTGGTTTGTGTTGAGATTGAAAGTTGTTGAACAATCTTATGCTTGATGTTGTTATTGTTTGTGCGATTATTATTTGAAAGTCTAGAAATTGAGCATCGAGCAATTGAACGAGTGTATCATATGAGTTGTGCATTGTAGAAATAAAATTTTAGTATATTGATGAAACGCGTATAAATTGGGGTGAACTGAGCGAGGTTGATGAACTCTGGAAAATATGTGACGACGTTAGTCAGGAGCATAGAGGAATACCGGATTTTTTGCTGAAACCAGCACTGTTGAATATTTTGGAATTACATCAACGGTCGTTGCCAAATCATTGGTTGAGACAGCACGTTGATAAACTTATTGGGTTATTTTTATTGTATTGTTGTCATTATTTTGTCGCTTTTGATTTTATTATCATTATTATTATTGTTATTGGTGTCATTATTTTTTACTGATTATTAAATTTTTTCGCATTCTAAGCAGCTGCAGAAATAATTCAGATTTTCGCATTCTAAACAACTGGTTAAATTTATTTGGTTATCACACATTGTGTGTATGTTTTTTGATGGGCGATCAGTTTTTATTGTATTGGCGTATTGCAGAGCATCCATCATCTTTCATAAATTTATATTGCAATTATAATCATAAATAATGAAGTATCGTAATTGTACGAAATTGTTTAGTGTTATGCTGCAGCATGATTGATTTTGATGTGCGTTTGTATACGATGAATTTCAGAATGTGGAAACCTGAAGTGCAAAAAACAAAATCAGCGCCTCGTCCGAACGCTTACATATTGAGTGCAGTCGATTATACACCATCAGCACTGTCATCATCGTCGAACCCTAAACGATATTCCCAACAGACTGATGCGAAAAAGCGTACGTTAGCGATGATGATGGGTATGGGTGCAATGCTGAACGCAGCTCGATCGAAGTTGGTCACAGAAGAGGGTGAAGTGGACATTGACGAAGATGAATATGGTATTTTTGCTTTTGAGTTTGTGATCTGTTGAATTTGTTCGCATCGTTCTTACGCGGGCAGCTTTTTCTCATTCAGCTTTTTTCATTAAAGTAGAGTTGTGTTTGTGGATAACACGGATAGGATGAAACTTTATTCATAAATTTAAGGTAATTATACGATTGATGGGCAACCGTTAACGTTCGATTCATGGGCCGAATTGACGAAACAACCTACTGAGTCGAGCGCTCCTACTGAAGCAGCTGCCCCGGCAGCTAAACCGATGATGATGATTGCACCCAAATACCGCAAGATTAGGTTCGCTTCTTCATTAGTTTTCCGTTGATGTTTTGTGTTAACATCGCATCATTTTCATAATGAAATGGAGTTGATGAATTATATGTAGTGACATTAGCGAAGAGCGTTTGATTCATTGCTGAAACCGGTACTTTTGAGTGTTTCGATTTCCTGAAAAAAATTTGTCAAATGTCTTCCATTGGTGTCAAGTGTCCTTCATGTTTATCTGATGCCAGTGATTTTCCGTTCTAGAAATCAACGTCGAAAAGAATTGCGAGCCAAGAAATTGGAAGAACTGAAGATCAAGAAGATGAGGGAAGGCATGGAAGAGGAACCAGTTGAAGATGAAGAAGAGCCAGAAGAAGAAGAAGAAAAACGTTTGGAAGGAGATGGGGACGCTAGGAAAGAGGTGCATGTTCCTGATGAGGCGGTCAGCAGTGCTGCAGGAAATGTTCCAGAAATTCCGGAAAAGAAACGAGAAGTGAGTTTATTTTCATTCGTTGAATTGCATCGTTGCAAAATGCAAAGTTGGAGGTTTTTTATGAGTACAAATAGTATAATATTTGGTTTGTTTTGTTTGAAATGCCAAGATAGATCATGCGATAGAGCTGTTCAGTGGGTATAATGCAGAAGGCACCCTTATCCACCGCGACGAGTTCCTAATTGCGGTTTTGCAAAACTTTCTGTAGCAGTCGAATTTTCACGTCAAAATTTTCTCGAAATGAAAGAATTCAGTTACCAGAATTTGTACCAATGTGAAAAGCTTTATAATTATTCACAAAATGTTAACAATAAATATTATTTTCACTGAACAAGTGATTGCTTATTCATAAGGTTAACTAAAGATCTATTGATGTGCATCCTGGGAGATTATTAAATATTTATTGTGAGGTTTCTATAATGTGCGTTTATGTGTATGGTGATGAATAAAACTGATCAATTTTAATTGTGGAAATGACTTATGAAGGCATTGCTAGTGATGAGTTTTAGTTGGAAGAAGGAGAGATGTCATCGGAGAGTTCATCGTCCTCATCAGCCACATCGCCGTCGTCCTCATCGTCATCCTCAGATGACAATGACGATGAGCAGTCGCAGAATACGGCTCGAGATCGACGACGTAAACGACGAATACAAAAGAAGTTTGTTTTTGCAATCATCGTAACAATCATCATAAGAGCACTTTGCGATCGATACTCTCAAAAATATTCCTCCCACACACCAATTTTGCTTCTGGAATCATCATTATAGCTAACAATACTTAATTGTTTTGCACTATAACTAATCGAGAATAATTCAAGACGTGCTCGTGGCGCGGCGGCCACTGCTCAGTTTTCGCTTGGAAGCGCACAGAGTCCACATTTCGAGGCACTTTTCAAGAAGTTATACGAACATCGACATGCTCTTCTCAGGTCACTACCTGCGACACACAAACACGCTTTCGCCGGTGTTTTGAATCAGGTCAGAACTTTTGTCCGTTCCGATTTATTTGTTTATTTCATCATTTTGTTGTTGTTATTGTTGTTAGTTCATCGATTACGTGAAGATATTGGATTGTGATTTTAAATTATTGCAATCGATTTAAAAATTATTGCAATTTAGGATTGCAATGCGATTCGATATTTTTCGAATGAATTTATGCATTTGTTGTACGTATTTTTCTTAGTATAAGGCGATTGATTGTTTTGCAGATACTGTCGTCTCCACAAGGAATGACTCGTGCTCAACACGATCAAATGACGTTATTCATGCGCACTTTTTCTGCACAAAATATGCATAACAAATAGAGGAATTGTGACGGATTTGTGTGGATAGGCCGAACTTCAAAATCTATCAGAACGAGGAAGTATTGAGTTGTTATCATTATGATCGTTGTTGCGTTCGTTGTTTTGTTCAGCAATGCGGTGACAATCATGACTTATTCGATTTGTTTGGTTGTTTGTTACTGTTTCGAAGGTTGCAATTTTATGTGTAGTATCATTGGTTCAGCCAGGAAATTTGGCGTTTTTGATTGATGAAAGGATTTGGAATCGGTTTTGAAGAAATGAGTTGTCGGCAGAATAAACCAGAAACGATAGCGATGAAAATGTGGCACAGTGAGTCTGAAATTATGCATTGTCATCGCCACAGGCTGGTGACCAACGAACGATAGTTCTATAGAATGTAAAGTTAAGATGTTGAAGTGTGAGATTCAAGAGGAGACCATTCGGGATAAGTGATGTTCAATTATTCATATGGCTGTTTAAATATTTTATCAAATGAGCAACTTTTAAGCAGTTGAGTGTCACGTAGAATCGCCTTCTGTTTGTATGTGTTTATTGATGTTTCTGACAGAGGTGAATTCAGTGTGTGTGTGGGTGCTGATTCTGTTGTTACGTCTGGTATCGTTCATAGCGTCTTGACTTTATCATATGGGCATCCATCGCAATTTCTAGAATCCTCTACCATGCTGTGGAAGTTTTCGAAGCAGACCATTCCAAGAAGAGAATCTTCAAAGTTTTCCAAGGAAAAATTCATCTGGATTCACTTTTTTAAATTTACAGTCCGTCAATCAATCAGATCAGTTAAGTGTTAAGAAATGAAAGATTTGTTCTCAAGATGAAATTGATTCTCTTAATGGAAAATATACAATATTCGTGGGAAACGGAAAATATGCACATATGATATTATTGTTGTGAATGCGTTGTTCAAATCTGAATGTTCAAATGTGTTGTTTGGTACGTGACAAACTGAAGTGGTATTCTGATGTGCGATTTACAAATCAAAGAATTGTTTCATTCGTTTTATCTGGTATTTTTGGTCATAAATGATTTTTTATTTCATCTTTTTATCGGAGAATATTACGTAGTTGTACGAATTTTTGTTGTGGTATTGTTCCCTTGTCAATGATTGAATTCATCAGTTTTACTTGATTATATTGACATTTTAGAAAGTTGCGTTCAGTTTGATTTGAATTTGCTTCATTTTGAAATGTTTTATTGTTTGTGCATTGCCTCGTATAGTGAGCGACTGCATTGTTTCGAGAAGTATATCATTGGCAAATGACGAGGATAATGGCGATAAGTTTTGTACCAATAATGGAATTTTGCATGAGACAAAAATCGAAATGTATGAATAAGAATTGAGAAATGTGCTGTTTTCGAAAATCTTGTTTCAAAGTTTTAAGGCCGACTCAATTAAGCAATCAGATTAACAGTACTCCAATGAAACTGTTGTTTACTGCAATGTTATTTTTAAAATTTTTTCATACAATGTTCTTCAGTGTTGTTGATATTATTATTTTATTGTTATAACGTTTATTGTTCTATGATCATTTCGTTATTATTATATTTTGTTTTTTATCATCACATTTTTGCAATTTCTAAAGAAATATGTGAAATTCTGTAACATTGGAACATTTGTAATTCGGTGTAATTTTTTTAAGTTTTTAATTTTTGCGTATGGTTCTCCATCCATCAAAGTTTCTCTCAATAATTTTTATGTATTATTGAGTTTTTTTTTGAATTTAAAGATTTTATCAAATTATTGTCATACTTCCTGTGAATCAATAAAGGATACACATAGGTGCGATACCACTTGAAATGTTCAATTGCGGCTGACTTATGCAGTATTAGTTGATTGATGTACTATCATGATTATGATTATTCTCTTGTGTGATTACGGCACAACAAAATTTACACCCGCAATCAGTTTGACTCGTCTTCTAATGGTGATTTCAGTTTTTTGTGTTTATCACTTTAAAATGATCTTCGAACATTATTGAACAATGTGCAAGAGAATCGCACGGTGCACTGCGTATTCGAGTTGATCGTTGATTGTAATTTCACATAGAAGAAGGTGTTTCAGATGAGTTGTGAATTTGTTGGATTGGTGTCGTGCATTTGAAAATTACATCGATTATTCTCGCTGATGACCATTTTCGGGGAGTGTTTCGCCTTAAAACGAAAGAATTTCCGCCATGTTTCGTCTTCATTGCTGATCGTCTGTAAATGTTTCTTGGAAGCTTTCCTCATTTATAAGGCGTATAGCGATAATAGGTAGATCAAACAGTGATGTAGTTTTTATTGACAAAGTATTACCTGCGCAATTAGAGATGTTTTTACGATGTTCAATGTTTCGGCGTTATGCCGTCTTCAGGAACATGTTGTTGAATCACCCTGCAAATGATTGTTTCGTGTTATTACGTTGCTTTATATCGGGTCAGATTGATCTAAAAATTGATTGCGTTCAACAACTGGATTTCAGATCAACCAATCAGTCGAGCATCCGCTATCGATCACGCACATTAATGAGTGATACAAGCAGTGAGATTCTTGCTCAACTGTTAAGAAAACGACGTATTAAAAGAAAGCATCAAGAAGGCGATCACCCAGACAACGGCGATATCGTAGAAGATATTGCTGACGATGATACGACGACGAGACCCACTAAAACCTATCGAATATCAAAGCATTACTTTGAGTCATCTGAGTTGGCCGCACAATTGAAAGCTCTTCATAGGCATTCACCGAAATTAGCTGAATCGCTCTTCGTGTTGCTCAAAAAGGATTTATCAGAGTGCGATATTGATGCGTTGCAAGCGGATGAATTCCGAAGCATGGTGAATACGGCTGCCGCCGAGAGCACTGCTGACATTTGTGAGCTGCTCGAGCAAGACGAATGGCAACAAATCGAGCGCGACCTATCGCCGTTATGTCCGCTGTTAATGCCGCTGATCGCTCACTTCAAACAAGAACCAATCGTATATGCCGCACAACGAAATAATCACAGCGATTCTGAGTCTAAAACCGACACAAATTTAGTCACTGCAATGGGTCGTTGCCATCTGATAAGGGCAAATTGTGCGGAGCGTGCCACATGTGGTACGATTGATCAGCGTTTCGTCGTCATGGGTAGGACACGTGAATTTCTTCGTCGTTAGCATCATCGTCATTTCTTCATTGAACACTATGAAGCTTCGATTGAAATTTTGAAATTTTTGTCCTCTTCCGATTAGGAACTCCAATTGCTAGTGCAATTTCTTAGTTTCCATTGGCCATTAAATGATTTGTGTTATTTGCAAATGCAGTGTTACCAGCAGTCTTGGCTTATCACTACTACCAAGTTAACAGAGCCGAGCGGTTTGATAAGAAGGCGATTTTTTTTTTGTTGTGAGAACATTTCATTTTAGGACATAATAGTGGCCAGATTAGTGTGACACAGCTGCATGACGGTGTTTATCATCCGCCTGTGAGTTCAAAAAACGCTAATTTACGACGTATCTCGTTGAATGCACCTATTCGAAGTTGCAGTGCTAGCGGAAGGTGAATACTTATTTCAATGAATACTTTCTTGCTGTCGCCATTGCGTTGTTTCTATTCACATTCTCTTATATTCATCTCTTCCCATATTGTCTTGCGGAATTC
Organism: Anisakis pegreffii; assembly: GCA_035041965.1. Classification (NCBI taxonomy): domain Eukaryota; kingdom Metazoa; phylum Nematoda; class Chromadorea; order Rhabditida; family Anisakidae; genus Anisakis; species Anisakis pegreffii. Next base: position 43,266 of record JAPYMA010000100.1, on the reverse strand, counting down.
TTTGAGATTGCAAACGAATACTTTGAATTACGCTGAATAAGCTACCTCAAAATGGGATCCGTTTAGTAAGGTGACGAGTGAACGTATTTGAAGAAAAAACTTGATTGCGATTAGTTCAATCAACGTTCATTGGAGAGAAAACACTCACTAGTAGGTGAGATCGTCTTTCGTTGATATGTTGAAAAATTTGAGTGTGAAAGCTTTCAGAAGATTCCAAGAAATTAAACAGAAATTTAGCGAAACAATTGAATTGAATTGCATGAGAAATGGAGAAAATATTGCACAACGTGCGATTGCTCTTTGCTGGTTATTGTCAAGATTTTCATTTCGGTTGCAAATGAACCCATTCAGGACGTACAATAGCATTCACACGGATGCGGTGTATGATTTGAAGAGATTCGGTGATTCGGTGAACGCATCAAACGTTGACATTGGCACTAACTCCGTCGATTTCGATGGCCTATGCTCGGATCCGTTGTATATGTCATGTGGTGGCGATGGACTGGTAGCACTTTGGCGTGCTGATAACGGTGATGAGTTGCAACGGTATCAGTCGTCCGCAGATGCGGTATTTCGTTTATCGTTGCCGCAATTCGACGCAAACCCGCAAACGTTCATTTCCGGTGGTATCGACGGTTCAGCGCGTCTCTATCGAATCGATCGAGCGCATTCACTGAGAGTTTTCCCTCATGAGACACCGGTTATCGCATGTGCGCTCAATTCCAATGGTTCCTTTCATCTCCGTTCGGTTCTGTTTCATTCTGCAGTTGTTGCAGTAAAATCTCATTTTGCACGTTCCTTCCGTTCTCTTATAAAAATAGATATACATATGAAAGGATCGAGATAGATTTATTAGTCATTGTGAAGTTGATGTAATGGCGGTCGAATAATGCAATACCATGGGCGAGCAATGAGCAACCTCGAAAAGCATCTCTTTCCGACTTATTTGACGAAAATTTGAAGCAGTTGAAACAGTTTAGAAAGGGCGAATACGAAAGTAGATCTGTAGAAATGTTCCAATAAATTCTAGGTGACAGTTTGTTGACAGCATGTCGATGCGAGAAGAAGATTCGTTTGTGGGATGCGAATAGCGGTTTGCCGCAACGTTTGTTTGGTCCCATTGACACGCAAGCAGTGTTTGTTGATTTTATTGGTGAATTTTTCCACAATTAAAATGTTAAATGTTCCACTGTGTCATTTTCATCGCTAATATTGTTTGCATTATTGATGTTTCAGGTTGTTACTGTTCTCAGCATTAGTTATTACCGATGAATGCAAACTGTAAAAAATTAAACTATAATTCCGATAACTCCTAACATATGCAAAAGTTTCTCATGTATTTTATCATCCCGTATTGTCGTGGATTGATTAGATGAAAACGGTTGTTTGTGTTCTGAAGGTGACGATCAAGTGGCGGCCGTAACAGAATCATCGATGTTGTACATATGGAAAATGGAGAGAGATAATAAATTATTGAATTCGTTCGAAGTGTTGGATGGTGAACGTTGTACATTTATGCTTTATGATGGTTCATTGTTAGCGTTAGGCGGATCAAACTCCAAACTGCAATTGGTTCGGAATGGCGAACTCTATCAGAGGTATTTCAATATTCCAATTTACAGCATTTATTATTGTAAGATGGTACTTATTCCTTATTAATGAGATGCTCCCTATTATTATTACTGATATGTTTAATGAAGAATAATTAGCGAAAGCCGTATGATTGATGACTTCGATCACAGTTAATTTATATCATTAGAGTGTATTTGTTATTCACTGATAATGGCATAAATAGATCTTCTTTGAAACATTTGTGTGGCTAATAGATACGAGAATGTTGCAATGTGTAGCTGATAGGGTGCTGACCTCATCACTTGAGCAATACAGAATCTCTGATAGCAAACTTAAAGTTAATTTCAACAATTGTTCAATCAGAAATTCTGTTGCAGTTTTTGGATTGTTCAAAAGAAATGAAATATACAATTATAATTAACTAATAAAATAATCCTCAGAATTCTTGAGTGACACTTCTCAATAATATGTCATAATGTCAGGTTCGATCAGACAAGTAACGGCGGTCGCGTGCTGCACTTCCATCGACGCCAGAGCAGTGCCGAATGGATAGCACTGATTTCGTAGCCAGCGATCCTAAATCCCTCATTCAGTTTTTTGAATATTTGCAACCATTTTCATGTAATCAGTCTAATCTAAGCAATATTTTCATCGTATAAAGTTCATTTTCATTTATCATTTTGTGAAAAGCTCATTCTTAGGAAAAATTGAAGAGCTTATGAGAGGAATCAAAGAACTGTTTTTGTGCACATACAAATGATTACATGATTACCACGTATTTAGAATTTAGTACAACTGATGTTCATCCGTACAGTTCTAAATGATAATGTGTTTGATTTATGTCTGATGTAGCATGTGTAATTGTCCTGTATGTTGTTGCTTTAAGCAAATAATCACTTGATGTTGATAATGATCTGATAATGATAGAATTTGAATGTCTCTCGCTTATATTCGTTCACATTATCAAATGCATCCCAGTGTTATAAAAGTGGAATGAATAACATCGAGAGATGGGAACAACAAACCTCAACGAGACACCCACTGTAATTCGTCATTCGATTTCATGTAGTTTTCCTTTTTGAAGAAGAACCATGCCTGATGTACTCGGCACCTTGTCAAACCTAATCCACTCTGATATATTGGATGCACCGAATACCGCAAATAATTGATAACGATCCAGCGATACTTATCATAGCACTTCGTTACTTCCCGATCAAAATGTCAAGAAACATCGAGTTTCCTGGGTCGTTGAAATGGTCATGAGCTCCTACATATGATTGAAAAAATTCCTCGTTAAAGATTACCATAAATTCGAAGCATCGGAACAAGCAGGAGAATATACGAGTAGAGACCCCAAACTGAAGCACATTATGGCAGTACGTAACACCATTATAACTTTTACTAATCCCATCGCAGATACAACCCTTGCCTGGGTCATGGGTTCCATTGCATTCATCAAGCTCATGTTATATTTTAACATCTGTTTCGCAAATTCATTTATCATGTACATTAACCAGAATGCTCACAACATATATCTACACTGATCAAATGTGAATGTGAATGAGCGCCTCTGCGCTAATTGAGATAACTTTAGAAAAATAGCTATATCTCCTCAAGAAAGCGGAATAGCTTGTAAAAAAATATGTACTTTTCTGATTGCCGAGATTCCGCTGGATCGAACGGTATATAGACATCAATATGCTACTGGGCAAAGCTGAGGGTACGGTAGGCTTGAATGTGGCAACCCCTATAGCATAAATAAAATTGCTATATCTCCTCGTAGAAGCAGAATTTTTCGGCGAAATTTTTATTTTCAGAATGCCGAGATTCTGCTGGTTCGAACAATGTTCAAACATCAATACGTTGCTTGGCAAACCGGAGAAGACGATTGGCTTTTTTATATCAAAACTATATTTCAAAGCAATGTATATTATCTATTGATCTATAGTGGTACAATGCATTCCAATGAGCACCACGGCTCTAGTTGAGATAGCTTTAAATAAATAGCTATAGAACCTCAACCAAGCAAAATCGCCCGACAACATATATATTTTTCTGAATCCAGAGGTTCTGTTCGATCGACTGGTGTGAAGAAATTAATATGTTACTGGTCAAAGCTGAGGGTACGGTAGGCTTGAATGTGGCAACCCCTATAGCATTACAAAAATTGCTATATCTCCTCGTAGAGCCAGAATTTTTCGGCGAAATTTTAATTCTGTTCGTTCGAATGATGTTCAAACATCAATACGTTACTCGGCAAACCTGAGAAGACGATTGGCTTGAATATATCAAAACTTTATTTCTATTGTAATGTATGTTATCTATTGATCTGTAACGGTACAATGCATTCCAATGAGCACCACGGCTCTAGTTGAGATAGCTTTAAATAAATAGCTATAGAACCTCAGCCAAGCAGAATCGCCCGACAACATATATATTTTTCTGAATCCAGAGATTCTGTTTTATCGACAGGTGTGAAGACATTGATATGTTACTGGTCAATGCCGAGGGTACGGTAGGTTTGAATGTGGCAAACCCCTATAGCATCACAAAAATTGCTATATCTCCTCGTAGAGGCGGAATTTTTCGGCGTAGAAGCGGAATTTTTCGGCGAAATTTTTATTTTCGGAAAGCCGAGATTCTGCTGGTTCGAACAGTGTTCAAACATCAACACGTTGCTCGGAAAACCTGAGAAGACGGTTGGCTTGAATATATCAAAGCTATATTTCACAGCACTGTATATTATCTGTTGATCTGTAGTGGTACAATGCATTCTAATGAGCAGCACGGCGCTAGTTAAGATAGCTTTATCATTTGTGATACAACGCATTGAATTGAGCGCTGCCGAGTTGAATCTAATGATGTGAAGAAATACCGATGTTACTGGGCACACCTGAGGACACCGGTGATTTGCAGATGGTGAAGCTATTGCTACTATAGTAATGTGCACATTGATCATTAGTGATACAATGTTTCGAAGCAATCGCTGCTCATTTTCTGAGGATACGTTCATATAATTAGCAATTTCGCATTATCCGTGCAGCTTAATCTAGCAAGCTTTTAAACTATCCCTTGACTCATCCTCTCTTATGATCTAATAGGTAAACAGAGAGGAGTACGATGTAGGGCCGGTTAGATCAAAATTGCCTTATTGTTCGCTCAATGATATTTTCTCAAAAATGTTAACTCATTCCGCGTTGGATTACTTCAACTATCGAGATAATGCTGTAAGGGTTTTCTTTTATCATTAAATCTAGCAATTGGCCTCTGTCTGCTGGTTTCGTAGCCTCTTCTGCAATACCTGATAGCTTCAAGATCTCACAATTTTGCAGATAGTAACTGGGTGTTAAAATAATTTCAGCATGTTGACAACCACAAGGCCGGTTGTGCGAATGCTTACTGCTTTTGTTGATGAGTAGTAAATTAAACTCCTCAGAATCATTTCATCTTTGCGTATGTTGAGAATCTTTTCAATGAAAAGAATTCTGGAAATCTTCTATTCCCAATGCGTCCCTATCCTATTTTAATCTCTGGTAATCCGTTCCCAAATTTTACCTTTTGTTCGCAACTGTAATGTTCCCAAACTCTAACTTTTGTGTCGGTGTGAACCCAACCTCTCGCTAGTGGCTTCGATCAATATCAGTTTCATAGGAACAATTGAATCACCAAAGAATTTGAGCATTAAATGAGTGTCTGGAGTATTGTGTGTTGACGAGAAACTTTATGCAGCCAAACAGGAAATTGTACGCAAATGAAAACAATTTATTATTTTGAAACTGTGATATTATATTTGATTATCGATGATGAGAATCACCGATCGTCCGGAAGGTTACGTTAATTTAAATCGCATTATTCTCTGAGGCAGAATGCGGGAGCAGATGGGTCCCCTGGGTCGGCGATGAATGGCTCGTCCTCGTAATCGTCGTAATAGAAATCATACGGGAGCTAAAAATCGAACAAATTTCAAAAACTACTCGGGATAAGCCGTCGAAAATGCGTCATTACCGCAATTATTATCCCGTTTATTAATGTTGTTATCATCATCAACTTTGTCAATATCAATATTACCATTATTGTCATTTTTATCGTTGGATACGTTATCATTCTTACAAATATTGGTTGTTTTTTTAAATTCTTCATCTCACCTCATATTGTTCCAAGCTGACTGAATTATTGGCTAATACATCTCCTGTTCCACATTATTATCAGTGAATGAGTGAAAGGGAGTATTTAGAAGGGACTCATATCCTTTCGTGGATTACTTTTTCATTTGTTGACTGATCTGATAATTATTTTTGCTGTCTGACACGGCTGCTGTTGCCAATGTTATTGTTTCACCTACTCTTTGTTTTGTCAATGTTCATATATTGTGGATGGAATAAAACCAGCATGATTTCTATTATCCAAACGATTCAGTTCCCACATTGCTTACTCCATTAGCTTTCGTTGCATCTGCATTCAGTGCTTGACTGCATGATTTCGTCGATAAAAATTTCGATACGAACTTATTCGCTCACTGCTTGAGGCTCACTCGAAATTACGGCATCGCCTTTGATTCATATAAGCATCCAACCATCTGAATAGTATGCTGTTCTATGGAAGTTCTCAACTAACTCGGAGTAACTGCAGGATTACGTCCCCTTTTCCTCGCCTGTGTGACATCTTCTCCCGCATGCTTTCCCATGCTTTTAGCTCTCTTTCGTTCTGTTCCGTCCAATCTTGAATGAATTTGCCATGGATGTATATCTTGTTATTCTGAAAGCAGTTCGATGAGCTCTTATCCGGCAAAGTTGAATTACGCCTTGAAATCTATCTATTCATGTTGCGGCTCGAAGTGAGAGACAAATTGTAAAAAAGCACGACTTCAGATGTCGCATCGGTTAGTTAGCATAAACATTCATATTCCCCGTTCACTTCAACTGACGAAGAATTGCATCAAGAATGACTACCACTACTGAGAATAATTTGATATGAGCCGAACTGTGAGATCAAAGAATGAGCAAAAGAAATATAGAGGGAAAGCGGCTGACCAAAATTTTGCAATCAGCAAGTATGTAATAAGTGACGTGTGAAGTTTCTGGACCGCAGAATGCCGGTGGCTTCATGCATTCACGAGACTGATTTCCTTTCTAAAATCGTTCCTCTTAAAACATCGCGTTGTCAGATAACCGCATTCAAGTGAATTTTGACTGAGAATTTAAAAACCATTTCGATATCATTGAGTCTCCAACATAGCTTTGATAAATATGAGCGGAAAACACTCATATTTTCAGCATTTCAAGAGTTTCGGGTTTCAAAGTTGAAATCAATCAAGTAATAACGTTTGTGCATTCGATATATCTTTTAAAGTATTCGGCTGCTTCTTCCTTCTGATCGACGCCAAGTGTTCCCCACGGCAAGTCGTCCAAGTAAACTTCATTACCCTGATAATCATGTCTGATCAACCTTTCGATCATTCTCAACGATCATACCGTGTAAATTCGGAAGTAATTAATGGAATTAATGAAAATGAATTTCAAGTAAAACTTGTGCTGAGGATAATTATTGGAAACAATGCTTCTAATAATCATGTCAGTGGGAATGCTTCTGGATTAGTATGCGTCTGGATCACTCTCGTGTGAACCGTTGTCGCACAGAGACAACGGTTCACAGGAGGGTGACTGACGCGAAATGCTCAGAAACATGCAATAAATTGCAGTGGGAAGCGAAAGTTTAAGTGGAGCTGACAAGACTATCAGAAACGAGTCTTTCTTGGAAAAATTCATTCGCCAATAAATTCAGAACCCTTGAATCCACACCTTTATTACGCAAGAGAATGACCCGCTCCAACCTCCCGACACTTGTAAGCACGATGCGATGTGATATAACGTTGCAAATGAGAAACTGCAACAATTCAAGTTGTTTATGAAGCTCAACGTGTCGCAGTGGAAATATCGAGATTAATCAAGTGTTGGAAGATTAGCTACACGTGAACCAAAAACAAGCATAGTTTGTTGGACTTCATCTCGAAGCTGCAATTTAACACTTTAAAAAACTTGCAAACTTGGGAACGAGCGTGAAAATGCTCGATGAATTTGTTCGAAGTTTGATGATGTAACAATAATCAATAGAAACAGTTGTTGGCCTGTATGATTCCCAACTGAAATGAGTACTGCAGCCTACATGAACAACTTCAGCATGTTTCCAAACGAGGGCATCAATTGTTTAGTTCAGGAAGTCCGAATCTGTCAACCAAATGCTTTCTTCTCACTGCAAGAAATAACCGGATAAAGATAGCCCTAAAGTACTGCCAGATACGAGCAGTGCTTATCAAGCAGAATGATTTAGCAAGAATATAGGTGTCAGAAGGTTCGATGAGAACAATCTGGTATCAAAACGTCACGACAGAATAACGATAGATACCTTTCAACAGGACGGGGTTTCGAGAATGTTTCATACCTCGTTTGAAGAACATTATATAGACCAGCTGGAGTGATGCATGATTTTTGTAATCCCATTTCGAAATCATAAAGATAGCTGATTGATGAATTTATGAAATTTTCAACGAGAATTATCGTGTGTGACGAATAAATTAATATCATCAATGAGGTTTTCGGTGAATTGCGATATGAAAATGACGATAAGCGAAATACTTTTACGGAGCTGGAATCCATTAGCGCATAAAAGTCCAACGATTTTATTATTCGCAGGGGTACGAAAAGTCCATTGAAATCCATCAGGAAAACGTCAAAAATTTAATGCAAAATATGAATTCCGTTCACGCCACACGATTATTATTTGGGAACGTCATCGTTGGATTTCTCAGCATTAATGGTTCAGATACTGTTTGAACAAGACAATCGATGAATTATTCTGAGACATTTCTGATCATTTCACTTCTAACCAAAGGAAAACATGAATGAAAATATAATTTTCATGAAGAGTTTTATGCGCGACATCCGGGACGGAACTCTTCTCCTGGTTTGCCTGCACAGAATATAAGTAGTGTTGACCGATAGCATACATTCACTTCCGAAATCAGAGAATTAATGAATCAGACAAAGTTAAGAAATCAATTCGATCCTGTGCAAGCCTGAGAATATAGTTAATTAGAAGATAGTGCAGATAATACAGTTAATGTAGTTAATTTGCTCCTGATGTTTGTATCTCAATACGTAGATGGTTGTCGACGAATCATCAGTTTTCTAATGGCTCAAGCGACTTCCTTCATATTAATTAGTTTTCTGCGGTATTTTAGCTATGATTGCTGACAGATCATTTGCATCCAGTTAAGCATCTGAAGGAAATAATTTGATTGGTTCTGTAGCTACTTCCAGCGTATCTACGACATACTCGTGAGAATACCACATGCAAATTTATGTGCGTTTATAACGTCAGCTTTTGAGATTCTATTCTTGCCTGTTGTGAAAGGCTTCAGAAGTCCGTTTGTCAATAAGCTCTGGTAAGTTTATCATAAGTTTACACCCAACAGTTTTCTTGGATGACTATCACTGAACAATCAAAATCTCTTATATTCTGAACTGATTTTCGTTCTTTTTTGCTTTTGAACAAACCTACACAAATTTATTAAGCGAGAGAATTCTCCAATGGAGGCAACTCGCGAGTACTTTCCAGAACCGATCTCATAAGATTCTCCAGTTTGATTTCAGAAGATTCTAAGCTGAGGATACAGCTGATATGAAAATGGTACTAATGGTAGACGTACAGCCATGAGGAAATGAGGATACTAATATTGTGAAAACGGTACAAATGATATGTCTTTGGAAAGTGTCATTGATCACGCCATAGAGATCAAATGTGAAGAATTTAACGGCATTACAGAATGGTTCAAGCAATTGAAAGATCATCAATTATCTTCAGAAAATCTGTTAAATCCCTTGAACTAAGCAAAATCTTTCGACAAGATGCACACTATTCTGAAATCTGAGAATTCGATGAATCAGGTATTAAAAAGAAGCAGTGGTGTTGCCAGGCAAACTTGAGCACACATGAAGTTTGAAAATGGTACTCATGATTGCCGTGTAGCAGTCGTTCTCAAACTTACACCCTAAAAAATTTCAAGATCTCCTCGCACTCCTCACAACATGCACTCTATATCTTATATCAAAGGATACTAAGGATGGAAGAATGTGACGTTTCTGATATGTGTGATAACAGAGAGGCATTGAACTCGTAATAAGTTGGAATTACTGCTTAAATAAACAGATCAGTACATGAATCTCACATCCACTGTATTGAGTCTTGTACAAACATCAGTATGTTGCTTGGCAAACCTGAGAAGACGGTTGGCTTGAATATATCAAAACTATATTTCTATAGTAATGTATAATATCTACTGATCTATACTAATCAAATGTGAATGTGAATGAGTGCCTCTGCGCTAATTGATATAGCTTTAGAAAAATAGCTACATCTCCTCAAGAAAGCGAAATCGCTCAAAAAATATATATATTTCTAACTGCATAGATTCCGCTGGATCGAATGGTGTATAAACATCAATGTGTTACTTGAAGGCTGAGAGTACGGTAGGCTTGAATGTGGTAATCACTATCGCATCAGAAAAACAGCTATATCTCCTCGCAGAGGCGGACTTTCTCAGCAAAATTTTCGTTTTCAGAATACTGAGATTCTGTTCAATCGAGCGATGTATAAACACTGATATGTTACTGGGCAAAGCTGAGAGTACGGTAGGCTTGAATATATCAAACCTATATTTCTATAGTAATGTGTAATATCTATTGATCTATACTGATCAAATGTGAATGCGAATGAGCGCCTACCAAAGTGCCATTCTTACAATCATCGGGCAGTATTAGCAGAAAATTTACCTAAGCCTAAGCGATTTCTTCTCATCAAAGAGTCCTCTTATCCTATTCGATCCTCCCCGTAAGGGTAATCGCTTCACCTTGAGGGAATTTCCTTGATTGGTAAAGATGGAAGGATGATCATAATTGTTATCTTGCAAAGACTCAGGTCTGATCATAATCGTTCATCAATTGCATACAATATATAAGTGACATCTTGCCTGCTTGATTGAAAGCTCAGCTGTGTCTCGTTGGTGAGACTTATGAATCGTACTGTTCTGTGTTATTTGTTTTGGTTTAAAGTTTCACCAAGTTAAACGAGAAAGCATGAGTGCGTGTACTTGTCGCGACAGTGGTAAAATTAATCGTGATTATAAGGATCGCCCAGCCAAACAGATTCTACTCAGGTGATAGTCTGGTGGCTGCGGACGAACTTTAGTCGGTAGCATTACAAGGACAATTCAGAGTAGGATGTTGTTCGTAGAAATTTGATTATAATTACTTATGCTTTGCTTTTATTATCTATTATCACTAAGGATGTCATTTATCGTTTACTATTCTTTAGTCAGTAATATTGGCTGGTGAATTACTTCTAACTTTATTATCGAGTGATAGATTTTATTAACGTAGCAAGGCGATTCAGATGTAGGATTAGCCAAAATCAGGTGGTTTTGAAGTTTCCGAAGGGTCTAGCTACAGGTGTGAGTGAAAGCTTCTCGTAAGATGCGATATACTGCTTGCCGTAAGCAAACGAAATTTCAGGCTCTCAATATGTCCGAGAAGGAGATCGAATTGAAAAAAACCGAACTTTCGAAAAATTCAGCAGATGGAGAAAGTCCAAGACCACCTCCGTGTGAAGAAAGGGGCTACGAGAGGGTAAAAATCTTCTTTGCTCATTAAGAGACTCCTCAAAAAGTCCAAAGTTTCAAACCAACTTGAGAGCGAGTCGTTCTGCTCTTTAGAACCACCACATAACAATGGTCTCTTGCGATGTTACTGATCACAGTTTAACTAACCATTTTATTTAAAGATTCGAAATCTGAAGCATGAGAAATCTCAGAAACGTAACAAGAAATTTTCAATTCGAGATACATTCGCCACCATCCGACATGAAATTCGGCAAACTGAACGCAATTAAATTATAGGAGAGATTTCATTGTGGAGAGGATCGTGGGTATTGCAGAGAGCAGACGTACGAACGTCCCTATTATCGTCCATGCCATCATGGATACCATCATGGCTGTCATGGTCATCACTGCTAGAGTAGTCGTCCTGATCACTATAAACTTGGATGTTCGTTGGTGACAAGCGAGAGTGTGAGCGGTGGGGGAATCGGATCTGGAGAAATCTGGGAAAAATCTTCATTTAATTGTTGGCGTTTAACTTCATTGAAATTCTTCAATTCCCTATTTAAGCACATGCATATTATTTTGAATCCAATTATACGACTGTTAAACTTTCAATAAAATTTAATGGCACTTTATCTCTTGTTTAACTTCTCACTGCTGCTTTATTTTAATCCTTAATGGTATTGTTGGTATTATTGTTTTCATTGCTCTTATCTTATTCTTTTTGATATTCTTTTACCCAGTTTATATCTTATCAGTTTCCACTATCATGAACCTTTTTCGAACATTTCCGTGTTGTTGATAATGTTTGATGAATGCTTTTTATCGCATTCTATTCCTTATACGATCATCTTTTATCTCATGTTTGATCTTGCTCATTATACTATCATAACACGATTGTCTTTTATGGATTTTTAAATTTTGTAAGCACCTTTATGCATATTTCATAAGATAGCTGTTTTACAGTTAATGTCATTGCACTGTCAATAAATTATAGCACAGAACAGTTTGTGTGGTGGACATCTTGGCAATATTATCAACCGGATGTGTTTTGAGCCATATTATGCTTTGTCATAGGCCTCTGAAACTATCGAAGTGCCATTTCTACAATCATCGGACAGTATTAGCAGAAAATTTATCCTCAATGTATCTCTTCCCAACATGGATGGTCATGTTTTATTCACATGAACACAAACTTATTCAGGCATATAGTCGAACAGATATGAGATGTACACTTCGATCATATTAACCGATGAGTTATCGAACTATTGCTGTAAGTCGATGTTCATAGTAATTTCGATGTGGTTGTGAATCAGCATAATGTTGCCTATATGGTGGATGATCTAAGATTATCCTAAGACGATTGTGGTGTATCTTCTAAGAAAATGCACCAAAAGCAATCGTAAAATTCCCGTCAAATATTGATCAGCACTGTCGTAAAAAGATGTAACTCAAAGGGTTCGGGTTTTAGTAGCTGCACAAATTGAGCTTACTTGAGCCTGAGGCGTGTTCATCAACACAATTCAGTTGAACTATTAACACTGCAATCGAACTTTGCTATTGCTACTGATATATTGAAAGAGTGAAAAGCCGAGAATCAGAGAGAGAGAAGAATGAATGTGATAGTGCTGAATAGAATGAATGTGCTCATTAGAGGTGTTAATTTTAACGCTGTTATCATCAGTGCTTATTGAAGAAACGACTTTGCTTCGAGCAGGAATCTTTTGGAAGCCAAGCGTTTGACATTTGCGTTAGAATTGAAAGGAGGAACATATTTGGCTGTAGACTGTAAGAATATTAACAAGAATCTGCTCTCTCAGACCCACTGAAGAAATGACTGGGCTGCACGGAAAAGTTGAACTTATATTAAGCCTGAAATGAACTCTACAGCTTAAATAAAGATATGAGAACTTATAGCTAGCATTCCACAAAATCCAGTCAACACTAATCAGGGAGGACTTGATTGAGTATTTTTACTTTGTACGTATCTTCTGTGAAAATTATGATAATCGCTCGTTCTCTTTGTGCTTTTAGAAAATTCCTTAAAAGTTCTAAAAGCTTTCTCGAGCATTGTTCTTGATCACAACAATCCTAATGCTAACTAGCAATAGACCTGGCAATGTGCATTAATAGTGATATCGACTGCGTATGTGTTGTGTATACGATGAACTGAATGAATGCTATGCATCGTTGATGTGATGAATCGCTGTTGTAAAGTTCTACGAGGCGTGTGCGTTGGGTGCGGCAATCTATTGTTGTTATTAGCAATAGACACACAAACGTCTTACAGCATTCTTCATTTGATCTAACCAACATTGATCATTGATTCACTGAACTGCATAATATTCATCCACTTACCGCATTTCAATCCTCTTACTCATATCTGCACCTTCTCGTTCATCGATGTCGCGTCTTACCGAGTCAAATATTAGTAGAGGTTCACTGAGACGGGAGAAAAAGGTAAGTGGAAATGGAGTGCTCTTTGGAAACTCTTTGCCTTTCTCTTCATTAAACTGTATTTGTTTCAATGGTTTTAACATTAGACGCAATAAATGTATTCAAACGAAAAAGTTTGACTAGTTCGCATGCATGCTGAACATGTTTCAAATAGTGTTGGTGTTCTCATGTGCTATTGTCATACAAGAATACTTTCAAGCAGAGCCATTCATCACTGTTGGATTCGAACAAACTTCAGGATGAAAAATTCTTGTTTGGTACGCTCGGACGTAAGAAGAAACACGTTCAACAATTAGAACAAGAAGCCGAGAATGAAGCAATTGAGGTTAACACTCATTACGTGTCTTATTGTTCGAAACAATCATTGCCATACTTTCTTCAAGAAATCAATCAACGATTTCATATTTCATTCATGTTTCAATGTATTCAAAGTCAAACATTAGTAGAGGTTCGCTGAGACGGGAGAAAAAGGTAGGTGGAAATGGAGTGCTCATTGGAAACTCATCTAAAGTGGTTGCATTCACATCCAATCCGGAACTGAGACTCTTGATGAGAGATTGAATCTCGTCATAAAGTGATCAAGCAATTGCGCATTGTGCTAAATCATCCATCACATTCTCTTTTTAACCACCTTTTAATCACCTGTTGTGGATAGTACCGAACCAGTGAACAGTTTAGTAACAATAGAAAATGTAATTAGTGACAACGATCGTTCAGCAATCAAAGTGATGCTAGCAAAAAATCAACACTATTAATAGTATCTTTCAAATGATCACAATTTTATAATTTTGGAATCATTCAGGTGGAAATAGAGGGCGCCGATGCATTGGATTCATCAGTTATTCCAGTCGCTGCCACTTTACAGAATCTAATCCTAGAAGAAGGTTCATCATCTAATATTTTGTCTTCAGTATTCAATTAACCCGATCAGCGGCATATGCAGGATTGTGGTACGATTATGGGGAGGGGTACGATAATGCAAAGAATATGATCTAACTCCCTTCGAAACTCTTCAAAGTATCCAACTAAAGTGGACTCCATTTGACACTTTTTCAGTTGATGGTTTTTTTAAAGCAACTTCTCGGAAATTACTTGAATATTCTGAAAACACTGTTGAATGGATGACTATCGATATGCTTTACACGAGCAACAACTCAGCATCAAGATGCGCATCGAATATTCAATGAGATCAAATTGAAGGTGAAGAGAAACGTTTCCTAACGAATGAATCACGTGATGATCCGCGTGTTCAAGAGATAATCCACTTACTCATTCAATGGCTCAACGATGAATTGTCAGCTCAACGAATTGTCATTAAACACATTCAAGAAGATCTTTACGATGGTCAAATCATTCAGAAACTCATCGAAAAATTGGCAAATATCAAAGTAATCCACTCTTGAATGATATTCTTTTCATAGAACGGAAATTCATCTGTTTCCTCATGATTACCAATTCTCTATCAAAATTGATGGTTGAAAAAAAAAATTTATCGGGCAAGACTCTGTTGAGCTTCGGGATTCACAGCATTTGGCTGAGAGGCCTCATAGAACTTATATAAGTTTGCTTCTCAGCATTTGTTTCATACCATTTCATGTGAAATCAATTCATAGCACTTACAAATTCACTCTTCTGCGATTGATTCAGCATTTTTTAGTTACACTTTTTTGATGAGATTACTTTCGTCCACTCAGATTTAGTTTGCTTTCAAAAAGAATGTCATATTCAATGAAATGATCACTTCACGAGAATTACTCGATATGTAAAATAACACTTCTCAAGATAATTGATATTGATAGATCGAAGTACCGGAAGTGTCACAGAGCGAAGAAGGTCAACGGCAAAAATTACATATCGTTATTGAGACTGTGAATCGCATCATTGCACAGGGACAATATGAACAAACCAGATGGAATGCCGATAATATTCATAATAAGGTTGCTATTGGGTTGTACTTTTAATGTAGCTGTTTGCGACCACATTGTCCGGTGATATCACATACAAACAATTGAAATCTTGTCTTCTAACTTACAGTTAGATAACTTGTGGTATGCACTGATATCGGTCAAAATGAATTATATAAAGATTTTATCTCTTCATTTTCACACTAATACCAATACTCGGTGTTATTTTATGACCATCGGCGTTATCACCGTTTTTGCCGAATCATTTCTGTCAATGTGATCGTTCGTTTTTCTGGAGACTAATTTGTCATTTTTTCAAACTTTATAGTTTGCGATTTCGATGAGATTTACTGACAATGAGTGAAACGTTTGAAGAGTGATATTTTTAAATGAGTGAATGAATGATTGGTAATTGTATTGAATGAGATTCAGGATGTTGTTGCGATCATCCAATTACTGATCGCGATCGCCATTCACTTTCGAGCACCTGTGCGATTCCCAGAGTTCGTGAACGCACAAGTGCTTGTGGTTCAGAAGAAAGATAACTACCTGCATAAGAACATTGTCACCGAGCCACTGACTACAACCCAAGTGGAACTTGGCGTTAAAGTGAGATCACTTATCTCAAATGATTACCATCGTTACTGTTGTTATTCATGTGCTTACACGGGTGTTGCTATTGTTATTACAGTTAGCATTGCCTTTTTTGAGCAATATTATCACGCTGAACAGTTGCAAAGGTTCAGCTTGACACTGGTTTTAAAGAGTATTTGCCAGTGACCATTCGAGAAGTCACTGAATTCAACATTTGTTGGCGAACGAAGAAATGTGGTTGTTTCTTGAACTGCTTTCACGGTGGAACCAAAAAATTTTTCGCTTTTCAAATGCACCCGCTCAAAACTTCACATTCCTATCAGCCATACTTATCATTGTTTGAGTCATCAACTGGACTCGATCTAATTCATTTGTTACTGTCAGAGATTTTACTATTGATGATGATTTTTTGATTATGTGTTCCACCTGTCCCAACAAATCATTGACTTGATGGTTTTGTCAAGAACGAACGCATTCTGATATTCAAGTTTGCCGTTTCGATAGAAGAAATCAATTTTGGCTTAATGATAAAAATTTTGTTGAACTTCAAGTGATAGATAACAATAGATGATTTCAAATTTGCTACATTAACATATCGAAGCTGAACAAGTAATGATTGCTTTGTGATTGTTTCGATATAATTGTACATTAATTGAAGGGAGAACGTGATGCGTTTGATACACTGTTCGATTATGGTCCAGATAAGCTGGCACACGTCAAAAGTTCACTGTTAGCGTTTTGCAACAAACATCTGAACAAGATCAATCTTGAAGTAAGTGATCTTGAGACACAATTCCAAGACGGTGTTCATTTGGTGCTGTTGATGGGCTTACTCGAAGGCTACTTCGTACCACTCTACAGTTTTCATCTACAGGTCAGTGAGCGACACTTCACTTATCTCAAACTATCTATTTTATTAATATTCCATTTATAATACTTATTACTGATACTGACACTGCTGTTGAATCTTCTTTCAATTGGAAAATTTTCAGTACAATCATTTAACGATAATAATTCCTGTTGATTGTAAAGATTTCATCGGAACGTAACGTTTCGTCCTTTAGAAAGAAAAAAAAAAACGCTCTTCCAGGTGTCGACCCACGAACAGAAAGTGCACAATGTAGCATTCGCATATCAGTTAATGGCAGAGGCTGGTGTTCAGAGACCTCGAGCACGTGTGCAAGACATTGTTAATGGTGATCTGAAGAGCACTCTACGAGTTTTACATTCTCTTTTCACTAAATATAAACACGTCTGAAGTAATTTCTCGTTGATTTATCATCTTTTTATGGGATCATCATCCATCATTTCCATCTTTTGCAACTTCAATTTGATAGTTTTCATGTGCCTAAATCTAATCACTGCCATAATTCAGTCATAATATATTTTTTTAAACAATTCATTTCGATAATTCACATCGTTTTAAAAGATTCAGCGAATCAAAATTCTCGTGATTACATGTACGTAGTCTCTTCTCATCTTCAGCATTTATATGTCAAATAACACTATGTAAATGAGACATTCAGAGTTGATATTTTCAAAGTCAGTTGGTTTCCGTCTTCTCTATTAATTCTTATTCGTATCTTAAAGCGCCGATACATTCTTAGGGAGTCAAATGACAATTGTGCGAAATATTCGATTCGATTACTTGAGAAATGCAATCAGTCACATCATTTATTATCTTATTTCTGCAATATTGCACGCTTTGAACATTGTATCGCTTCAGTCATTTATGCTCACTGACCAACAACCAAAAACAACTCGTCATTGATAGTTTCCTCTGGCTTTACTGATTCCCTACTATTATGTGAACCGTTATTGTACTAATGATAAAATGTCATTAATCGATGTTCCTGAAGAAGACTGAATCACCAAATGGGATGAATTTAGCGATGACCGAGCGAAATTTAAACGGAAAAACGTTTGACATCGCAACCTTCTTCAATTGCTTTTTTATTAGAACAGTGGTTATAATCATTTCAAACATTACTTATAATGCGGTGACAGTTTCAGATAGCAACAATTACATTAATGATTTAGCATCTACTGATATTGCTATTACTCAAAAATTAAATATAGTACAATCTTTACCGAACGAAAGAACCATTAAAACTGCCGTTCCAAGACAATCATAGTCAACTGAAATCAGTTGCTTAAGAACGATCGAATCAATCAAAGCTATGACGATGATTGTTGATACAACTGATGAGCAATATCCAAAATGATGCCATCATTCAAATGATCGCCCATCAATTGCACACCGATCGGTAAGCGCTTATAATGGCCGAAAGGAACGCTTATCGCAGGTACACCAGCCATGTTGGCTGGTTGTGTGAAAAAGTCATCAATTCGTTCACGTTCATACCCTGCGATCTGGTTGATTTCCGAGAAATGAGGTGGCACATCGCAAGTGACTGGTGTTAACAGAACATCACAATTCATCTGGCGGAATGCACGATCAAAATCGTTCTTGATCAAACGACGCACACGTAGTGCCTGCGTGAAATACTCATCGTAGTGCCTGCAATGATGATTTTCATCAAAGCAATATCTTCATTGGAACCTTAATTACAGTAACGATAATAGCAATATCAATTACAACACAGCAACAATAACGTATTATAACAATACTAATTTCAGTTACATCATACGAACAACTCAATCAGTCTCTGTTCTAGACAATCTTTCAATCAATGTTAATTCACTTTTCGTTTCCCCAATAACCGCTCAAAAATTTTCACAGCACTAGTCAACGAACTAACCGTTTCATTAAGAAATAATTTCCAGCGAAGATTCTTCGTCGAACGACTTGATTCAGTGACTCGCTTCGTGATTCCGCATACATCGCATGCGTTGACGAGCGACAATCTGACCTATACCCGTATTTGACACCATCATATCTTAAGTTTCACAACGAATTATTCTCGCATGGAAGTCTTCTCTGTATAAGAGCTCTTTTCGTTTATTCTGTAGTTTTTCTTGCTGGGCCTTTCTCCATTGTTGAACGATGCTTATTTCATGGATTAAAATTGATCATTTAAAGAAAATAATTAGTGAATCAATCGAATGACCCACCTCGCCATATTTGATGCGATATCAGCTTCTGCCAGAACGTGATAGCAAATAATCGAATACTCTGTATGCGGCATACTGATCTCCTTCAGCCGACAACCTAATCTCACCAACGATTCTGCAGCTGCATTCCATACTTGCCAACATTTATCAGACAATGACTTATTGTAATACTCCTGAAAGTTTTTCCATTGGATATCGTCTTTCAGACTAATACGCAAAACCAACTACGCAAAAAAAAGGGGATTCGTCACAATCAATTGTCTACTGAAATCAAAACTTACCTAAATGAAAAACGATCATTTCTTAGATTGAGTTTGATAAGTCAAAAATTCAGATCTACCTTAATATGTATCATCGTATTAATCTCAATTAATGAACATCAAAGCATCAGTTAAAAATCGTTCAACTCAATCTAATTCGAGCAATCTTTCGGTGATTTACACAGCTAATCTTTAAATCGTTTGCATTTAAAAACTTCCCTGCTCATCAAACAAATCAGCAAGTCACTAACAAATTAAAAATACTGGAAATGAAAATTAAAAATTTAAAAAAACAAAAGCAAAATAATGAAAATAACAAAAATATACCAGTGGAATGCCAACGGTGATCCCTTTGAGT
Source organism: Anisakis pegreffii (assembly GCA_035041965.1). Taxonomy (NCBI): domain Eukaryota; kingdom Metazoa; phylum Nematoda; class Chromadorea; order Rhabditida; family Anisakidae; genus Anisakis; species Anisakis pegreffii. Next base: position 23,394 of record JAPYMA010000100.1, on the reverse strand, counting down.
GATCGATTCGGTTGCATGAAACAAGTCTCAGCAGCGTTGATTGATGTTGCATCACAATCATCACGGCCACTCATAATCTCTGCAGAACTATAATGTTTACGATTATCAACCTCTTCGATATAATCAATCCCTTCTCATGAATCAAATGCTCTCATTAAAATTAAAATGAAATAACACCAAATCAAAAGCACAAAAGAAACTCGTCGAATGAACAATCCGTCATGCAACCAACATTTACATAAGGAAAACAATTTCACTGTATGGCTGATAACTTACTGAAGAAACGATTACAATCGATGACATTGTTCGCAATAATCGACGGACAATCCAGTGAATTCACTAGCGGTATGAGACCATAACGAGATAAAACCCCATAGGATGGTTTGAAACCAAATGAGCCCGTAAAGGCGGCTGGATTACGCGTTGATCCACCAGTATCTGAGCCTAATCCCCTGAAAATATTTTCCATTCATTTATTTTTGCAGCTGAGATTTTTTTCAAGCAGCAGAAATACTGAATGAATAATTTCGAATGCTCCTTTCATCAATCATCTTAGATCAACGATGGAAGTAAAGGATATCAAAGAGACAGTAAACAAACATTTCAGCAAAGCCGAGTTGAACCGCAACTGCAGATCCACCAGAAGAGCCACCGGGAATGAGCCAATCTTGATCCAGTCTCTGCTCATCGCTCAGTCCATTCTTAACCGCACCAAAGTAACCTTGAGATGTTGATGTACCCATGCAAAATTCATCCATATTTGCTTTCCCTATTATACAACCACCTGGAAAATACCGACAAGTTTTAGCAATATTGCATTCAGCTCTCACCTAGATGTACTCCCGTGCCCAACTATCAGTAATTTTCTCATCCGAAATGAAATCACAGCATCAAAAGGAATCATTCCGTTTACAAACTCTCCATCATATTATTGCAAACAACGATAAACTAACAAATAAAATCAACCATTCTCGACGATCCTTGATACGACTGTCGCTGTGTAAGGCGCCACAAAATTGGATAACATCTTTGAAGCACATGTTGTTCGATATCCTTTGGTTCTGAAATATTCTACAAGTTGGTGTACTGATAACAAAACAAAAAATAAAACAATTACTAATCTTAAACTGATTCCACTACATTCGAATTTATTGCTTTGCAATTAATCTCTAATAATATGTTAATAATGATTGGATCACAACGCATTCAACGTGAAGATAACGTTTATTCCGAAAAAATTTCAACAACTTAAAATATTAATACGCTGAAAAAATATATTAACAAGTGAAAATGAAAAGTAGGAACGTACAGGAAGCAGTCTTTAACAACAACGGCGAATGGTTTCAGGTTTCGTCGAATCGCATCTCGTGCTTGAGAACGAGCTAAATCAAATGTTTCCGTGATAAGCGCGTTGTACTTCCGAAACTTTATTGCTCGACTTATTGCCTTTTCAATTGATTCCATTGCTTTGCAGTTTAATTTCAGATCATCTGAATATTTCAAAATACAAAATAACACTTCCGAAAATTTCACGATGAATTTTATTCGCAAATAAATTTATTTATGAATTTATTTACGAATAAATTTATGAATTCATTCGTAATTGTGTAAAAATAAAGCTACTGCCAATAACCCGTATCTCAGCCACTCGGATCCGTGTATTATAGAAGGAATTAAAAAACAAATCATTAAAAGAATGCGACAAATCCTTCATAAGAATGGGGTATTCGGTGGCAAATCGTTAATATTCAATAAGCAATAACCAGCGAATCGTATAGGAACAAAAATACATAAAAACAAACTCGATTAACTAAATAATCCACCCTATCTCATTACAATCCAGAAAGTCCGCATAAAAAGTTTCATCCGTATCCGAGGATAAGTCTGTCGTGTTCTGCCAACTCGTTCGTTAAGATTCACTTGCACTGGAAAGCTGGCTGAACTGAATGGTCAAGTTACGGAACGAATGGAATACAGGTTCACTGGAGAAGAAGGAATAAGAGTGATTGAGTGATGTGACCGAAAGGAATGAGAAAATAATTGCGACACCATGAAAGTTTCATGTTTCATAACAAATGAGGAATGAGAGCGATGAAATATCATGGAAATCAGTCATGAAAATTGACAGAAGACTATGGTAGACGAGTTGTTACATAGAAGTGCTGAGTGGGTGTGTACCTTCTGAACCAATGTTTCGATTGGAATCTATTCTTCTGCATTCTATTCATTTTTCAGATTCTTTATTCAGTTTTTACGTCTGATTCACATGATGTCTCGCCACTCTCGACCCTTGCTTCGCTCAATCACATTGCCGTTCCTTCATGACGTGACAGTTTTCTCATTCACTTCTGATGTATCACTGATTCGCTCTCATTTATGCTTCTCGGGATAACTTAAAACATTTCGTCTTCGTTACGTCGTCACATCAACGATAGAATTCGATTTCCAGTAGAATTTGCAGTGTAACTACTTGCCACGTTTTTGGATGTACTCACTATTCAGATCTTATGCTAAAATGCTGGAACCTTTTATGATCAAGATCAGCTCACTCAATTTGTGACTCACGTTTCCGAACGAAATATTTAAAAATTCTGCAGTTCGATTTTTCCATAATACAAGACAACCGACTATTTTGGCATATATGCTGTTTTGGAGTGCCCTTTCATGCAATTAAATCCATGTCATGCCACGTAGTTCCATGTCAATTGCTAGAGCATTGCTGAGCATTTGATGTCATTCATATTCTAAACTGTTCATATAAATTGAATTATTCATTTAGTTGCTTATATCAGTTTGCTTAAATTGGAGGGTTGTGACTGAATTACGAACAAACAATGCAACGAGGTGATGATCGAAAAAAAGCAATTCTTCTGTTCGATGTCGATGGAACATTAACGATGCCAAGACAGGTGCTTTAGAATTTCATTTCAATCATTCATCTTATCAGTAGCACCAGTAAGTTCCCAACGGAAACTTTCAATTTGCAATTTCTTAAACGATTAACATTATGAAGTGTATGTTGAAGCAAAGCGAAATTGATCCAGCGAAATCGCTGTCTTGAAGAAGTTTCGAAGAAGAGAGTACTGGAAATGAATCTGCATAAATGAATATGCTATGAATAAACGAATGAGAATGCAAGCTCATTCACGAAATGGATGGGTGTTCACAAATGAGATATTCACGGTTCATTTCGGTTTTTGCTTTTAGAAGATAGATAAAGAAATGCGTGATTTTCTTGTGGAAGTTCGAAAGAGAATCCCATTAGCGGTAGTTGGCGGATCGGATTTATCGAAAATTGTTGAACAATTAGGTGACAGTCTTGACGATGGTATGTTTCTGCATTGACAGCTACTACGATTCAGTTAACACCAATTGATTGAAAGCTATCAGTATTTGGACGGATTTTGTTTCAAGATGCTTAATTTCGGAATGAAATGAGAAGCGATCACTTTGCACTCAGATGAAATCGAATTTGATTGATATGCAATAATTATTAATTGATTTATAGTCAAGGTTGTCGTCTTTATGAAGCTTTTAATTGTGTTTTGTTGTATGTGATAAGGCAGTGTTTCTTTCATTTGCAATCGATCATTTTAGTGTTAACACGATTCGATTACGTGTTCTCTGAGAATGGTCTAGTCGGTTTCCACGATCAGAATGCGTTCCCAGTGAAGGTAAGAACACATCTTACCGAATCGCATTCTTACGAAGTCCCGTTTATTCTTTTTGCCTCATCGTCTTCTTCATCCGTGCAATAATTATGATTTTGAATAGGGCAGTAATGTTTCTATTGTAAGAGCAAATTTCTCTTCCAAGCAAAACTCATCCGAATCGTACATTTTCAGTCAATCAAAGAGAAACTCGGTGAAGATCGTCTGCAAAAACTGATTAATTTCACGTTGAAACGATTTTCCGAAATCGAACTTCCGGTGAAACGAGGCAATTTTATTGAATTTCGTAATGTTAGTTCATTCATCTGTGCTGAAATTTAATCCGATGTTCATTTGAATTATTGATCATACTGAAGTATATTTGAAGTATCGATGAATTGGTGCGATGAATAGTGAGAATGAGATGATATCTACTTGAGGGTATGTTGAATGTTTCACCAATCGGCCGAAGTTGCTCCCAACAAGAACGACTCGATTTCGTCAAATTTGATGCTGACAACCACATTCGACAACGATTCGTCGAGCAATTGGAAGAATTTACCAAAGGATGGGATTTGAACATTTGCATTGGTTAGTGGAATGTTATGTTTAATATGTTGTTTCTTTTTTTTTTCAAATTTCTCATTTTAATCTGATGCACTGATAATCTATAATTGGCAATCATTATGTGGGAATTTAAAATTGGTTGTTGTCGATTGAGGTGGTCAAATCAGTGTGGATATATTTCCGAAAGGCTGGGATAAAACGTTTTGCCTGCAATATCTGAACGACTTTGATACGGTCTATTTCTTCGGCGATAAAACTGCACCGGTTCGTTGCTTGTTTCTTAGTGGATTTCAGTTTACTTTCGCATTCCGTCCTTTCTAAATAACATGATGCTCCAGTGAAGTTTGTAGAATTCCGATACATGTATATTTAAGTAAATGCTTTTCATCCACACTCAAACGAGGTAATTTTTGTGGATCATAAAATCCACAAACGAAAACCATAAATGACTGATGGTTACTCGAGTGTTTTGAATGGATTCTCGTTATGAGTGTAATCTATAAAGTTATGAAAAAGTCAAAGAAAAATAAAAAGGCTACCCACATTCAAGTTATTGTCATTCATTTGTGCACTGCTGCAATTGATCATCCAGTTGTTTGTAACTCATTGATCATTTCAAAAATGATTTTTTAGGGTGGAAATGATTACGACATATATGTGAGTTCAAGAACGAAAGGATATAGTGTCGCGAATCCAGAAGACACAAGAAAACAAGTTTCGGAACTATTAAAGACGATCCAATGACCATTATATGAACCTCAATGTGATATAATATCGCAATCTGTTGATTCGGTTTCCCGCGATTGTTACTCATTGTTCCTGTTAACCACTCTTCGGGATGATCACTGAACTTAAGTGGAGTGTATGTTCGAAGTTATACGGCAGTAATGATGATAATAATAATATTAATAATCGCACAAGGGAAATGAATTCACACAACTGAACGAAGAATCAAAATTCCATAGTGTGGCCGTCCTCTTCTTCGTCTCGAACCGGCATTCTAACGGCTCTTAAATATGGATTCTCGTCTAAAGGTATCTCTTCAGTTGCACTAACATTAGTGTTAGCCGTATTGCTATTCGCATTACCGCTGCCATTTTTATCGTTGGTGCTCTTATCGACACCACTCAGTTGAGAAGAATCCACATTCGGATTGCCAGAAACTGAATCTGATTGCGAAGCGGACGACGTCGCTACTGGATCATTGGATGTCGCATCATTACCACTGCTTTCCTCATTAATTTCATCGCATATCAACGCACTCACATAAGGATAATTTTCCAAACTCGGCTCCAATACTGAAATATTCATCATTCTTAATTGTTCACTGCTTAAGAAAAAGAAATGTTTGCACTAGAACATGAGTTTGAACACGAAAAAATATAATCCTAGTGATGTATAATTGATCGAATTTTTCATTCACCTCATTCAACTTACCTATTTTTATGCATATCCTATGCCAAATTCAAAAAAAACAGACTTAAAGTTAATATTCAACTATTCAATTGATAAATTCAGATATTATCCCAGTTTATAAACTTTCATCCCACGGTAACCATGTATAACACAATCTGATGATATGATACCACAAATAATTAAAAATCAACCAAGAAAAAGCTGACTTTGACAGATTGCCGGTAATCTTCTTCGCAGCAACGAGTGCTCAGATTCTCCGAGAACGAAAAGATTCTCAGCCAGAATATCATTTATATGACCACTGGTTGAATTTTCCAATTCCTTAACCAAAACAAACAAAATTCATCGATCCATTTCTTATCAATTGCAAATTAAGACTATGTTCCATAACAATTCCGTTTGATAGCGTGTTGAAATAGGAACTTTTTCATTTCTTTTAATCTTCAAGAATGAAAAATACCAATGGACGGAAGAGAAATAATTGAAAAAGACGAACAGAATTCGATTTTGGATCATCGGCTTCAGCAGATTCGAACAATTCGGGCATCTCATCATCCTGTCCTTGTTTCAGTTCCTCGTTCAAACGTTCAGTTTCGATTTGCGTTTGTCTTGCAATAAGACGAGCTTTTTGTTGCCTTTTCGTTTCTTCCAACTGCAAAGTCAAAATATTTTCTCACAATTGTTTTCCTTTCACAACACCAACAAAAAAAGAACTGTTGATGTTCACGAATTCACCAAGTCAAATTGATATTTTCTAGATTCAAAACAGTTAATTAGAGTGAATATGCAAATAATACAAGAAGATCAAAAAGAACAGCTGCATTGCGATCTGTGAAACAAACAAAATTAAAACCAATTGCCAACAAACGAACAATCTGTCGAGCTTCTTGACGCATTCGTTGTTCGAACGCACTGAAAACAGATGTGCAAGGATGTGTGCGTAGCATGAAATCCCGCAACGATGCTTCAGAGTTTCTCTTCAGTTGTGCAGATGCTTCTCGTACTTTTTCATACGTCAATTCAGGCTCACCGGATATCTGTGGAAATTCAAACGGAAACTCAATCCAGAATCAACGTGAAAAACAATTTTTCCATCCAGTCTATTCGAGCCAGTTTAATAAAATTAACAAAAAACTGCAAAGATTTGACGAGTCAATACCATTAAATATATTAACTGATTGGTATGCACAGTTATCAAATGAAATGTTCAAATGTTCACCTCAGTTCGAATATAGGTGTGAGGATCTGGGAATGGAGGTAAATAGTCAGGGATGTGTGCGTGATGTCGTCGTGTGTTACCAACGTGTAACGGTGTTGGAGGAGTGCTCTGTGTTTGTTGTTTTGCTAAAATTATTACTCTACTCAACTGAATAAACTATCTGAGGTACCATCAGTCAGTTCTTGTTTTGAATTCAATCATTCTTTCATTATTACCATTGCTTTCTTAAAATTGAATATCTTTCTTCTAGTTGAACTCATAACAATCTAATATGAGTTTTCTAAGATAAATATTTGGAACGAATCAGATAGAATTTTAGAGAATGCAATGAACTGGTACGGCATGAACCTGAAATCGATATCAGACAACAGAATAATCAAATGATTAGGAAGTGGATGATGAGGATAACGGTGAAATCAACAGCGAGATAAACGATCTAACGTGGTGCAATCACAATTGTTCCTTGAGACTGGCATTTTGTGAAGAAATCCGGTAATTCCATAACGGGTGTGCCTAGATCGATCAACGACATAATGATATCACTTGGAATTGAGACCGTTCGACCAGCTAATTCTGTGAATTGACGAGTCATTGCACCAACCTCCATAATATCTTCAATATCACATTATTATTCGAGGGTTAACAGCAATTTTGGCTGACCGCACAATGACATCGTACTGTTCAAATAGATTCTATCTCCTAGATATGTTTGCTGATCAGGTGTTTTCGGTACTGTCTACGCCGAGAGCCTTATCAAGTCATTCTTCAGAAATTCTCATCACTCCACACAAATGAAAACTTTAGTAGGATGCAAAATTTTCGACGAAATATGATGGACAAATGAATAATTCAAGCAAACTGCTACAATAAACGCTCGTTAAACTTTTCTCGAGATAAACATTGAAACATTGAAATGGTGATTAAAAGAAAGAAGCGAAATACAAGAAGTAAATGAAATAATGAAGTGAAACCAACATGAGCACAGCATATGTGTGAGCAGTTCAAGCACATTCGATTCGATGAACTCAAATCCAGCTTGTCTACACATCGCAGCTACTGACTGTCTAAATAGAAAGGCTCTTTCGTTTGCATTCAATCCAACTCACAAAGACATGATGCTTAGTTGAGAATCAGATTTAAACAATAAGAAAGCAGTGCTCAAAAGTGTTGAACCTTAAAACTTTACGAAACACGAAATCTGTGGTCGTCGGTGGATACGCACTTGTCGCATGTGTTGAACACAGCGGATGCATCGTGGATCGTCCCGACATTACGACTGCAACAATTTATCTCAACTTATCAGTCATCAACAACATTCTCTTTAATTAGATAACAACTATTTGAATTGTTCGACGAAAAAGTTCCACACTCTGATTAACGTTAAGAAGTTAGACGAGATGAGATGGATAGGCGGAGAAATGACAAATTCAGCTGATCAATCGCCAATTGTCAGTGAGACGGAAATGGTGGTGGCGGCAATCTGTGAGATTCGAATGAAATTTATCGTAAGATTGGACTGGGCAACAAAATATTTTGTTATGCGCCTTATTCCATTGGTAACGTTGTCGGGGAACTTTTATTTTGTGGATTGATTAATTCCTCTGTTGGTTGATATTGTGAATGGAAATCACCGACCGCACATCCTAGAGGCGCTCGTATCTACAGCGTAAATTCCTCGAAGAAAGGCTCTTCAAATGAGTCTTCTCGATTCATAACAAAACAAATCTTATTTCAGAATATAAGTAATAATCTTTCGTTACATACGATCTTAATCGATTCTGTGTTCGTTTCAAAATATAACAACTATCGACCGATGGCAAAACCGATAGATATCGATTTCACTTCAACTCCATCAAATAATTGTGACGAAAAATCGAGCAACACTAAAGCGGTGAAACGAAAACGCATTGTTGATGACGATTTGAGTTCAAGTGAAGATGAATACCAACGTAATCATGAGGACGAGTAGGTCTTTTCAATCGTATTTTCGCATCATTTTATTTTCATATCATTTTAAAAAACTTCTAGACTACGATTATTAGAGCATGGTCTTTATGCCTTGCACATCATATGGTTTCCATCATTTTAGAACCAATGAAAATGCAAAAATTTATACTTCCAGACCACGATTGTCAGAGCATGGTCGCGCTATAAAGAAACGGTTAGAAAAAGAGGCGACTATGAAAGAAACAAGGTCAACAATACTTGGAGAAGTGAGCGCATTTTCATTCAAAAGTTATCATTCTTTCACTATCTTACTTTCGCTATTCACTAGTTAGTTGCTTTCAAGAGGAATACTTAAGAATAATGCTATACGAATTCATTTCTGAGATATGCATAATTCTAAATTTTTTTCACAAATCGAGCGCAATGATTTTTCAGTCTTCGAGAATTAGTTCTCGCAATAAACCGGTGTCGTCCTCTCAAGAAGTTAACACTTTCATCAGACAAAAAGAAACGAAGAGTGGTACGTCGACTGAGAAACCTGCAGGAAATGCCATCGATATTTACGATAAAGAATTTGGGATTCGCGTCAGGTATCGATTAGCATTTTCCAGATTCAAATAGATTTATCACCCGCAGATCGAGTTCTTTTTCGATGCTAATTTTGGTCCACTTTTATTCAGTTTGCTTTTTCTGAATCAAGTCGAGATAAGGACGTGAGCTTTTTGAAACGTTCGAATGAGGTTTCTACCAAAATTTACATATTACATGCAAATAATCAAATAGTTGGATTCTCTAGTAGTGTGTGAGTCAAATTTCACTGAAATTCTGCATGCATAATCTTACATATTACCTGGATTGGCCAGGCTATCAAACGTTTGCAACGTGTATATTGCAAAGTGCTACGATTTCAAACAATCAGATGCAGTGAGCAGCGATAAAAATTGAGGATTTGAATGAATTTTTGTGAGTGAGCAAATATATTTTCAGAAATCCCAAAATATCGTCGTCAATTTTCCAAACATATTGCGATGGCCTCGAAAAGATTCGTCCATCACGTGTAAAATCAGGAACGGTGAATTTTGTTTGCATCTTTTCTTCACTTCAGCTAGCTTTTCACAAACATTTTCCTAAACAATTCAAAAGATCCCATTCAATGTTCATATCCAATCATCTGTCTCTTATCGTTTCAATCAATTTCTGACAGTTATCAGTGCATAAACGAGGAATGATTTCCAGTCTGCACCAAGTGGTGCATGGGTAACGATGGGTGTTGTCAGTGATAAAAGCGACTATCGAAAGAGTGCGAATGGTCACGATTATATGATTTGGAGAGTTGCTGATTTAACGGTACTTCTACTGAATTTTAACTTGAATTTGTTGATTCGAAATATCTCAAAATTTTATTCTCATATACTCTAATTGATTCACTTCATATGTGACTATTCCAAGCATTATTAGTTTGAATTGATTTTACATTCACAGTGACACATTCACACACATTACTTCGAACCACAGTTGCTCATTTCACCTTATGGATATGACGAGCTTTCTGTCTATCAGTGGCTTTCATTGGCGTTTGTGATATTTTGAAGTGACCAAAAATTTTTCATATCATATCGTTTAATTGCTTTTGAATTGCACGAAGATATTCAGATTCACCTCTCAGAAGAATTCATCTGAATTGATTTTGCAATTTGCAACTGAGATTAGAAGCAATGAAACAGTTGATGAATTAAAGTGAAATTAAACAAAAGCCAAAAAAAATTTTGAAGGACTGTCAGAGTGCACCATTAAAAGTATTCTTATTCGGCGATTGTTTAACTGAACATTGGAAGATACAAATCGGTTACGTGATCGCGTTGACAACACCAGCATTCATGGACGGAAACTCGAAAGGTTATTTGTTGTTGCCATTTATTTCATTCTATTTTACTGTATCAGTTATCATTTTGCATTGTTCATTTGTTATCCTCAGGATTGTTCAACTGCATCTATAACTTCAGATGCATCTGTAACTCTGAAAGTGACCAAATCGATTCACATGATTGAGATTGGTTTTTGTCCTGATTTCGCTATTTGTAAGGTTCGTCCAATTTTTCTTGTTTATATGATTATTATAAGGAAGTGATAGTAATCTGGTTGTTACTAATTTTTTGATCGTGAATTCGATCGCCGAGTTTCTGTATATTCTCCAATAAACAGTTATTTCAGTTATCTGTATCTACTAAGATGTTATGAATTCCAAACGGTGATTCACTGAAAATATTGACAAAATGCTGAACTGATAACAAGAATATTAACGATTGCAGGCGAACAAAAACAATGGTTCGGCGTGTAAGAATGTGGTGAATAAATCACAAAGCGACTATTGTATATTTCATATTGAGAAAATGGCACGTAAACTATCGGCAAATAGAGGCGCATTTGACACTTCAACCTCAAATCCATGTCGTTTTGGCGCAAACAATAAGCTTCGCAATTTTTCGAATGTCTTCTATGGTGGAGCAATGATTGCACCACAAAAGAGGTTTATAAAGTCATGTTGTATGATTGGATGCTTTATCAAAATCACATGCTTTATCAACAAAAAAAGATCGTTCGACCGAAAAATCTACTACAATCTAAGTTTGAGAAAAATGCTGGACGCATCCTGCGATCAGTTTAATTTTGAAACTATTTTAATGATTTGCAATTGTATTTTGAGAACTGCAAGTGCGCCTGTGAAACAATCGCCGATCAATTGGAATCGGACTCTTCCTATGTCATACCAGTCATTACTAACAACAACAACAACACAACATCCACCACAATCCAATTCATCACAAAGCTGTAACAAAAAGGAAATTATACAGAAAGAACACGACCGACTAAAGCAAATCATCAACAACAGAGTAAGTCGATGGTCTTTCTCAGTCATGTTACGGGCTAAAATTGCTTTTCGTATGTGTGAATTTCATGTTGAATAGTTTTAATTTCACTTCGTTCCTGTGCTATTTGAGGTAAACATGAAGAATGAAAGCGAGTCAAATGTATGCAATGTGTTAAGATTCAGTCAAATCGTTTATGATCAGAATTGATGATCTTTCAGACGCATATGGCTGGTGTGCAGAATTTGTTGAAATATTATTCGAAACATGATAAATCGACGACTGGTAACGGTGCAGCAACTTGTTCGTCAGCAGAGAAACCACAGCCAGCCAGTTCGTTGAAGGAGTTCATTGAAAATGAGGTGACTGATATTGTGTTTGTAGCAGTTTATAGATATGGCTTCAAGATTTTTGTACTTATCATCATTTCTGTGTATCGTTTTCACTTGATACATTAAGTTGTTTGCTCGTATGTAATTATTTTGTTCACAATTAATCATATCCAAATATATATATATATATATATATATATATATATATATATATATATATATATATATATATATATATATATATATATATATATATATATATATCCCCAATGAATCGCTATGTTAGGTGTTATTATTATCCAGCCGCTCGCAGTTCAGTCACTGTAAACTATCAGTGACATCAGAAATAATAGAAGCATTCATTGAATAGAAGCTTTCATTATGACCAAAGTGATAATTTAAAATTGTTTTTTAAAACTTTCAACTCGAATTTAGATAAAATAAAATTTATAAAAATATGCTGTTGAAAGAAAATAAATCAGACATTAATTTTGATAGGCCAAACGTGAAGCGATTAACAAATACAAAACGCCAGTGTTGGGAAGAGGTCAACAGAATGGTATTATTACACTGTGTAGTCCAAAGAAGAGAGCATCAGCCCGGCAAGATGCTGCCGAACGAGCAAAGGTTTAGTATTATGTTTGTGTTGTGGCTTGAATTGTATCTTCATTGAATTGGCATGGATATGTGGTAGTATGATTGTGTGCCAAAGAAAACTAATCACCCTTCTAAACAAACACTTTTAATTGTCCATCGATTCAAAGAACTTTATATTGTATGGCTTATTCATATGTATACGCTGATCGATTCTAGACTTGATTGTGAGACATATGTCTAGGTTCATAAATATTTGCGAACTCTTCAAAGTGGTAATAAATTTAGCAAAGAGCAATCGCGGTCATCCGTTCGAAAGGTGGTGTCGACAAACTTCAGCCGAAATCTAAAGCCGAATCGTCACGGAAACGTTTACGCGGTACATTTTTCAGTCAATACCTACGAGTCAAAATGTTTTTGTTGCTATTTTAATCATCGTTATAACAACGTTGTCATTACAACTTGATATGTCAATTCGGAAATATTCACAAACTTCTTTATTATTAACACTTTCATAGTTGTAGTGCCTATTAAATATTGTTTCAGAAAGTAACGATAGTTGTGAATTGAAAGAAAAACAGCCAGAATCTTGTGAAACAGCGAAATCAAACAAGGATGATGAATCAACTGAAAACAGTGGCAGTCGTTCATTGATCACTAACAAAACATTCACAAAAGACGATTTGCTTGCACTGCTCAACACGAAGACCTCTCACGAGCGTGAATTAACACAGGTTTTGTTATCAACTCCTTTTTTGTTTCGATTTCTCCGATTAATTTTCGAATGTAGAAATAAATCTTTGTTTAAAATGTGACATTTGAACTTGTTTGTATGCAAGTGCGATTTCTGATTTGCCTATACGTAAGTGCTTCATTTTGTTCATGGATTAAGCAGTCAATTCGAACGTTTTCTTATGTGTATGATTGGAGAAGATTGCGATTTTTATTTGACAAATAAAACGATTTTCAGGATGAATTAGATCGCGAAAATTTATACTTCAATACGATGCAACAAAAGGAGAAAGTTGAAACGTTTGTTACGGAAACAATGGAAGTGAAAAATTGTAACGTTGTCACGTGTAATAAGGTAACGTCAATTGATTTGAATCCGTATTTTGTCATCCATATCATTGTTCATCTCACATTGTTGTTTGTTTGAGAATTGTGATTGTTGGTGTTTGGTTTGTGATTTTTTTGATACTGAGAGTTTTTGTGCAATTGATGGTGTATTTCAGTGCCAGTATACTTGGCATAGACAAAGTGACTACTGCTTATCACAAGGACATAAAGTTGTGAAGCACAAAGCGAACAGACGTTACTTCCGGTGTCGATCATGTTCCAAAAGAACAATTTCCTACAATCTTTTGCCAATCAAAGCTTGCTCGGTTGGTGTTCAAATATTGAAACATCTCAATACATTTGTTGCTGTTGTTCTTTCAACCCCTTAAAACGATTTCATTATTATTTTCATTTGTTTCTATAGGATCTAAATTGGGCATTTTATTCTATCTTCACCTTCAAAATTCGAACTTGAAATCCGCAAAAATAAAATAATTATTTATTGCGTTATGTTGCGTCATCCATGAGAATGGTATTCACGCTTCGAATTTGCAATGAACTGAAGAATGTGAGAAGGATGTTCAAGTTTTAATGTTACGAAACTATTCATCATTATTTTTGCCACATTATCAGGACAACTCTCAATATTCGTATCAATATTATGATCATTTACGCTGATCATATCGTTGTCTCAATTACAACAGTATTATTTTCAGCAATGTGGCGAAACTAATTACGAACGCGTCGGTATGCGTGATGAACGCAAAGTGAAGCCCGTGAATGCAAAATTGTTGATTCGTGGTGAAGAATGCAAGTTCTTCAAATAGAATGCTCTCCGCCAAAGAAATTTGTTCATGTTTTCATGTATATATTATAGTTCGTTTTTACTCTTCTTTATTAATTTTTGTTATGAACCTTGTTGAGTCAGCGGATATACGCTCATGAAGCGGAGTGAGATTAAGAATAGTTGTTTATCATTATCATTTGTCTTCTTCTACGACCCTTTTTTCGATTCATTTCATCGTCTTATAGATCTGTTCAGTTCGGTTTTGATCATTTTCGTATGTGTTCTGAATTGTTTGATAGGACTGTAGGAAGTATTGATTACTTTACTGACTTTTATAATTATTATTGTTATTATTATTACTATTTTTGCGATGAAATATCGCCTGTACAACGATGATTCCTTATTGTTAGGAAATTTTCCGTATTGGTATTGTTATTGTTATGATTGTTGCAAGTATTCGTATGGTTACGATGATCACTGTGATTATTGTCTTTATTTACGCTGAAGAGGTGTTTGTTAAAATGGAATAAAATACGATCTTGGAAGTGTGTCGGATCAAGAATATGCCGAGTATTCGTATCGTAATCGTTCGTAACAGCGCCCTTGTTGGTGGCATTACGTTATCGCATTGCCGCTGCAATCCCTCCGTGCTTTTGCAACAGCAAATTGTGAAGTTCACTAATTTTTATTGATACAAAACAACAGAATTCATTTATTTTCGTGTTAATAGTGTTTTGTTTTGTTTTTTTTTTGGGGGGGGGTTTATTAACTGTTTTTGATGATGCAGAAATAGCCGAACGTAAAGTTTCTCTAACTTTATCTGTTTCAAACTGTTGAAATATTATCGATCATTTGAAAGGTTTGGAACATTGGAACATTGTTAAAAACTTAGCCATCAAAACTAATCACATGGCAGTTTCTTAAACAACTTCCACATCCATTAAGAGATTCATTCAGAAACGTTAAATTCCTTTAATTAGCGTTCAAGATACCTTTAATCACGGTAGAATTTAGGTTTAAACTGTTTGGATTCAAGTGGTATTTAAATTGTTCAACATTAAATCGACTATATTTTAGTTGTTCCGTGTACTGATGAGATCTATTTTTGGATATTGTTTGTATCTGTATGCTAAATTTACCGATGTCTTTTCGTTAGCTCGATACAGTTGTCGTAAATGATGTGACTTTTCGTCGAAACTATTGAAAATGATGTTTTTTCAGTTCATATTCAAGATGTCATCAGATTCGGATAGCTCATTTGAAGAGCAGAAGAAAACAAAAAAGAAAACTGATTCGGATAGCTCATCTGAAGAGCAGAAGAAAACAAAAAAGAAAACAACAACGCAAAAAGACGGACAGTCGTCGAAAAAACGAAAAACCGATAAAGATGAGGTGAATTTCGTTGCTTCAAAATAAATTTTGAATAGAATTGGGAACGGCAAATCTGGAGAGTTTTCTGAATTCCATTGCAAAACTTTGCATTGCGATAAAAACCTTCATATGCATTGCGACAGTGTAATGCAACTTATTCATCATATCGAGATGAGATTATAAATTGCTTTGAGTTCGATGTCAATTGCAAAATTGTTTTCAGCAAGAAAGTTCCTCGGACGAAGGTGTTATCGATAAAACACCGATAAAGAAAACCAAGCAAAACGCATCGAAACATATGAAAAATTCAGACGGCGATGAGGTTCAGATTTCCTTGAATGATGTTCATAAATTTACCGCAGTTGGATCCACGCTTATTAATAAATATCATCACATTTGATGGTTTGAATACGACGTAATGATAGGCGTAAATGATTTTGAAGATTGATTGAAATAAGAATTGAACCGTGATCTCTGTTCAGATCGTGATGATATATAAAGATCCCAGCTACTTTAAACGTGTTCTTTGCTGGATTTTAGTTAAAGTTTTAGATGCTGGAGCTTGGTAAAATGCGTTTCGTAACAGTGCGTTCATTCAAGGGAAAGGCACTGATTGATATACGAGAATATTATCAAGACGTTCGTTTGTCAAAATATCTCATTTTGTTACCGTTTTGAAAATTCTTTACGAACTAATTCTATTACTGATTGCATTTTCACTTCATTTATTTTTTTTATGGCGCATTCCATGTTCGCTTATCAGCCGTCATAATAATATGAGCCGAAAAGCTTCACTGTGTTTTTTTTTCTTCAATGAATTGAAGTAGAAGAATAGACGGAAATTTTATTCTTTCATTAACTTTTCAAAGTAAGTATTTCAGAAGAGTGGAGAGATTAAACCGGGTCGTAAAGGTATCAGCCTCTCTCGTGAACAGTATCAAAATTTCAAAGAACTTACCTCAGAAATTGATGAACGTCTCCGAGAAGTTTAATAATGATTTTCAACGCTCTCATTTTGCTTATCTCATTTTTGATCGTTGTATTTTTTACTCGTTATTTTTGAGAAATTTTACATTTTGATGAGCTCTGAATATGAGTTGCAAGTTTTTGAAGTTATCGGTTTTAATTGTTTGTATTGATCTCTTTTACATCATCTCTGTATTCGTTGTGTCTCATATGAGGTCATGCATATATGTTGTTTGCTAAGCATTTTACCATTCGTATGTGCTTCAATCCTAAGATATTATAATTATTTTTCATTATAAGTGTCACTGTTGTTGAATTTTGAGTTTTCAATCTTGTTGAAAAAAGAGAAATTGGTCACTGAAAGGAGTCAACACACAACATGATTCGTTGCATATGATGCTTATCCTTTTTGATCAGTCGTCGTGATTCATTATGAGTGTATGCACGCTTCATTAAGAATTTTCCGTCAGAAACATTTATACTTTTCTGTATTTTTAAAATAGAATATCACGAATATGATGGTGGGTGAAAACTACCGCTTCGCTGGGCAAGCATGAAAGTACAGATAATTGGAACTGGTACTTCCGATAGTCTTATAATGCTGCACTACTAATCAGTACTGAGATCAAGTTGTTGGATGAATGTGACTATAAATATTCGAGGATATGCGCATTTTTAATGTGAGAAATGATAGATGCAAAGCTGTTTTCACATGTTAAGACATAGCAATGCGGAGGATTGATGTGATTATATCGAGGAACGCAAACTAGTAATTAATAAATACCAATGATGCTGATATTGTAATAGTAGTAGTGAGGTAAATGGAATGAAATAAAAGTGACGATTTGGACGGAATGAAATCGAATAAAATGGAGTAGGGTTAAGGAGTGTAAATATTTCGGTGTAAAGACATCAGCTTCAGCACCTTCCACAATAGAGCACAAATGCTTAAGGATTTAGAACTTTGAAGAGTCCGACACTATAGCAAAATCATTGCGTTTCATGAAATATCTTCAGAAATTCAGCTAAATCTTCGAAATGAAGTACTTTCCGTCAGTAGTGTAAATGCAGAAGAATTGTTAAATGTGAGGTTGTATCCGAGCCATTGTAGTGTTGGGTAAAGGTCGGGCTAAATGTGGTTTGAAGAGATACTGCTGACGTTATAGTGACGTAGTACAGATCAACGCAGAGATCAACTGCGTATTGTTCCGCGTAATATGAAACACTGGGCATCATGGCATCGAGCTGAAACTTACACTTGTTGTGATACTGCATAAATATCGAGTTTACATTCTCAGAAGAATATCAGTCGGCGTATAGCCAGTGAGAGTATTAGCGAATTGTAATTATATCACGCAGTGACTCTATTTAGCAGTTTCTCATCCTCTAGCAATTGTTTCTAGTAACATTGGGATGGAGTATCGAAGTCGAGGAGCGAAACGGGACAAGATATTCTTTTCATGGCAGTTTTAATTAGGGGTGATTTCATGGCAGTTTTAATTAGAGAACACATCTTGCAGATACCTGGAAGAATCGTCGATGAACTGAGAACGTTAAAATGTGAAGCACCAACGTTTCCGAAGCGTTCTAGGAATGTTTAGCCATGCCCACAGTTAAGGCAAGCAACAGAAGTAGTACGTCCGGAGTTAAATGTCTACAATAACTAACCACGCCCACACTTAATGCATCTAACGGGATCAGTACATCCGAAGCTAAATGACTACGGTAACTGGCCACGCCCACAGTCAATGCATCCAACGGGATTAGCACCTCCGTAGTCAAATGACTACGGTAGCTAGCCATGCCTACAGTTAAATGTAACCAACGGAAGCAGTGCCTCTGCGGTTAAATGACTGCATGAAACCGTCCACAACTAGGATAACCTTGTAATAACAGACAATCAACGTAATTCCCATCAATCCCAAATCTAATCAATTCCTAACTATGATAATAGCCTCCTTCCAAACACGACTGAAACTATTATATTATTTGTTTGAGTAATCTCTCATTTCCTCGCAATTTGCAAATCAGCAATTCACCAATTCAGTTTCCATCGTTCTTGTGTAGTTATATTCACGAATTACCTCACTCAGTTTTTGTTTGATGGAAGATGAACATGTAAATTCAGAAGCGCTGTCCAGACACTGTGGAAGATTTTGGTACCAAACCTCGCCCACGGCGATCGAGGAAAAATGCAGAACGTTTTTCGATGACACATACTTTACACAAAAGGAAAATTAGATCAGAAGTCATAGAAGGCAGCTCTCTCTGTGCATACCTCTAATTACCAGACACCGAGGGTCACCCAAGCCCACTGATCTCATCACAGGATTTACTCTCGCATGCATTAAACGTCACGTCATAAATGCCCCATTGGTTGTGCTGCTTTTCCATTCCTATTCCGTTCTAAACGACATTTAAAGAATTGTCTTTCATAAACTGTTTCCTTATAACAGAATTTGAGAGAACGTTTTTCAAAATAATCTAATTCATTCCTCATAATTTGTTTCAGTATGCTTCAAGAATGTGTGACGACATTCTCATGGAATATTCCTTACAATTAGGAAACATGGAGGCTTAGTAAGAAGTGATGAGGTAACGTATAGGCTCAGTCAAAAGTGCTGAGGTAACGCATGAGCTAAGTCACAAGTAGTGAGGTAACGCATGGGCTAATCACAAGTAGTGAGGTAATGCATAGGCTCCGTGAGAGGTGTTGAGGTAAAGCATAGATTTGGTGAAAAATAATGAGGCAAAGCAAGGGATAAGTGGAAGGTGATAAGTTGAAAACATAGGTTTAGTCATGAGTAGAGAGGTAGAATTTGGGTTTTTGTGCAAACTGGTGAAGTAGCGTATAAACTTTGTACTATGATGCGTTAAGATTGCGTGTGGGCTTGGTTATTTTTATTGATGCAAAGTTTAGGTTTGTACTATGTAGAGAGGTGAAGTCTGGGTTTTTAATGTGTGTGGTGGGTAAGAGTTGTGTTAAGGGATAATGGAATGATAAGATTACCTGTTCGACGTAGTTTGTTTGATCATGTTTTCTCTTGTTGGGCGGCGATAAGGAGA
The DNA here is from genome assembly GCA_035041965.1 of Anisakis pegreffii. NCBI lineage: Eukaryota > Metazoa > Nematoda > Chromadorea > Rhabditida > Anisakidae > Anisakis > Anisakis pegreffii. Next base: position 3,553 of record JAPYMA010000100.1, on the reverse strand, counting down.
TCCAGATGGATCGACTGATGCAAAAAATTCAGATTTTACTGGGCAAACTTCAGAAGACGGTATCCTTGAAGGTGCCACCTGAGATAATATTAATAAAGTACCTATCTCTCCTCAACAAAACCGAATTGCACATTAAAATTTTTAATATTATGAATCTGGGGGTTCTGCTGGATCGAAAGGTGAAAAGAAATTCACATGTTTTCGGGCAAACCTGAGAAGACGGTTAGCTCGAATATCGCAATCCGCCTGTTGCTAATATGAACGTATTGATTGCTTTATAGTGATCAATTTGTATGAATGAGCGCGACTGCGCCATTGAATTGAGACATATCTCCAGAAAATGGCTAACCGTCTTCACAGGTTTGCCTGAAAAGTTGCGAATTTCTTTTCAGCATTCGATCCAGCAGATCTTCTAGATTCAGAATATTAAAACTTTTACTAAGCAATTTGGATTAGTTGAGGAGATATTGGCATTTTATTAGATCGTTTCGATTTATCCATGCAGGGTTGCTTTATGCTATTCATTCAAGAGTTTTCTTGCAGTTGTTCTCAAGTATCTTGTTGCTAGAATGCGATTTGCTCATCAGAGCGATTCGACTGCATTGAAATTAAAGATGTTGATCATCTCAATTGTATCAATCATCTCTTCTTGATTCAGGCTGATTATGATATCAATAAGGAGCCTCTTACAGAAGCAATCAGGTATCGTTCCTGATAGATCCTTATGCTTTAGCAAATACAAAAGTTCCAAATCTGAACTTCATTGAATGATACAACGTCAAATAGATGATCAGAGATCAAAACCAATTACGATGTTGTTTACTCAGTACATTGGAATTTCGCAATAGCTTTCTGCATGCACTGTGTCAAAAAACGTCAAACGACGTTCCATGCTTACAATGCTTTGAACACGCACGTGTACACCTACGCACGCTCGCATCCGAAGCATGACACTCAGAATTCATGAAGCCTCTGCATCTCTACTTCCTCATATATTCCCATGCTATTTTCCTTCTCACTAGTCTTCGCGATGCTATTTCGATAATTCTCGACCAGTTGATAATAACAAACGCCCCGCCTATCAATTGATTTTTACCTCATCTAACCCAACCTATGACTTAAATCGCTTTCAATTCTGCTAACAAAATTTTACGATTGCTTCCATTTGATACATTTATTCATATAAATTTTTGATTTATTCCTATAAATTTCAATTCATTTGATTTAATCCTGTAAAGTTCCATGCACTTACATTCTCCCTTGATAATCTAACAATAAGATTTAGCGTACCCCCGAATTTCATGTGCATGCTGCAATGAAACAGCTACTAAGATTTTGGAGAATGTTTTCGATAAACTATCAATTTTTTTCAAAAATATTGGAATTCATCGACTAGCTGCATGACATAGTAATGCGTACATGCTCTGTCGTTCTGCTCGTAAATGTGATCACAAATGTGCACTCTGTAAATTTCTTTGATCTGTTGATGAGACCATAGCAATTGATCACAACAGATCATGTCACAGTGACTGCATTACTCATAACATTGATAGTCATTTGCTTTTGTTATGAATGTTTTATGCGGTGGAGTGATGCATCTTTGTTTGTGTTATTCATGATTTTAGTATCAGTGATACTTTGTTAATATTTTATCAGCATTGGAATACACCCGCTATAATTGGTATGGAATATCAGTTACCCGTGAGGCAACTTACTAATAATAATCGTATTGAATCGCTCGGCTTGTTTTGAAATGAAATTGATGAAAGCTGCGGACTATTCATTAAATACTGTTCCAGATGTGCACAGTGCTGGGAACAAAATAGCATCAACGATGCGTCACTGCTGATCATCTCAAACCGAAGGTGAGTAATTAAATCATTTGTATGATGATTTCGTTTGTTACTTAGCGATTTGAAATGACTTGAATATCAGTCGGTCCTGTTAATTTCTCGTGATCTGATATAAATTATCGTGTATTCAGTGAGTTGGGTGGAACACGTTTGGATGGATAATGTATTTATTTGGATGGATAGTGTTTGTACGATTTTTTTTTCGACGAAGACGTTCTCGATGAATGGTGTTCGATGAGAAACGACGACAGTTCGCGACATCAAGAAAACAGCGATATCGAAACAACAATATCAAAACATAAGATATCAAAATCAATATCAAAATTACAACAAGCGTATCACAATAAGCGAATAACATCACATGATAGCGCGTGGAAGCGCAGGGTTAGAAGCTTGAACTTTATTTTCTTTTCATTAGAACTTGAATAAATAATCCGGAGTTGAACAACTCCTCATTTTTTATTATTTGTTTTCACTTCTATTAGAACTTAGGGGCCAAGAATAAAATTAAGTCGTGGTCAGTGACTACTTTTTTGCATGCTTTGTTATTTTTTCTTTAATTCATTCATGAATATTGTAAATTATTTTGTATATGTAGAATAGTTAATTACATGTAAATCGAACTTTATTTGTAACCAACTTGTTCAAATGAGATGACAATACAGTGATGGATAGTGTGATGCATTGTTGAATGTTATGAAACTTATCATTGTTAATCGAAATATGTTAATGATGCGTCGTTTGTTTTAACTGGGGGGTTTTTTAGTGATTTTTAATTCAGTTGTTAATATTGGTTGCGCTATTACTGTATTATATTATTGGTATTATTATAATTATCACTGTATTGTCAGAAGCGGAGAAGTTTAGCGGGCAGTAGAACCTTAGTGGTCCTCTAATAGATGGTGATTCTAAACTTTAATGCAAATTCTCTAAACTTTTCATTCAACCCAATTGAAAATGGGAAAATGTCGTATGAAAGAATTCGATATCAAAGCAAAATTGTAATAATGAATTTTGTTTTCTATTTATTCTTTGATATTGTGAATCAATTGATTTGTATGCATGTACTGATGTTTAATGCCACAAATTGTCATTTATTGTTTCATTACTTATTTATTTATTCATTTTGTATATTTATCATTGTTGTCAACATTACGAACATTTTTGTAAGGGTTGTGGGTAGGGCAAAGGAGGGATGCGGCACGTAATGACCCGCTTAACTCCGGAGCCAGAGGTAGGGACTTGGACTGGCCCTATGTATCACCCATCCCACATAATCGAATTTTTTTTCCAGTTTATGCACCCCGTCATTCCCCTCGCCTCCCTCTTCCACAATACGGACTCTATTGTGTGAACCTGTGTTGGACTCTAACGTGAGTAGCATATCTTCTGATATTTATTGAGGTAGTTTTCACTTAATTTGACTCAATTTAGTCCTAATTGGCAAAAAATTGAATTGACTTAGCTTGACTATTAAAGCTCACTGATTGTGAGTCAAAAATTTGAAACTATATGAATGCTGTTTTACCATTAGTTCAGGTACAGCTTAGTGGTTTGGCATCGCTTGACATTGACTGACCTCGATTTGAATTTGATTTTGAGCTTTCCTAAATACATTCAACCTGACGTGAACATGAGCTCACCTCTCAAGACTTAGGCATGCGATTCATAGAAGTATCTAGTCATCTATGCACAAATCG